>OX352475.1:10981200-11581200 GCA_947093115.1 Brenthis daphne | reverse complement strand
AATACATTATGTGCCGGCGCAAGCGGACAGAGCGACAGTCGACAAAAGTCCGATGCGCGTGCGCACGGATATGCCGTGCGATCTCTAATTCTCAAGTAACTGATAGCATTTAAAAAAAAACTTATGTTCGTTTAAATTATCCGTTGTTAATGGGATTTCAAATAAGAATATCGGTAAGTGGTATTTGAATAACGGTTATGAGAAAGTTTCTGTGCGACTCTGTAGTCTAAAGAAACAGTTAAATTGTTTGGTGATAGACGCATTACAGTTTTTCTTTTAGAATTTCACTAGGATGATTCATTTTTTCGTATTTTTTAAGGTTTGTATTGTATTTAAATAAAGACAAAGCTACGTATAATCAGTGAATTATGACTGTTTTATTTAAGATGAATCAGGACTAACGTATTGGTTTTGGTTTGATTTTTCTATTAATTTATTTATATAACTTTTAAATAATCGTATAAATTGTTATTTTTTATAGATTGTTAATATTATTCATTAGGTGTTTCGTTAGTACTGCAACGATCGTTAGTGTTTGTTGGTTAATGTCGTCTGCAAAAGGTTTTGAAGCCATAATTAAACCTTGAGAGGTTAAGTTTTATGCACAATCCGTACATCCTAGGGTTAATGAACTTAGCAGATATCATAAATATAAAAAAAATAAGTTAAAATAATTAACGAGTAGTAGCATCCTCCGACGTCACCCAGTGATTTTCTATACAATCTTTGATTTTATATACTACCGTCTTTATAGACATAAGCTGTCATATTTTCGACCCTTTAACAGTAGTTTATTAGCCAGGACTTATAATCTATAGGTGTAAATGATTATAAAAATATATGTGATAACTAAATTATACTAGTATCGTGAGGACTATATTCTAGGTACTTCTTTTTTATCTGTTCCAGATTTTATATCAATTTTATAAAATATTTTCCCACGCAAAGATCGAATCCAACACTTTAGTAACATTCCGGCATATATAATGTTATCAATCAATAAATATTATACTTATAGTAAACTAGCGACTCACCCTCGCGTCGCTCGGATTCGTCCCTAGGTTGATTCCCCATACAAACATTCATCCCCATTTTCACTCCCTTAAATAATGATTTTCCGGATAACAAATATCCTATGTCCTTACCAGGGTCTCATACTATCTTCTTACCAAATTTCATCTAAATCATCGTTCAGTAGAACCAGAGATTACCCCCTACAACGCCACAAACTCACAAACTTTACCTCTTTATAATATTAGTATAGATGTGCTAAATTATATTTGAAAACAAAATTCTTTTCTGGTTGTAGGTTTTGCGCGTTAATTAAAAATTATTACTTTTTTAAGTACCATTAGGTATGATATGAATTATGATCTACCCACCGACATTACAACCTAATCTACCTAACTATTCATGTAAATATTAATAAGATCTCTAATGGGTACACGATATTCCCAAGGAGGGTTGACGTCAAGCAGGCGGTCGGTCGTAAAACTTATGCCAAATCCTATCAGCAGTACAGCAGCAGCAGTACAGAAGATGTACTGCGCCGACCCCAAGTGATTGGGAAATGAGCAGGGAGAAGAAGAAGAAGAATGGGTACACGATGTAAACGATAACGCCGCCTCTTTAACATTTTCCTATATTCTGTATGTTTTCTTTTTTTTTGCGTGTACAATAAAGAGTTTTTACTTTTTATTATTTTTATGATAAAAAAAATTGATACTTACATATATAGGTAAATCTATACATATTACATAGGTATTTGTTGTAAGTTGAAAAAAACTTAAATAACGATTTTTTAATAAATGTCGTAGATACATCCGATTAAATCATCCTCAAATTCCAAGACACATTTTTAACACGAATTACCGCTTTTCGCCTCGCTCACTTACCTACCTACCTAATTACTATTATCAATTTTTATAATAAACGAAAAAAATAAACTGGTTACACCATACACCGAACCGAAATCGTATAAACAAATTGAGTGCCTCTTTCTTTTTGAAGTTGGTTTAAAATTTTAACGAAGTTATCCTTTGCATGTTACTACTTTACTAACAGAACCCGCGGCTTCGCTCGCGCTAAAGTACAAAAAAACTCTAAAAAAGGTAGGTTTCATACATACTTTCATCCCCTATTTTACCCTCTTTGGGATGAATTCCGAAAAATGCTAAACACATATTTATTTAATTGTATTGAAGAGCATTAATACTAAGTCTGACTATAAATATATTTTTCGGTTATCTTATAACGTATTTTACCATGGGAATGAGATAATCTCCCTCGGCAAAGTCTGTGTCATTCTCCAGCCTTCCAACTATCTCCACACAAAAAATCACGCCAATCCGTCTCTACGTTTCAACGTGAAAGAAGGACAAACAAACACACTTTCACATTTATAATAATAGTATGGAAGTATGGATGTGCCTCGTCGACATGCTTGGAATTACTGCAATGATAAAAAAACTTTTTTAAAGCCGCCAGCCGATGTAAAGCAAATCTAATATACATATTTCGATACGTAAAATACATATTTACCTATTAGATATTCATATCTTAAAATATTGTAGACTGGCACCGACTTCGAAAATATCTGATTAGGTAGGTATCTATACTAAATGAAAACCTCAATTTAGTTATTTTTTACATTTTAGTGCCTGGAAGTCGCTTTTTTTTAAGTTAAAAACAGCTCGACTGATTTCGATAAAATTTATATGGGACCACCTGGGAAGTATGCCCTTTGAAACAAAAAAAATATTTCCAAATCGGTTCAGGCGTCTTCGAATAATCGGTGAACATACATAAAAAAAAGATTCCGACGAATTGAGAACCACATCCTTTTTGGTAGTCGGTTAAAAAAGTATAAAGAGTCTGTTTTTATTTCTTAGAAACGCTGCCAGACGACTGTCATAACGAGACGTATGAAGTTTTTTTTACTGTGAAAACATGTGTATATAATTAGTGGCAACGATAATAATAATAACTAAAATATGACAAGGCTCTAAATAAAATAGCATATATATATATATATATATATATATATATATATATATATATATATATATATATATATATCCTTACTTTAAGTTAAAAGACATCGAAATGACAAAAATTAAAATACCGGTAGTAGTAGACCTTTTGCTATCATTAAATACCTACATATGTAGTTCGTATATTTATTAAAGAGGTAAGAAAATAGGGCTTTCTAAACCATAATCTTTGACATTTGTATTAAATACAGTACAGTAATAGTATCTAATAATAAAATTAAAAAAAAACATATATTAAGTAAGTATTCAACGTAACAATTTGTTATTCTACTAACTAAAAGAACTTATTCGTAATATGTAAGAAATCTAAATATTATGGCACAATATTATTTCTATACATATAACTAAACGTTTGCAACACGGGTCTTCTACTAAAGAACAAAACCATTATCACCTTGCGTAACTATGATTTTGTAAGATTTTCTTGACGATCATTCAGAGTTCTTAGGTTTATGAAGGTTCTTTATTAATTAAACTATGAAGCGGCCGGTATACAACACAAATTAAACTTTTTTTTATTAAATCTTGCTACAATATATTTAAAGCTTTAAAACCTTTTTTTAAATATTATGTTTATTAGCGACTTATAGGTGGGAACCTCGCTTCAAACGGGTTTGTCCTTAGACGCTTAAAAGTAGCATTTGTTGCTCCAAATCAAGTCTATATGTGAACTAAACAATCAAATCCGTCCAACCGTTTTAACGTAAAGAAATAACAAACATACAAACTTTCGCATTAACTATAGCAGTCCGATATGCATAGCATAGATCGAAGACTGAAAGCTTCTTATAAAAAAATTTTTCCTTACAAGTTACGGTTTCGATATACGTAAGTATTTATTAGTTCACTTAATGAATTTAGTCATCAATTACAACGTCAGCTCTAACTACTAACATCGATTTTTTAAATCTACAAATTAAAATGATAAATGATAAATACACGTGGTTCGCAAATGAAAATTGATTACCTATTTTAAAAATTATCGCTCTACATTTATTATTAGGTGTATAATACTGGATATTACATTAATATTAGGTTTTATGGTGTATTGTGCGTTTTTTACATAAATGCTTTATGACTCATATCTTTACACAGAATTGCAAAATAAAAAATACAATTATACATGATCAGTATCATCATTCAGTCTTTTTACTGCTGGTTTCCCCATGGCTCACTTCATCTTTCTGTACACCGTTCACGCATATAGTAAAAATGAGATGCTGTAAATATCATCATAAAATAAACCTAAATCTAGAATATTTAGTTTTTTAAGGGTAAATCATCACAATAACTAGCATTTTTTGTCTATTAGTATATTTATGTGTGTATCTTGAACAAAGAACTTAAAAAATCCAAGTTCTATATTTTTACTATCATATTTTATCACTGCTAAATTATCAGTTTAATATATAAAAACTTTTTAACAAAAAAATAAAAACTGACTTCGTTTTTATTTTTTTGTCAAAAGTCGGTTTTTTTTTTAAGTTTTTATTTTTCCCTTTTTAGTGTAGACATAGTAGTACCAAAGTTAGAAGAAAGTATTTTAATAAAATATTCGCTTAAACCGTTGAAGTTACTTTGATACCAATTTTTATACGAAGACTTACAAACTAAAATTCGCTTTTATTAGTAACACTAAAAATTCTGGCTATATAATCCGATTCTAAAGTGTTGGGCTTGTCAAATTAAACAAAATAAGCCCAAACTCAAAGTATCCACTATTAGGCGTTGAAGAGGTCCACCTATCCACTTTCTGGCCTTACCGTCAGATCAAGTCAACGATACCGAACCACTGCACTATCAAACAAACAACAAACACTCGCAAAGTTTCAAGTCAAAATGACGATTAAATGTAGGTTAAATTCATCATTAGCTATTGTTCCACCCTTAGGAGTGGTATTTTTTTTTTGAAATTTAAATGGGACCAATCTGGAAGTATACACTTTCAAACAAAACAAAAATTGTCCAAATCGGTTAATAAATGACGGAGTTCTGAGGTAACAAACATAAAAAAAAACATACAGTCGAGTTGAGAACCTCCTCCTTTTTGAGGAAGTCAGTTGAAAAGACATCACTTACACTGGAATGCTATAGTCGGACATAAAATAATTTAGCATAAATCATACCATCCAAGGTAAAATGTTTGTCAAACTTAGGTAAAGCCTTAAAACTATATTATTTTACAATACCTACTGCGATTCCATTTGCTTTGGTTTTTCCTCAAACGAATAAATTATAATTTCTAAAGAAGGAAGTAGCTATACACGACGTCACAGTTTCCTCTTTCATACTTCCATTGCGTATTCCATAGAACGTGACTTAGAAGATACACTCAGGGTCGCTGCGAGCCAAAACTAATGGCACATTGTTTAACGAAACACAGTAACTAAATAATATAAGCTAGCTTAGACGGTACTAGACATAAGACTGAAAGTATTTTCTGTTAACAGAATATTAATATTAAAAACATATCTTCGATCATTAATAATAGTTAGGACCACTGCCAGTGTGAATTCTATTGCCTCTAATGCACACCTGCGTTTTCTAAAATGGCTATCGACAACACGATACCAATGATAGATTGAGATTAGACAGGAAACGATTGTAGCATGGCTAAGCCCTCTGTTCTATTTCATGTATGTATTGTATATAATATAGACTTGACGTTAACCCATACTAATATTATAAATGTGAAAGTGCGTTTGTTTGTTTGTCCTTCTTTCACGTCGAAACGGAGTGATGGATTGGCGTGATTTTTTATGTGGAGATAGTTGGAGGGTTGGAGTGTGACATAGGATACTTTTTAGAAATTATCTAATTCCCACGGAATCACACAAAAAATATAATCATAATTACATGAAACTTGGTATTAGTGCTCTTCAAAAATTAAAGAAATACGTGTTTTAGCATTTTTTGAAATTCATCGTATAAAGGGGTGAAATAGGGGATGAAAGTTTGTATGAAACTACCTTTTTAGAGTTTTTTTTTTTGTTATTTTAGCGCGAGGGAAGCCGCGGATTCTGCTAGTATTGTTTATATATTGTTCGTTTCGTTTGTTTAGACTTTTTTTTAACGTTTAGGATATGCATTTATGCATACTTGATACCACCTGTGCAACAGGCAGGCGATTGGCTGGTTAGATCCGCCCAATAAAGCCCAACGGAACCTATTCTGTCTCAAAGTGTCTAAGCCTAGCTTGGCAGCAAAATACCATCATATTTACTCATTTTTTATTATTTTAAAGCTAACAATTTCTATTTCAGCGAATTTAGAGATCAGAATACAACAAAATGCCACGTTTCAAGACAATATTAGTGACTGGAGGCGCTGGTTACATCGGCAGCCATTGCGTGGTTGATCTCTTAGAAGCGGGATACGAGGTAGTAGCTGTAGACAACTTCGCTAATGCCGTAGGAGACGAAGATGGCTCGCCTGCCCTACAACGTGCTGAACAGATCACCGGGAAGACAGTCACATTTTACAAAGCCGATCTATTGGACAAGTCGCAAATCAACGATATTTTTGATAAGGTAACGAATTAATTACTATCATATTATTAGTCAGTGATTTAAGATAATATAGCTTGAAATTTATAATCTTTAAAGGCTTGTTACTAAAGTTTTCAGATAAAAAAAATATTTTAATTGATATTGATCTCCAGATTCCTAAGAAGCAGTACCTGCTTATTGAATTTTGTTTTAATATTGCCTTGGTTAAGTCTATAGGTACCACAATGGTTATTTCAGTTTTGTTCCTACTACAATTATGAGGTAATAGAAAGTATTGATTGCACATGTATGTAAAATAAACGGATGTTATTATATTATAACTCAAGTTATTACGTCTTCATAATAACATTTTTATATCCTTGATTGCATTCCAGCATGATGTGGACTGTGTCATCCATTTTGCAGCCTTGAAAGCGGTCGGCGAGTCTATGCAACAGCCCCTTCTATACTACCAAAACAATTTACTTGGCATGCTTAATTTATTAGAGGTAAGAGGTTACTTTGAACTGAATGGAAAATTATAAAAGAACTGATATAACATTTAATTGGTTGAAAAATACGAGACCGACATAAACGCTTAGTAGTTATTTTTATAAGAGACATTTTCCTCACACTCCAATATCCATTTATAAGCCTTGTAGAGTAAGCAAACTTCCTTCCTTAATTGTATTTAAGTTAAATAATTCATTGTTCGGAACATTTTTTTTTTTAGTGGAAACTTTATTGGCTTAAGATTTTTGTTCAGAAGTGTTTAACTAAATCTTACTAACTGTACGCTGTATGTTTCCCAATGATAAATAAATAAATAAATAACATCTAGTTTTAATGTTAATATTTACTTCCACCTATTGCTTACCAGAAGCAAACAGTCATATTGCTTAAATTATCTTAATCAATATTTGAATGATCAACAAGGCACTTAAATCCACTTCAAATTATTTATTTAATGGAATTAATTAATTCAATTAAATAAATATGTATAGAGACATTATTAAAGGTACTTGAGAATTTTCTAATGTGTCTCATATTTAAATAATAAATCGAATCTTTCGTTGCCTTATCTTTAATATTGCCAATCTATCGAATTGGTATGCGAATTAATGTGAAAAATGATAGCTGTATTTTTCGTAATCAACTATTTCTGTGAAGAAAGAAAATTTTATTTAAAGGTTTTCGAATGTATATAACTTCTTACAGATAATGCGATCTCACAACTGCTATCAAATTGTTTTTTCGTCATCCTGCACGGTGTATGGAGAGCCGGAACATTTGCCTATAACCGAGACTCATCCTACAGGCAATATTACTAATGTATACGGAAGAACGAAGTATTTCATTGAAGAAATGCTAAAAGATTTGAGTGCTGCTGATGAGGTGAGTTTAGATGAGTCAATGAAATTGAAAGAATTTGCCGTAACTAAAAAAAGGTTAAATTCTTCCTTCGTCGCATATAATAGAATACCACGCTATTTAAATATGCATTTTTCTATACTAATATTATAAAGAGATAAAGTTTGTGAGTTTGTGACGTTGTACAGGGAATCTCTGGATCTACTGAACCGATTTAGATGAAATTTGGTAAGAAGATAGGTTGAGACCTTGGGAAGGACATAGGCATATTTTTATCCCGAAAATCATGCCTTGAGGGGGTGAAAATGGGGATGAAAGTTTGTATTGGAAAGCAAGCCAGGGACGAACCCGAGCGAAGCGAGGGTGAGTCGCTAGTTGTTTATTAAGTACTAGTCCTATTTACACGAGTTTTTAACACAATAGGTTTTGGTGTGTTTGTACGTTATGATAGATAGCCAGATAGCCTAGCCTTAGAGTATTAAGTCGCCGAATATAGTAAGTAGTTAGTCTGCCTGAAGCGCGGTTTGCTAGTGGGTACTTATAAAAATTAAAACTTGTCTTTACATTGCTACTTTTACAGTTAGTTTGTTTAATATATATACATATATGATATAGCTTTTATGTTTTCTTTAATGATGATTATACATACAGAGATCAAAGCTAAACAAAATAGACTGGCGTGTTAAATCGTGAAACAACACCTGCTCTATCACTCCGAGATACCTACAACTCAATTAATCACTACATTGCCACTTGCTACGTGTCGTGCCATCGTAATATACTAGAGAGTAGCGTCTAAGCTGGTTTTACTGACCTACATAGTCATTTTAAATCAGATAAAGTTTAGACGAAGTTCAAGGTTTCGTGCTATTAATTCATTTTGCTTATATTTATGGATATATTCAAAAGTATAAATTATGGCACAATATATTTTATAATACAAATCTTTATAAAAATAAGTAGCAGTACCCGCGGCTTCGCTCGCGCTAAAACTATAAAAAAAACTAAAAAGGTAGGCTTCATACAAACTTTGATGCCCTATTTTACCCCTATATGAGATGAATTTCAAAAAATGCCGTGTTTATTTAATTGTATTGGAGAGCATTAATATCAAGTTTCAAGTAATTGTGATCATAAATATTTTTTTGGATTGTATTATAACGTGTTTTCCCGTGGGAAGTAGATGATCTTCCGCGGTAAAAAGTAGCCTATGTCAGTCTCCGAGTCTCCAGCTCTCCAACTATCTTCACGCAAAAAATCATGCTAATCCATCATTCCGTTTTCACGTGAAAGAAGGACAAACAAACAAACAAACAAACAAACAAACAAACAAACAAACAAACAAACAAACAAACAAACAAACAAACAAACAAACAAACAAACAAACAAACTTCCACATTTATAATATTAGTATGGATTACAATGAATTTTGAAAAATCACTTACCAATAAGTATCTAATTTTAGGACTTACACTGAATTTAAAAACATGAAAGTAACATGAATTTACCCTGTAACTATTTTATAGTTCTAGCTATTTAACATATTTACAGAAATGGAACATAATATCACTTCGATACTTTAACCCGGTTGGCGCCCATCCCTCTGGTCTGATCGGGGAAGACCCCACTAAAGAGTTCACAAACCTCATGCCGTTCATGGCTCAAGTGGCACTCGGCAAGAAACCTGTACTCACAATATTTGGGGATGATTATAATACGCCTGATGGGACTGGTTAGTATAAGATACGTTTTATTTTTTTTTCATTTAAAAAAATGACTAATACTGGCTACTATAAGATGACTAAGTTAGGACCATTTAATGGAGAAATTCTATGTACGTATAAGTTTTAAATACTCTGTATTATGTAATATATCGTCGTTAGCCTAGTGACTAACTTGTACGGCTACTGATCCTAGGTTCAAATTCCGGGTGAGGCCAAATATAGTTACTAGGATTTCTATCAAGGAATTTTCAGTGGATAAGAACCCCAAGGGTTGGGAAATTGGCAGTGTTGTTCCTTCATGACAAAACGCGTAAACAGTATTTTCTTTTTAAATAAAACTATCTTTTCGGATTTTTTCGCGAATTTATTTTGATTTTTGGTTCCCGACTTTTCGAATGCTTTACAGCAGTCAACTCTTTTATTATCGGTCTTGTGGACTTTTATAAAGTACTAAAACTAATATCTATATACTCGTATTATAGGATAATGCACTAGTGTTGCTGACACCCACTTGTGCAATTATGATTTATTTTAATATAGTTTTTAATAAGTGGTTAGTGATGTAGCACAACTTTACCTATGCTTAATCAATTTTATATATGGCTACACTTTAATTTAAGACGAATTAAAATGATCCTTGCTCGTGCGTGAAAGATGGTCACGAATATTCATATGAAGTCATTACATTGCAGTCATCATGAATCGTGAGGGTCTATTATATGTTTACGTTTACTCTGTATTTATATTCTTTTTATTTATATATTTTAAACATTTTCCTCCATCTTCTCATTTTTCTTATATAATTGGTTTATCAAAGCAATCAAAAAATGTACTTGTCAAATCCTCAAAACATAATTGCAAAACAATCTTTGAAATTATATAGTATATTATGATCGTTTTATAAATTAAAGGTAAAAATTTTATGCAGGTATCAGAGACTACATCCATGTAATGGATTTGGCGAGTGGTCACGTGGCTGCTTTAAATTTGCTAAATGAAACTCACGGTCGACTCAAGGTTTGTGTTTAAATTGCACATAGTGTTTAAATATAAAATACTTATTTAATAACAAAAAATATGCCACTAACGTTGTTTAACTAAATTAAAAAAAAAATACAAATATAAAAAAATCTTTTAAATATTGTTTACTGGTTATTTTTTCACTAATATTCGTTATAGTTTGATGCATAGATAGCGCAATTTACTATTAAGCTTAACGTTTCGAGTTATTACTTTAAATGAGTTTACTCATTTTTTATGTCTTACTTAATAAAATATTTTGAATTTTGATTTTTTTTGAATTTTGATAAATTAAAATTAAAAAAAAACCCGACCATACTCCCGACTAATTTACCTTTCAAATAAAATAAAACAAAATCGGTTCATCCGTTTGGAAGCTACGATGCCAGAAACAGACACACACAGACACATCAAAGTTATAACTTTTTCTTATTTTAAAAATAATAATAAATAAATAATTATAAAAATATAATTGAATGTAACTACATCTATATTTACATATTCTAGCTGTATGTAGTAGTATAAAAACGTCAATTTTCAAAATACCCGAGTAATATGACAAGATAATAAAACTTTCAGGTTTTCAACTTAGGCACAGGTAGAGGGGTATCAGTGAAAGAGTTAGTGGGGGTCTTTGAACGTGTCACTAACACTAAGATACCACTGAAGTACGTTGCGAGGAGACTAGGCGATATTACTGCTATGTGGGCGGACGCTACGCTAGCCAAGGAGGAGTTAGGATGGACTACCAAACGGTCCGTCGAAGAAATGTGTACGTAATCACTCAATTTATATTTGCTTCCTAATTATATTTAACTAGCATTAATATAAATTTCACCAAAATCCCTCCAGTGGTTATTTTGTGATGCGGTAACAGGCAGACAGACAGATAGACAAAAAATTTACCAACTATAGATTTGGCTTCTTTTTTATTGATAGTAATGTTTATTTCAATAAGATTTTGCAAAAAATATTTAATGTACAGATTCGGCTTGGTTATAATTTTATTAAATGTATAGATTAACTGCCTCAGTGGGTAGTGGCTAGCACGTACGCTGCAGATCCGGTGGTCCTGGATTCGAGTCCTGGGTAGGGCCAAGTATATTTATTTTGTGGAGTAGTCTTCCGACCGGAGTATGAGTGACAGGAGTAGTTTTAAATGAGATGGGCCGCCGTGACCGAAATCGTTCGGAAAAACATTATTATTATCTTTTATTATTAAATTTTATACGTGGTTTCACACGTGGTCTTATATAATGTGGTTATTAACAAAAGTGTAATTTAACTGAAAGTTTTTTTATTTTTACACTAATAGTATCATATTTTTTCACTTAAAAAAATATTAAATAAAGTTATTTTCAGGCACTGATTTTTGGCGATGGCAGACAATGAACCCTGATGGATACCCGAAGAAGAAAAATAAAACTACCATTGTTATTAATGGTAATTCATAAATTATGTCTAATGTAACTATCATGTTAATAAATAAGTATTATATTTACATTTTTTTTCTTAATCGCTATCCATATCCCTAAATCTTAAACCCGAATCATTTATTGACCAACTGAATAAAAGTATGCTTCCTTCTGCATCTGATCACTTGTCTATTGTATAGGACTCTATAGACTACACGGACTCTATAGACTCTGTCTATCCGCTGGAATATGAGGACAAAGAAAAGAATAGAAAGTGCATCAAAGTCCTCGAACAAAGCTGTGCATTATAATATTTGGCCAGTACATAGTAAAATCACAATGAGATTGGTGACCAATTTCTGTCAGTCATTTTATTACCATGCAAGAAATACAAATAATATACATTCACATAATTAAATATTATATTTTTTTGAACAATGTGATGCCGGATCCAAACTCTTGCCATTTGCCACAATCTTCAAACCTTCACAAATGTACAAATGTGTAGGTGCATCACTGGGACTTTTAATATAATAATTAAAATTTACTATGGTTTGTGTACAAAAACTACACTATTGGAACGGCCATGAGCGTTTGCAAACCTACAGACATACATATACATGTGGAGAGGACTGTGCAACACAAGCTGCACCGTCCTCTCCACATGTATGAATTTGTAATGGCTTGTCGAGACTTGGCAAGAATGTGGATCCGGCATTAACCTACTCTCACACCAAACAGAGTAGGTATTAGTACTAAAAACGAACTAACTGGTACTGTAGATAATAAATGCTATAATGAAACTTTGTAATATAACATTATTTGTTTATTAGCTTTCTTCATACAAAGATACATGTTGCCATTTTAAAGGTTCATATCCAACACTTGTTGTATTAGGAAGAAGGTATCTTGCAAATAGCTCCAGGATTTGTGGGTTGTCTTTATTAACATATGGTGACAATAAATCTGAAATGAAGTATATATTAGTGTACGGAAATGTAAATTCTAACAGAGAAAAAATTACCAAAGAAAAATAAGATGGTTATAATAATTCTTATAACTACTTAGTGCCCAAATAAAATAGTATATTTACCCAATAGTGATGTAAATTCTGACAGAGAAAAAATACAAAAGAAAAATAAGATGGTAAAAATAACTCTTATAACTACTAAATGCCTAAATAAAATAGTATATTTAGTATTTACCCAATAATGGTGGTTTGTGTGAATGCAATGCACTAGGAATACTTGTGACTAAACAATCCTTTGGTACATTCATATTACCAACTGTTCCCAATATTATTCTTTCATATGGTTGTTTTCTGCATCCCACTCCAAAATCACAAAGGGGTTCTAAATCTACAGTCACTTTTAACCAATACCATGTTGTTTTATATTCTACACCCCAAGCTGGAAATATTATGTTTTTTATCGCAGATATATTACTTGGTGCATTTGTACACCATACAGCAACTATACAGTTGTCTGAAAGAAGTTCCTTCACTGGTATTGAGGCTATATCTTCATTATACATCATTGAATAACTGAAAGAAAAATGAGATGAAAGTATCAATAATTAATTAAATCATTATATATTGAACTTTTAACTATTAATTAAAAATAAGCTGAAAGCATTTGAATATTATGGTTATTTTTACTTTTTCTATTTAGATTTTTAGTTGGTGTCTTCATATTTAGAGAGATAACCCTAAATATTTTTCATATTTATAATATAACAGAGGTTCTCAGTTTTCTCAAAATAAACTAATTTCCTTTAAAATTCAAATGTTTATTTTTGCAAAATGTTCATAAATTATAGCCCATATAACTTTTCTAGATAATCCCTTTTTCTTTTGGTGAAAACCATAAAAAACGTACAGTACTTGCTGAAACTTTAATTAATAATATAGTGATATCATTTTTTAAGTATATCTTGTCCTTATGAAATAAGCCATAATTGCAATGAAATATTAATGACGCTTTACTTTATATATTGTACAATAGTAATAAAAGTACAAACCCTAATTTATCATTGGCATGTTTCAACCTTCTTATGTATTTATTCCACCATGGAGGATCAGCTATTACTATGTCATATTTATTACCAATCAAATTTTTACATTTTTCCTTTACACAACCACAAAAAAATCTGAAATCAGTAATATAGTTTACACCTAATAATTCTACATAAATTATTTAAATATTTGAACATTTACGATACATACTTTGAGTATTTTGGAAAGAGAAAGTAATCATCTTTCACTTTACATTGTAAAGCAAGTTCTGAATTATTTCCTCCACTTAACCCATTATGATCAAATACTGTAGATTCAAAGTATTTCTTTGCAAGGTCTCTTACATCTGATGTTTCAAGCAAGTTACAAGAATTTAAATCGTTTTTTGTTCTCAAAGGAATATTTTGAATAAATTCATGGTACATCTGCTTTACTTTAGATGCCTAAAACACTATGTTGTTAGATATATAGTAGGTCTTATTATTAAAATTATAATAAATATGTTGACACAGGACACTATTTACTTCTAATTTCTACTTACTTCGTCTAGAATTTTGTAACTATCGCGTGTTCTTTTTTTTGTTTCCAAGTATTTTTCTTTATTGTTTCTAATACAAAATATTCTCCGTGTTATTGTAAAACATTGTTTCTCAACTATTTGTGAATCTTCTGAATTTCTATCTACATTTTCGTATATTTTTGTAATAAATTCCTTATGATCTATAAAAATGAAATTCTTATATCTATATAGGACACTCATAGTATTGATTAACAACTGTTCTTATTAAAAATTGTTAAAAATTAAAAAGTGTAAAATGCAGATAAATATTTGAACGATTTTTGTATGATTGACTGTCAACTGTCAAGTGTCAACTTGAGTTCAAGAGTTGCATAGAGATGTATATATTGTATTCATTGGTCATTGAAGAGTTGTGACATTTGACACTGATAGACGATAGTGTTTTTGACATAACAAAATAGGTAAATTGATAACGAAATCAAAATTTGAGAAACAGATGAAGCCAATATTAATGAACTTTGATGAAAATTAACTAATAAATTAAAATGTTTCTGGTAGGTACTTAGAAAACCATAATTAAAATAAAAAAAAGTTTAAGAAGTCGCTATTTTATTTAAATTTAAAAATATGGATCTCTTTACCGTCCATTCATAAGACGTATAATATATATTTTTTATTTTCTTTCCCTTGTTTTATGAACTTTGTATTATCTGTAATTCATAAATTTGTCTTATCGGTGATGTCAAAAGACAATGAAATATTTACATTTTCTGATGTCAAAGGAGAAGGACGAACTTAGAGGTTGTTGATCGCTTTAGTTTATTATAAACTGCGATTACTGCTATATATTAAAGGACTTATACGCACAAAGTGGAAGAAAAACGTATACAAGACCAGAATATACTTCGTTTTGTTGTACTCAGTTTGTGTTTAATTCATAGTGAAATAGAAATATTCATTGTTCCAGATATTTTTTACGAACAGACAAGATTTAAGTTAACAGTCAACAGATGCTATGGCTGTTAAGATATGTAAGTATTAGATCTTTAACGGCTTTTTACGTAGACGTTCAGTTAAACATTTATTGTAACTTCTATAAATAATATCATGTTAAAAAATATTTTACCTTTTCCTAATATTTTTATATACACAAATTATTTGAACTTAATTATATTATTGTAGAAATATACATTTTAATATTAAGACCTTGTATCTTTTTCTGGTTTGGTTAAATCAAGGTAAGTTGCAAACAAGTCGAGCTAGATAAAATTAATTGTAGAGAAAAAGAATAAAAAAGTTCAAATAAAAAGTTATCATTGTTCTTTTTAGGAAGAAAATTATTTTTAAAGCTATCATCATCACTATGTACTTTGCGCAGCTATTGCAGCATGTAACTGGAAATTATGTTTAATACACAAATATTTTGTAAAAGTTACTATTTGATATTCAAATTGACCATGATGACAGTTTACTAAAAATCTGTTATTTTCCTTAATTCTGTAACATATTAATTTTATAAATTTATATCTGCTTTAACAGTATTTGAAAATGTACTGAGCTTCCAAATTCAAACTTTCATCTACATTTTCACCCCCTTAAGGAATGATTTCCTGGATAAAAAGAATCCTATGTCCTTCCCAGGGTCTCAAACTATCTTTTTACTAAATTTCATCTAAATCGGTTCAGTGGATTCAGAGATTATCCCCTACGAGATCACTAACTCACAAACTTTACCTCTTTATAATATTAGTATACATAAGCTTTTAGGTTTGGTATGTGGTAACAAAACTAATTAATAAATTTGCATGTGCATTGTGCATGTTATATTAATGATATTTGTGATATAGACTTTATGCTTCCTTTGTTTCTTCTACTAGGAATCTTGACAATGATATTGATAAAAAATAATATTTAATAGGTGTGTTTCACTACCAATGCAAAATAATTTTATATTATATGTTTAATTACATAAATAAACTAGTGACTCACCCTCGCTCCGCTCGGGTTTGTCCCTTGGGTGGGGTCAGGGAGGACCACCCTTATCCTTATCACTTAGGGGTATGGAAAATAGATAGTAGCCGATTCTCAGACCTACTGAATATGTATATAAAATTTGGTAAAAATCGGTAAAGCCGTTTCGGAGGAGTACGGTAACTAACATTGTGACATGGAAATTTTATATATAAGATAACATGCCTTTTAAATTAACTTATAGTTTTATACTTGTTATATAATTAAGTAGCTTGTTAGTAAAATACATTGATCTTTATCTTAAGTTTAGTCCATAGCAAGATAATAGTGCATAGATAAGCTTATCTTCCTTGTTAAAGTTTAAATATTCAAATAATATTATTATTTCTTACATTTCTAATAATTAAAACAATACTATATACTTAATAAAATTCAATAATAATCCTTAGGATATGATATTTGAATATTTTAGTGAGAGTTATATGTTGCCTGCCTATCATAATGAAATATTATAACAAATAATTATTTGCTAAATTGTAGGAAAGAAAATTACTTTGTTCTTTTTAATGCAAAAAACACAAATTAAAATTGTAAATTATTGTAATAAATCTTTAATATTCTATTTATTATAATTATAATAGTATTTTTTTAGTTTTAGATAATTATTTTGTACATCCATGTAGATAACAGTATATAATTAGAAAATATGTTAAATACACCCATAATTTTATTACAGAGCATTAATTAAAAAAAATCTGATTATGTAAAATTAATTATATTTTCAAAGTAAAATTTTCAAAATAAATATTTATATATTGAAGACAGTCCAATTTCATGAGTTTATAGCAATCCGTTTGTAGCGCATTTACGTAGAACCGAACATAGGCCGGGTAACAATTTCATTGACGGGATCATGAAAGTTGTAAGAGATCGGGGGCGAATATTGATCAAGGGTTGCAGTGCGCGAGTGTGCGCACCCCTCACACCGACGCGGGCACGGGCGGTGCGCACGCTAATGTGCGTGCGTGTTTTGTCCATGTGCCAGCGAGCGGGCCGGGAACGTCCTGTGTCGCCCGAAACTATTATAAACACTAATGCTCTATTTCATCGCAACCATCGTTATCTCATTATGCGTGCATAAATGTGACTCGCGCGAGATGTGAATTACTCTACCGCGACGATATTCGCGGACCGGCCGCGATGGCACCGTAAAAATCAATAAATCTCCCAGTGGAACTCGTGTATTGTATTCGACTAGACTAACTTTGTGAACAGTGTATCAAATGCATAAATCGCGAGTGAATGCGAAGTGTATTTGCTTTACAGTGTGGCCGAAAGGTCGATAAGGCGAGTTCCCGATGTTCAATCACAAGTTACCGACTGACTTTCCGATGCAAACCCTCCGTAAGAAAACCAGCCCTTGCAAATGTGAGTTCCGACTGCGTGTCACGAAATGCTTTTACAGGATTTTTCTAATTCCAATATGTTTGAGGTCATGCGGTATTTAGAGTTTAGCGCTAACGCAAGGGAACAAGTTAGGGCATCCTCGCTTCAAATTGTATAATTTGCGTTATTTTTCGTTAACATGCATGCATGATCCGGCCATGATCACTGTACTAACTATCACCCAGCTATCTGCTAGGCATATCATATAATTAGTAAACCCTGGTTTTAAACAGAGGGTGTGTTGTGGGCCCAGGCGGTGAAGCGGTGGTGCGACGGGGGAGTAACTAACTTTAATCAGTTTATTCGGGATAATGCAGGTGTGTCATTTCCAGCACCTCTTGCGGCAGTTCGGTGAGTACTGGGATCATATTGCATTTCACGCTTCACACTAGTTAGATTGAATAGCTATGAATGATCCCCTTTTGGTCTCTATCATGTGACCATGTCTCACCATGACCTGGACTTGTAGACTATGTTGTTATTATTCTAGTTCTCTTTTTGCATTTTATTATTTCATTTCATTAATTGTATTATATTTGAATGTTGGTATTTGTATAATATAATTAGGAAATAATAAAATACCCTTAATATCGAAATTATTTTAATATTAATAATTTTTCATATTCATTTTCAACGTCTGGTATCAGTTTTCTTTATTTGATCTCTACATCCGATCTGATTTTATTTTAAACTTTGTGCTTTTATAGCGATCGTATGATATATCGTTCAGAGTAAGTAATAATAATAATTCAAATTTGATAAAATAGATAATTCAGTACAACGACATCACAGTACTGTTACATTCTTATCAATTTACATCTTATCTTCAATTTTCGATGGACTTTGCAAAAATACTCTACAATCATCATAACAAATAATGATGACACTATATCTACTGTACACTGTACAAGTACACACTATAGTATGTATATATTAAGTATGTAATACAATTTGCATGTAAAATAGCAATATAATGAATATGTGAGTCAAAATTTAAATGCAACTTTATAAAAAACACCTCTAACCATGTGTATAATTCAATAATGAATGTTAAACGATACTGTTTAAGAAACCCCATAAAACAACACAGCCAACTGCTATATACTGAGGTATTAACGAGCTAAATCAATAAAAACATGATACAGGAAAAGTAATTTAACTCTTCAATGAACATACTTAATATTCAGAGCAGCCATACATCATTTTATAATTAAGATTAATCTTTCATATATATCGTCACACGAAACGTGGTTGGTTTAAGGTCGAATAATCCTAAATAAAATGTATCAAGTATTGGGAAATTTTTAGGACATGTGTTTTTACTAATATTTCAGTGTCGTTTATGTTTGTGGGAGATGTAAAAGGCAACTAGAACATTGGGATCAGGATAGTTTCCGGTATCAGAGTGCTCAGTCCCCGCCTGTACAGTCTAAATTTAAAAGCAGGAAATTCAATTACATAGTCCGTGGTGAACCATTAACAAGGACTGAAATAGGACAGCTAACTTTTATTTCACACTCGACCTCATCTACACCTCCTCGTGACCCAACAATAATGACTCTTAAAAAAAATCTTTTTAAACTTTCGTGATCCCGAGGTTATAACTATTGAAGTGTTCATCGCGGCTCAAGTCTGCAAATTCTTTCAAAATTTATTTTTTTTAAGCTTTAAATTAGTTATATTTTCCTTCATTCAAACTTGACACGGCTAATAAATAGTTTTTGGTAAAATGATGGCGCTTAACAAATTATTTATGCTATCGTGATTAGTAGAATAAAATTGCTGCAAAATTGTATCAAGTGAACAGACATAGTGATAGAGGCAGAACTGCTGGTCTGAACGTTAAATAAGTCGTAAAAATTTAATGTATATTCTGTGCCAACTCGCTCAGAAATACAGAATTCAGACAGACTAACAATGTCTTTTATTAAATTTGAAAAAATATAAACGAAGATCTGCCAAGTCCATGTCCAAAACAATACCTACTCAGTACTCTTATATCGAGTCAGAATTGACGGAGACAAATTAATTATATTACTGAGTAATATAATTAATTTGACTCATCTTTTGTACATTCGTTGTGAATATTTACATTTAAATAAGTACCTACATAACATGTCTATATCAACTTTAGCAATATTATGCCAAAATCCTAAACTTATTTTGTCAATCTACCTTCAAATACCACTTAGTGCAATTTGTAGCTTATTAGATTTTCCTTGTATTTATTAACAAAACCGAAAACCATTCTACCTGAGAACATGCTAACCTTGTTATTCTATAGTCATTTATGAACCTCTCGCAGACAAGAACGAGCCGGGTCGCTTTCTCGGCGAGGGTGTTTCGTTTCGTGCGAAACTAATCGGCGTCCTCGAGGTGCCGGAAGCGCGTGGAGATAGAATGTGTCAAGAGGCGCTGGCTGACTTGAAGATGGCGATCCGGGCCGCGGGAGAACATAAGCAGAGAATACAGGTCCACGTAGCCATCGACGGTCTTCGCCTGCGCGATGATAAAACTGGTGTAAGTTGAATATAAATAAGTTAATTTGCGACAGCTACTTTCAAGTAGCCATTTTATATAAGAATCAGAGCTTTATTATTGTAAAAAGCAAGAGTGTAATACGAAATAAAATCATGTAACATTTTGTATTTACTAAATTATTATAATTTGCATAGAGGTGAAGTTGTGTTATGCACTTATAAATATTTAAATCCCAGCGGTGCTTCTTTATATGCATCGCTTATATGCAAAGTGATGTTAATATCTATAAATAGAAAGATTATAATGTTATAGCTATACTTTTACAAAGTTGACCAAAACATGAACAATTGATATACATAATATTGTACCGCAGTATTATATTTATATATTCTATTCTATCTATAAAGATATATTCTATATTTATTTGTATTACTTTACTAGCGACTCACCCTCGCTTCGCTCGGGTTCGTTCCTAGATTGATTCCTCATACAAACTTTCATCCCCATTTACACCCTCTTAAGGGATGATTTCCGGGATAAAAAGTAGCCTATTTCCTCCCAGGGTCTCAAACTATCTTAGCAAATTTCATCTAAATCGGTTCAGTAGATCCAGTCACAAACTCACAAACTTTACCTTTTTCTATAATATTAGTATAGATAATATATATATTGTTACATAAACCGACTGCAGTAACAGTTAAATGGTTTACGACCATTAAAACGTTGAATTCAGATAAATTATTTCATGTACCTACAATAAACATCTATATAGTATCTATATTGAGATCTATATAGTATTACAGATACTACTTGTAGTTGTTGTAGTTGAGCAGTACGTCTATCCTAACATTAAGAAGTCTATGAATTTCTAAATCTAATTAAAGTTTGAAAACGTTGATTTATATTTTATAGCGCCATTATAAACTGTGTATCGTAGACTATAAACTGGGGTGTTGTGTCTTTTGTTTATTAAAGCCCAGCCCTTTCAATTATGGGTGCGGCGTTTAAACACTATTAACATCTCACGTCGCAATTCTCGAAATGATAGGGTGACCATGTACTATTTTAAATCTAATTGTTTAATTTAAACTTCAAGCTATTTGTCCGTTTCACTTATATTAAATTAAATAACGAAAAATCTCTAGAAAACAATGAAAGGTTTTCAACAGGACCAAGAATTGTTTCGATTTTTAAGTTTCCTTAACAATTTTATTTCTAGGATTCTCTATACCATCATCCAGTTCACAAGATATCGTTCATTGCGCAAGACATGACGGATTCACGCGCTTTCGGCTACATATTTGGATCTCCAGACACAGGCCACCGCTTTTTTGGTATCAAGACTGATAAAGCAGCTAGTCAAGTGAGTTATTGTTATATTGAACTGTTCCAACATATTTTTTTAAATTAGTCTTAGGTTACGAAATTGTCTTTTAAAATCACTTTGGCATAATAAATGGGTACCTTTATACTCGCATATCACAGAGGCCAGCCAGAGATATCTCTTGCCTGTATATATCCATAACCTTTCATAGTTTAATTTATTCAAAACCCCTATTTTTCTATAGCAAAGCCACATATTTTCTTTTTCCTTAATATAACCAACTTTTTCATCAACCCGGAATCAAACCGCACTCAACGCACAACGACCTGACTGGCTGTGAGATTATTAGATTACTTTATTGTATTGTGCGATATGTAGTGTCTGATTACACGGACATGTTTAAGTTCAACCATATGGCTGTATCGGAGGGGTCATTGTCTTTTTAAGTCCGCTAAGTCACTGCAATAAACTGATAGGATAATCACATTATCGCGTGCACAATTCAAGAGCATTACGAACAGAAGGGATACAGCCAATTATCTAAATATATTAATGCTATATAAAACATAACTTTGATTTGCGACTAATTCGTAAGCGGTGAAATTATCTATAGGATAAGTAAGATCTTTTTTTCATATTTCTTGATTTATTCGTAAAATAAATACGTTCGTCTAAAGTTGGGAGGGTAGACAGGTGAGAAGTATCTTTTCAAGGGGGAGTACTTAGCGTAGATGATACTTGGTTAATTAATGGGTGTCATTCTCATACAGATGGCACCCGCAAGACAAGAAGAAGTAGACTAATTTTTTTGTTTTCACATCGCGGACATACAGGTGTCATCATTCCCTCCCCCATAGTTACGTCAGTAGAAGGGAGTCTTAGGTAACGTAACATAATTCGTTGGCTTACTATTACAAGGTTCTATGTTAATTTTAATGAAGTTTAGTAATTTTTACATAGAACTTCGTTATTTTGTTATCGTAAAAAAAAACAACATAGAACTATGTAAAATTGAATATTTTGTAGTTATAGTGCCGCTATCTAGTGGTTTGTTTTTGTAAAACTGTAGCTAATGACACATAGAACCTTGTAGCATTAATAACTAAATAAGTACTAAAATTGTAACATAGAACCTTGCAATAGTGAGCCAACGATTATGTATTCAGTAAATGTGACGCAGCGTGATGGAATTGGTCTTTGCGCGGTATTTTATGCAATGGCCATTTTCATATTCATGCTATATGTTGAATATAGAGACTTATCTTAGTTAAGAGATACTTTAAGAATTTAACATCACCAGATTTTTTCTTGTGAAATCGATTGCAAATATACGGATGCCTTAACATGAAATTAATTTAATTTTATACATTAAAAATCTACTGTATTTAATAATCCATATTTTTGGTCATTCTACAGTGTTCATACTCGTACGAATATAACTAAGCTCGAGTTGCACAACTATTAATTAACGCGTTTTTAAATTATAATTATGATGTTTTAAGTGCTGTCTATTCATGGTTCCTATATGTTAATTTTAATTATATTAAATTTAATGAGCAATAATAGTGTAATAATGTATTATTTGTATCAGAATTTAGTAAAATTTTTGTTTTGTTAGTAATCTTATTTAGTGTTGCCTTTGAGACTTCTTAAACCTTAATCTCTTCCGTGATCGTGATTGCTGTAACGCATTCGAAACGTTGGGAACCATAAATCAAAATAAATCCGCGAAAAAAATCCGAAAAGATAGTTTTATTTAAAATGTCAAATATTCGCGTAAATCTCAGAAAGTATTAAGTATATGTGTCATAAAAAACAAAGCTTCAAAAAGTCAAAGAATAACAGCAATAGCTTGAAAGAACTCAGCCTTTCATTACTTCACAGGTAGTTATAGCTATGAGAGACTTATTTCAAGTAGTATTCGAATTGAAGAAGAAGGAGGTGGAAATGGCCAAGCAGCAGCTCGAACGTAAAACTGACATCAGCATCCTTGTGAAACATACCACTAGTGCTACGACTGACACTAAGTCTAAGGTAAGAAAAAATATTTAATATGACCAGATAGATACAAAATCCTCACACTCGTATATCTACATAAATTAATATTATATATAATTATATATATCGAAACTAGGAAAAAAATAAAAACGAAAACAAATCTATCTCACGGGAACTGTACATTTTTTCGGGATAAAAAGTAACCTATGTGCTATTCCACACTATAATCTATCGCTGTGCTAAGTTTCATCCAGATCCATTCAGTCGTTTTGGCATGATTGAGTAACAAACATACATCCAAACATTCACATTTAAAATATTAATGGGAAAATGGGATGATTGTTCGTCCTTAGGTATGTGTTAATTTTTTTGAGTGGAACCCTAATTCTTTTTCTAAAATAAAGCCTATGTTACTCCCTATAACATTAGCTATCTTCCAGTGAAAGTCCCGTTAAAATCAGTCCAGCCGTTTTAGAGATTATCCGGAACAAACAGAGACAGACAAAAATGAAAAAAAAAGTGATTTTCTTATAAGTACCGTATATATATATAATTTCATATATATTTAGTAAAACGCTGGTCTTTTGACATTACAAACAGACACTTCAATTTTATTTATCTGTATAGATGGTTTTTGTGGGTTATCTTGCATTGACAATAGAAGGTTCCTAAGTAGTATTCCAATTGTATAAGATAATGTGGGATTTAAAAGTATGCGTTTCATCTTCTCTGCGGAGCCAGTGCGTGACACTAACAATAAAACCTAAATTAAATGTTTTCTGAGTGTAATTATACATTAAATGTATTTACACAAAGCAAGAATCGAACCTGTTTACACAGACGTCATCTTTTAGACATAAACGTAGATATCATAAAAATATATTTATAAAATCTTGCAAATCGGAAACTATTGATGCCATTCTTTCTCATAAGTTATTCAAAGAATTGGCAGTAGCGTTTCCTGCAATATGCCGTGACTCAGGTTTTATATTAGACATATTAAATGAGAGATCAGCTTAAAGATTTTCCTTTTGCCGATTCTTAGATATTGTAGGACATGATATACTCGTACATGACATACATGACATGTTAGTATGTTTATTACTAATAACGCTGGATGGATTTAAATTAGAAGTACCCAGATAGATTATGACTGAGTAACACATAGGCTACTTGCTAGACACCTAAGGACGCATCCGAGCGGAGCAAGGGCAAGACACTAGTGTTATATAAAAATGCAGTAAATCTTATACAATCCAGGAGGAAGTTTTTGTTAGACAAAACCAAACAAATAACAAATCAACACCGCTCTCGGACATGCCGCACATAATTGAATCACTACGTCGAGGAAACTCCTATTATCTCCGTAAATTGTTGTTCCGCGAAAACCCCGTGCTGTTCAATGCAATGCGTAGGAGAAAAATTAAACGTTTGTCTGTAAGGTGCAACCGAGTGAAATATGTACGCTTGAGAAATGATGTCGACCTTCACGATATTATTTATACGATTGTACGTCCATTATATTTTTAGAATTTCTTATTATTATTATTATTATAGTTTTCAATTTAAATTCATATAATTTGACTGTGTTTATAATTTGTAATTGACGACACATTTTGCTCAGATTGTAGTGACCCTACTTGCTGTGCCAGCGGTCGCGGGTTCGAGTCCCGCTGGGGACATTCATTTTTGTAATGATCATAAACGTTTGTGCTTCAGTTATGGGTGTTTATATTTATAATATGTGTATGTATTTAAAGTTATATATGTATGTGTAGTGTATCAACTATCTGGTATCCATAACAGAAGCCTCCTTGTAGCTTACCATGGAAGTAGATGGTGCTGTGTGTTAATGTCTCAACAAAAAAAAATGTTACCTTCCATTGGATAAAACTTAATGTAAGGTTAAATATTTTTACTTTTAATATCAAACGCAAAATAACTATAATTATCGTGGAATATGTTGGTATGTCAAAAAAAACGATAGTGGTTTACATCTGCAGTCAATATAGTAGTATTTTTGTTAAAATAATTATACCAAGTCAAGTTTCGAACATATGTGCAGTATATTTTATTGGAACATGACAAAAAAACCTGTAAATAAATGTACAAGCTCTGCTAATTCGTTAATAATAGTTTTAACGTCATTAGACTTCTATTATAAATGCGAAAGACTGCATGTGTGTGTCTGTTTCTCCTTTACGTTAAAACAACTGTTGAAATTTCGATAAAATCTACACAAGTATCCAATATACCGAGTACTAGATTTAGTGCCTTGCGTTGTTACGCAAGGCATATGTTATATGTAGGCACTCAGGGTGGCACTTGATAGAAGCGTGATTAAATCCTTGTTTAAAATAATATTAAATTTTCTTAATATTATAAATACGAAATTGTGTTTGTTCACATTCCTTCTTTCATGCAATAAAGAAGCAAATTATAATCTTCTCCTAGATAATACCAACGACAGGAGAGTCTAGTTCGTCTATGACGAAGCCAGAAGGCAACGCGGAGGGTGGCGTGGCAGAGTTGGTGGACTTAGAACAAGAGCTGTGCTCGTTAAGACGAGGCCTCACCCAGGTCGAAGGTCTAACACCTTCGACGGATCCGTTTGGAGACTCCTTTATAGTTCCCGCCCAGGTATGAAGATATATACTCGTATACTTCGTATAGAAACAGTACTATTCGTTATTTTATTAAATACTAGCGACTCACCCTCGCTTCACTCGGTTTCGTCCCTAGGTTGCTTCCCCATACAAA
This sequence comes from Brenthis daphne, assembly GCA_947093115.1. NCBI lineage: Eukaryota > Metazoa > Arthropoda > Insecta > Lepidoptera > Nymphalidae > Brenthis > Brenthis daphne. Next base: position 11,554,615 of record OX352475.1, on the reverse strand, counting down.
CTTTCATCCCCATTTTCACCCCCTTAAGGAATGATTTCCGGGATAAACAGTATCCTATGTCCTTTCTAGGGTCTCAAACTATCTTCTTACCAAATTTCATCAAAATCGGTTCAGTAGATCCAGAGATTACCCCCTACAACTTCACAAACTCACAAACTTTACCTCTTTATAATATTAGTATAGACTAGCAACTTACCCTTGCTTCGCTCGGGCGCACCCCGAGAGGGCGAGGACCCACATACGAAAATTAATTTTTATTTATATAGAAGAAATTCTTCCATTGGCTATTTTACTTTAGTAAAATTGTTCACATGTTTATTTAATTTGGGGCATGTTTTGGGTCAAATAAAAGCTCATATTCGAAACACGGCTAATTTAACTTGAGCATCATATCATAGTCATTTAGCACATGTGTGTATACCACACACACCTATAATTCTAAACACGCTGATGGCGCATAATCGACGCTCGTTCGACTCGTAGAATACGCTTAGGCTTCTTTATAAAACGTGTTTCGCTTAAACCCTTACATACACTCAAAGGAAATACATATAGAACTTAGAAGTAATATAAATCTACACTAATATTATAAATAGGTAATGTTTGTTAGATTGAACGTAGGGGTTAATCTCTAAATTACAGCGTTTTACTAAATGCCTAATATGAAATTATATACGGTTCTTATAAGAAAAACACAATATTTAAAATTATTTTCTGTCTGTCTGTTTGTTTGTTCCGGATTATCTCTGAAACGACTGGACTGATTTTGACGGGACTTTCACTGGAACATAGCTGATGTTATAGGGAGTAACATAGGCTACTTTTATTTTAGAAAAAGAATTAGGGATCCGCTCAAAAAAAAATAAAACGTACCCAGGGACGCACCCGGGCGAAGCGAGGGTGAGTCGTTAGTACTATATAAAAATATTGTTCCAGAAGGGTCTCCTCCCGCCGCCCCCCGGCGCGAGGGGCCGCGCCCCGCCCCGCGCTTTCAGCCCCAACAAACCCGCACTCTCCTTCGACCTGTCCGCCGTGGCCGGGGACTTCGAACCGAAACCCGCTTCCTTGGTGGACGACCTGCCAGAACCACCTGTGAGTATTATATATAAATAAATAAATATAAATATGTTGGTACATTAACACACAGCGCCATCTAGTTCTATGGTAAGCTACGAGGCCTGTGTTATGGATACCAGATAGTTGATACACTACACATATGTAACTTTTAAATATGTACATACATATTATAAATATGAACACCCATGTCTGGAGTACAAGCATTCGTGCTCATCACACAAATGAATACCCCCAGCGGGGCTCGAACCCGCGACGGCTGGTACAGCAAATAGGATCACTACAAATTGAAATAATATTATTATATAGGTGATTTTTAAAGTATATGTGATCTGGTTATATAAAAGGATTAGAAGAAAATGGTGAGAGATGTCACGAAGTCGATTGCGATAAAACAATTAAATAGCATTCAGGTTTTTGAAATTTTATATACTCTAGATGTGAATCGTGCACGAAATGTCCGAAATATAAACCACACCTGACCACACATTGCTGCAATAACCAAAATGTATTTTTTCTTTGAAATTGGCATTTATTCGAAAAGGAATGTCATATCAATCTATAAATCTATACATATAATAAAATTGTATCTAATCCGAATCTGTACATTAAATATTTTTTGGATAATCTTAATGAAATAAACATAAACATTATTATCAATACAGAGGCTGAATCTATAGCTTTTAGAATTTTTGTCTGTTACATCACAGAAAAACTACTGGAGGGATTTTGATGAAATTTGTTTTGGTGATAGCTGGTTATCCGGGTCAACATATAGGATACTTTTTATCGCGGGAAAATATCTCATTTCTGAGAAACAATGCAAAAACTGCAATGTAAGAGTATACTAATCTGTAAAACCTAAGAATTTGGTTTTTGGTCATCTGAACGCGGGCGGAGCTGCGGGCAATGCTAGTTCAATATAATACCTTTTTACATTTATTCGAATATTTGACATTTTAAATAAAACTATCTTTTCGTATTTTTTCGCGGATTTGTATTGACTTTGGTTCCCGACGTTTTGAACGTTGTTACAGCAATCATGGTCACGCACTTTATCTTATTGATTCGGACTTCGCCAACCACGCCTTCTTCAAAATATCACCCTTTATTTAAGATGGAAGTTTATCAATAGCTTTAATTATGTATATTTAGTAGTATCTAAGATTTTTATAAGTAAGATTTTGAATGTTATTCTGATGCAGAACTGACTTCTAAGAGTTATGTTCGTCATGTAAAGGAATAGAAATGACTGGAAATATAAGGGATTAAAGAAAATATAGATACATGTAAGACACAAAGCATAATACTAATTTTCACACACGAAAAACATAACCCTCCTTTGGCAATCGGGTAAAAACAAATAAAATATCCATATCCATACTAATATTATGAATATGAAAGATTTTTGTCCTTTTTAAACGTCGAAAGAATAGATGGTACGGTCGAAAATACCTTTTATCGCGGAAAATTTTATGTTATAATTATTCCACGTTATAATTATAATTTATAACCATTTAAAATTGTTATAGGAGCAATTATATGACAGCAAACTAGGAATGTGAACGAAGCAAGAATGAGTCACTATTTTTAAATCACTACATACGAGTAGTATAAAACAAAGTCGCTTTCTCTGTCCCTATATCCCTATGTATGCTTAAATCTTTAAAACTACGCATCGGATTTTGATGCGGTTTTTTTAATAGATAGAGTGATTCAAGAGGAAGGTTTTAGTATATAATTTGTTTAGTTCTTGTATACATTGGCTAAAATATAACGATATTTGTTGAGGGTGTCGGAAAAAATAAGACGTCTGGGAACTTTAAACGAAAACGCTGCCTAAACCCTTTGAGATATAACAAATAATGTATGGTGGAATTGTGTATCTTATATAAGGTCTACAGAAAAGTCCGCGATGGCATATGTCTATCTCTTAAGGATAACATACTATATCCATTTTAATATTAAACGTACCGAGGGACGAACCCGAGCGGAGCGAGGGTGAGTCGCTAGTAAATTGTATATTAACAACTTAACTGTCCGCAAAATAGATACAATAGTTAAACAATCGAAATGTTCATATATGACTCATGGGACAGGGAAATGGTAAATTATCAATTTAAAAATATTTTTAATAGTCATTATCATAAAATGACACAAGTATTATTTATTGAACAACATATTTTTTTACAATTAATTTCATACCAAGTTATCATTTAAATATAAAACGTTAATTGTAATATGAAGTATAAAGTATAGTATATAAGTATAAAGTTTTTTTATGACTTTTCAAATACCTAACTCACAAGATTATTCAGTTTCTTTTTTTTTCATTGTCTTAAAAAGCATTGTCAAATATTCGTTGTGAAAAGTAGTTTACAAAATTTAAGTTTTATTTAAACTTCATCCCAATTTTTCTCAAATCTATTGAGCCTTTTCATTGTTAAGAATCCTGATAATATTATAAATGTTTTGTGTGGATTATAGGAGGGATAGAGAGAAGTTGTTTGTAAGGATATATGGATGTCTGGATGTATAGATATTTATTAATCTTTCACGCAATAACTACTGAATGGATTTTAATGAAACTTTACAGTATTATAGCTCATACATCAGATTAATATATAGGCCTCTTTTATCCCGGAAAAATATACGGTTCCCGTGGGATAGGTTTGTTTTTGTTTTTCTAGAGGCGAAGCCGAGCGAAGTGAGGGTGAGACACTAGTTAACAAATAATAACTAAACTTGACCCGACCCGGGACTCAAATCCATAACGCCCGGATGTGCAACCGTACATGTAAGGCACTACGCCACCGAAATAGTTACAAACAATAATTAAATAAGAATTAACAAATACACTTAAAACTCATTTACAAAATTTCGCATTTTTAATATAAATATGATGAGTTCCAATCAGTAAAAACTCTTATGATAATTATTTACTATAAAATAAATATTTAACACTTTTATGAAACATTCGTTGCTTTTGGACAAATATTTTTTATTGTTATTTTAGTACAGATATCACAAGCGATTTTGTTCGGAGGTAATTTTAAATTTTCAACTCGTGTCATTCATTTTCTGCTAATTATCAAACATCTCATTCACCTCATATCAGGCTAGGTAGTCAGCTAATAATATGAAAATCATATTAACATATTATAAAAAAATATTTATGTATGATAAGTATATAAAATTATTATTCAATATGTGTACTAATTCTTTTTTTATATATAATTATTTATTTTAAGTATATATTTTGATTATATGTATACTATATAACACTTCATTTAAATGTCGTTATTAGTCACTAGATATAATGCTTCTATATTCATTTTCATATGGACGTGATGACGAATCTAGATTTGCGTATGTTAAAATGAAAAAAAAAATACTTTTTAATTTATTCCTATGAATATGATTAAATTTTAATGATTTCCCATAAATTCGCCGTCACGTTGCAACATCATTGGCCCGGGCGGTTCCATACAAGGGTTTTAATAATGCCTGTTTCAGGTTCAATCGCAAGCGCCAGCGTACGACGTGTTCACGGAACTCGACCCGCTTGGCACAGGCCGGAGTAGACCTTACGTTGACAAAAAACTCTTCTTTCAGGAGCTCAAAAACCCACCAAAGAAAGTTCTCAAAGACCTCGTACCGCAGCACAGCCTTCTCACTGATATGGGGGTGGGTGACGGGGCGGAGGCCTACGGGCCCCCCACGACAATGACCTCCCTTTCGAGGCACTCCGGGGGCTCGGTAGCGATAGCGAAGCCCCAGCCGAATTTCTCACCCAATTTGTTCTCGTCCGATCCCTTCGCTGAAACCGATCCCTTCGACAATAGCGATCCTTTCTCTGATACATTCAAAGATGATCCCTTCACGACCATGCAAGAGTTCCCAAAACTAAGTTCCTTAAGAACGGAGGATCTGAAGAGCAAACTGAGCAAGGAATTGATTCAGGATAAGCCGGAGACCATCACTAGTTTGGAAGCCAAGAATGTGTTTAACGGACCCCTGCAAGTTTCTCTACCGCCGGAACCCGCACCCAAATCGCCCAGACTGCCTAGACAGGTTTGATCACTAATATATTAAATAGTTTAATGAGCTTTCTCTTTAAAGTCGTTCCTTCAATTGTTTTAAACCTAATTTTAATAGATTTCATTCCTTTAATGCAATACTAACATGATTTATTTACATTTCTTTCAATAATGGTAGGGTGAATACCAATAACATCTATCTTTAGAATTTATTACAAGCAGTACTGGTATGATAATTTTTATTGCGTTAATTTCAAATTTTTATTTAAATCAAAGAAAATCACAGATAGGTTATTGAGATCCATCACAAGAAAAATATAGTTAATTTAATTGTAAAACAAATATAAATTGATAAATTTTAACCACTACAATTCCCCTAAACTAAAACAACAATTCAAAAGCACAGACAAGCACAGATCCTACATTGGATATATAAGCAACTATCCTATGCATATATACATAGTTCTGTATGGCTGTATATATGTATAAAGGTAGAAAACGCTAGTTTTAGTGTTAAGTTCGCCTTTTGTACAATTTTTACACGTTGTGCAATAAAATTAAAGTATATATTGTTAAGTTATTATCTTATATATGTATATGTAACTGGTTGGCTGAAAGAGATCTCTTCTAGAGATAAGTCCACCTTTGCCCACATTGGTCTCTGTATTATCTGTGTTACTCTGTCAATATGCAACAATATTAATAAAGAATATACCTATATAACTTTGTATGTATGTATATTTAAATTAAGTTTTAAGTAACTTTATGCATCTTTCCGCTTTTTACACTTATTTTCTATCCTCTCTTAACGATTGCCTTTAAGAGATCGCATAAAGTAACAAGACCGCGTTTACACATCTTTAATTAATTTAATTATATATTTTTTTCCTCTATCATTTTTATTGTGCAATAAAGTTTTACAAAACGAAAACAATCGTCCATTCCAGAGCACAGACACAAGCACAATCAGACAGCGGCCGCACGCCAGCTCCAAGCTGAACTCGGACAGCGCCTCTCCCCCGCCCCCGCTCCCCCCCAAGAAGGTGGAGGTGAGCCTGCCGCCGCCGCGCCCGCCGCACGACCACGAGGAGGACACCCCCCCGCTGCCCAAGCCGGCGAGGAAGAAGGAGCCCATGGTTAGTGTTAGAGAGGCGATAGATTGAGTTGTGATGTGTTAAATAGTTGGGAAGTGGTGTTTGTGAGTGCATATCTGTCACTGGTTGTTAAGTTTTCAAACTGTTTGTTTTTGTGTTTTTATATGTAACAAAAATATCTCGTGTGGTTGTTAGTAATTTTCAATATTTAAAGGTATATAAAATATAATAGATATAGATTATGTTATTATAATTGTCTCGCTAGTCGAATCCGGAGATCCTGGATTCGAGTCCTGGGTCGGGTTAACCTTTAAGTATCTATTCAAACTCCGAGCTGTAACTCAGAATTTTTTGACATGAAAACTACGTGTATTAACCTGCAGTGCATGTTAATTACTAGATCACCGATATATATGTATGTAAATATGCTATAGATTACAATATGTGCCATTTATTGAGCAAAGCATATTATTCTGTCGCGTAATACTTTACTGATCTATACATATAATAAAATTGTAACTAAGCCGAATCTGTACATTAAATATTTTTTGTAAAATCTTATTGAAATAGACATTGTTATCGATACAGAGGCCGAATCTATAGTTTTTAGAATTTTTGTCTGTTTGTCTGTTATCGCATCACGGAAAAACAACTGGAGGAATTTTGATGAAATTTGGTATGATGATAGCTGGTTATCCGAGTCAACGTATAGGATACTTTTTACTGCGGGAAAATATCTCATCTCTGAGAAATCGATACTAAACATTAAAACGTAAGGACGAACCCGAGCAAAATGATGTATGGGATTAGTAGTAGTTAATATATACACAGGAAAAGAACATAATTATTTAAAAATTTATTTAAAAAGAGCAACAGTTGAATTTCTCGCCGGCTCTTCTCAGCACAACTGTCTTCCGAGCCGGTAGAAAATTCCTCACGGAATTACATACAGATTGAAATTGATACTGATTATTGATAAAATTAACGATTAAAAAGTGTTTGTAAAAATCTGTTTGAAAAAAAAGTAGTAATGAGGACTGCCGAAAAAAATGAAAACTTAAAACAATAAACAAAAAATTGTTATTTTTGGATATTCAAATTAATTGTTTGATCTTAAATTAAAATTTGTAAATTAAAACTGTTTACATTTATCTGGCTTTTGACATCTATCGGCACTCTGAGTGTTAGCGTTAACACGTCACGTGACCATCACTCGTGACGTCACTTCCCATCCAAACCTGCTTATAGAAGTTTTCACTTCAATATTTTGTTTTGTTTTGAACGTGTCCAGGCGGACCGCAGCACGAAGCCGCGCCAGTCGTCGCTGGGCGCGACCAGCAGCGAGGACGAGTACCTGTCGCCGGCGCCGCCGCCGCTGCCGGCCGCGCGCCGCTTCGACATCACGCTCGCGCAGCTCCTCACGCTCACCATGGACGAGCTCGCGGCACGGTCGGCGTCTATATATATTTACTAGTACTTCTACAAATTGTGTAATCAAAATTTATTTTAAAATATATCCGAATATAACATTATAAATTTAAGTAATAGTATAAAAAATGTTTTAAAAGACAACATAATCGAAAGTGCATAATAATTACAAGACTTCCGCGATAACATTCAGACAAAGAGAGACAAAAGCATTCATAAGGAGGGTTGACGTCAGGCAGGCGGCCGGTCGGTCGTAAAACTTTGGCCAAATCCTATCAGCAGTACAGAAGATGTACTGCGCCGACCCCAATTGATTGGGAAGGGAGAAGAAAAAAAGAAGTTCTACAAACAGTAAAGAGAGAAAAGAAGTTTACAAAAATTTTTATTAGACAAACTTAAAATTACTGCCTTTCAAAAAAACCATCGAAATCGCTACTCATAAGGCGTTATCTTTAACTATAAATTTTCGTCACAGCGGACTTAGAGCGAGAGTTAAGTATTCCTAACTCTATTAAGAATTCTGTTCGTATGGGTAGTATTTAGCCGATAATTGGTAGGGAAATATCTCGTGTGACCGCTATATACGAAAAATATAAACATAGGCGTGACACCGAACTCGAACACACGACACACATGGAACTCGAACATATTTAAATGAATAGAGTAACGTGCGATCATACGTAAATATTGCATCAACTTACTTATATATTTACTTTTTCTTCGATTTACGCAAATATTTGACATTTTCAATAGAACTGCCTTTTCGACTTTGTTTTTATTTTCGGTTTCCAACTTTTCGTATGACGAAAGAGACTAAGGGTTTATACGTCTCAAAGATCATTATATAATTGTTATAGACATAGATAGATAGATAGATAATAAAAAGGCAGCTAAATCAAATTAGCAATACCCACATTGTTTGGCCAATTCCCCTAATATAAAGGTACACTTTAATTATTGAAATATAAGCATTTTGATAACGCAATAGTGAATAAACGGCGTTATAGAAATAATAGTACAAATGAATTCCAATTAATTATGTGAAAAAAGAATAAAAAAATTTTTACTTCGTACGCCCACTTAATCAAATTTCATAATAATATTAATCGTAATTCGATACATATAATAATACATAGTATAGTTTTAGTTTTTAATCCATATTTATACTAATATTATAAATATGAAAGTTTGTGAGGATGGGTGGATGTTTGTTAGTCTTTCACGCCAGAACGGCTGAACGGATCTGAATGATCTAGACTTTTTATGTTAAATATGTTAACAGTGGACGAAATATCTGTGTCTACGTAAGAGATCGAGGATTTGAATCCCGCTTGAAGCAAATATTATTTATATTACAACAGCCACCTCGTTGATCAGCCCACTCGAAAATTTCACTCATTCACCTTGAAACGTTTGTTGTTACACATGCATTTCGATAAATACAACCATATTTGTAATATTTTTCAGGCTTCGAGTCCCGGCCGCGACGCTATCGTCTATGACGCTGCCTCAACTTACGGAATACCTTCGGTCTTACGTCGCTTCTGAAAACGAAAAAGCGGTACGTAACTTAAAGCCCTAGTTTGGCTTATTTCATAGTTTTGTACTTTCTATTATTTATTGTAACTATCTTATTTGAAATAGTCCTTGTTATGTGTCTATAAAAATATTGGAGAATATATTTCATTTACAACATTTATAAAAAGTAAGTTATTCGGTATCTACTGTTTTAACAACTAATTGAAGTTTTAGACATAAATGAATATGCTTACATACATACAAAAAATGAAACTCTTTTAATATCACTAATCTCGATTATTGCCCAATTTACTAGACAGGAAGTTGAGAAACCCAATTGCGAAAGTGTATATATTGAAATTTAATTAAGATAACAAGTTTTAATTTCCCATAAAACTTTGAACTTTTTTAACTGCTCCTCTCACTGAGTAAGACTTATATTTAACTAGTTGATAAAAAAATAATTCTAATTTCAGCATATACATGTGGATCCAGCACTGAAAGTTGAGAAAGATAAAGTCACGCCCATCATACCCGCTATTCCCACGAGCTTACCTGAAAAACCACTAAATCTGGCACCTATAACTTCCGAATTTAAACCTCAGTTCGAAGATGATTTTGCACCGACAGACTCAACAGACACATTTGTAGCGAATTTCGATGACTTTGATAAAAAAGCTAATCCTGGTTACGATAAATACGCAGCGTTTAGAGAGATACAGGAGCAAGAGTTGAAAGCTAAATCAATATTAGATCCCATCGATATAGAAATAAAACATGAAGAAGACAAAGAACTTGCGAATATAGAAAATCTAATAAAAACTGAAGAGCAGAAAATTGAGGAACGAAAGGGATTAGACAAAAGTCCACTAAAGAGTTTAGATGAATTGACAATAGATTCGTTTAACATGTTCCGTAATTCAGTGAGCCCGAAGCCGATAGATGCCAAAATCGAAGATATTAAGACTGTTATGAAAAATTTACAAATAGAAAGGGCAAGGCATAGTGTATCCCCGCGCGATGAAGCTACGGAAACCAAACACGACGATTCAAATGACAGATATGCAGCCTTACGAGAAATAACTATAACGGAACCCCCTCAAGACGAGTTCGAATCGATTCCGCCGGAAGCCCCTAAAGAAAGAAAGAAATCGGACGAAAAATCGGATGGGTTCGATAATTCGGATTTTTTCGATTGTATCGATAATAGCTCCCTCTCCTTTAATGTTGAAGACGCGTTTCGGAAGAGTCCAGGAGTGAAAGAGAAGGAAGAGGAGAAAAAGGTAGAGGAAAAGAAAGAGACGCCAATAGAAACTTCTATTATACCGGTTAGGGACTTGCAGCCATCTGTAAGGCTTTCTACTGGGTCCATCAGTGATGTAGCAAGCGGCTCTTCTCCGGACACTAAAGGTATTTTTTTTGTTATTAAAGTATGAGAACGTAAATTGTAATCAATTACTATCATTTTGTATATAGAATATTATTATTATTGATGCAGGTAACACAGCGTAAACGAGTTATATAATGGGACTACTATTATAAATTCGAAAATTTGTTAGTGTGTATATTTGTTACTTTTCACGCAGGCTGTACGGATTTGGATGAAATTCAGCACACAGATAGGCTATGACCTGCAGTAACATATATACTAATGTTAGGAATGCACCCCTATGTAGATTGTGCATAGTATAAAACAAAGTCACTGTCTGCTGTTTCTCCGCTTCTTCTTACCACGCAACATTTTAATAAGGTATTCACTAATAGAAAGAGCGATAAACGAGGAAGGTTTATGTATATAATTTGTAAATATTTTGTACAAAATGACTGAGTCTAGGCGGTGTTTTGCCAAAAAAACTATTCGTACAATTATATGGCTAACGCTGGCTAAACCTTTAAAGATACATCAAAACAATGTACTAAAAATTGTGGGTCATAAAAAGACATACAGAAAAGACCACGTTAGCATGTGTCTATCTCCTTAGCACGCTCACAATAACTATTTTTATCTATATAAAACGTACCTAGAGACGCACTCGAGCGAGGATAAGTCTCTAGTCTATACTTATATTATAGACAGAGTTTAAGACAGAGTTTGTTTGTTTGAACTCGCTAATCTCAAAAACAACTAATCCGATTTGAAAAATCTATTTGCATTAGATAGCCCGTTTATTGAGGAAGGCTAATTATCATGTTATTACCCAAGGGAGCGGAACAGTAATTATAAATATTAACAAATCAGCCAAGCAGACTTACATACATTATTGTATAACTGATGTTTATAATATGGTTAAGTACTTTATGTTCAGAATATATAATATTTAATCTATCTATTCTATACTAACAGTTAAAACGTATCTAGGGCCGGACCCGACAGAAGCGAGGGTGAGCTGCTAGCATTTAATAAATATAACGTATTCAGACATAACCCTACTTCCTTCGTTTTCTTTTTTTATAAATGACAACTTTTAGTTGTCAAAATGTGAGTTGTATAATTTGAAAAGTGTGATGTGTCGCGTGTAGACCGTTGCATGGGGCCGGTGATCGGCGGGCTGACGCGGCTGGGCTGGGCCGAGGGCTGGTCGTCGGACTCGCGCGACTCCGAGCCGCGCCGCCGCCGCCGCCGCGCGCACGCCCGCGGGCCCGCCGGTGATTGCACACGTCTTGTTCCCGCGGCTGACAGATAACACTCCTTGATTTACCCGACCAATATCGAAATACCCAGCTTAGCGCCAACCATGAGCAAAATGCCCTAAAATAGTGTTTTTTTAAGTAATTAATTCATGTGTCATATAGAATAAATGAAAGTACTAATGTTAGAAAAAGAAGTCATTGTAATCAGTTCTCAATTAAACAACTTTAAATTACTAAATCAAACATTAAAAAAAACTTAAAATGTCAAATTAATCGACTAAACTAAAATATCTGCTTTGATCCCGTCAAAATTATCAGCCATCAAAAATCGCCTCAAATTACCCACTTTTCGGGTAATTTACCCGCCAATTGGCAGCGCTGCTTGTACCATACATTCGTATAAAAATTCGTGTAGAAAAACTGTCCCAACAATCACGCTTTTAAAGATAGCCCTAGCAGTTAAAGCTAAAGGGTTAAATTGCTGTATAAATAAGCTAGTAGAAGAATGTTTCTTGCTTTAGACTTTTACAATATTAAACATTTTAATTACTAAAATTAGTTGCTCAAGAATATTCTATTACAATATATGTGTGTGTATGTATGTACGTGCGTGCGTGGATGTTTGTGTGTGTGCGGTGTGCGGTTTACGTATAATACTTTCTTAGATTTACGCGAACATTTAACATTTTAAATAAAACTATCTTTACGGCTTTTTTTCGCGGATTTATTTTGATTTTTAGTTCCCGACGTTTCGAATGCGTTACAGCAATCATGGTCACGGGAGAGACTAAGGTTTTAGATGTCTCAAGGCATTCTATAGTTGTTACAAATAAATCCGCGTTAAAAACCGAAAAGTTGTTTCATTTAAAACGCTTTATGTATGATTAATGACTAAAATTTAAGTATTTATTTTTTCAGTTCAAACATCGTCATCATCTCGTGACGTGTCGCCGTGGGACGAAGAGCCCCCGATGGCGAGACTGGCGCGGCCGCCATCGCATCGAGACAGAGACTCACGGTAAACTAATTCTTATATATATTATAAACATTTTGCAAGGCGACTTTTAAATCCATAGTGGTAAATAACAAATATTATAATACTATGATATAATATACTTTGCCAAGTGATAGCAAAGTATTAGAAAGTATTTGAAATGAAAAAATGAATTCTTTGAAGATGTGTTTTTTTTTCCATTATTTAAAATTCATACAATAGAATTATGAAGTATACATACTCTGCATACTACTCGTACATTAAAAGAAATACTTTTAATACCTATGTTTGTTGTATTTGATTTCAGGCATAATTCATCCGGCTCAAGAGAGTGTCTTGATTCCGGAAGTGGAAGAGAGAAAGAAAAAATTCGAGATAAGCGCGGCAGTAGAGATAGAGATTTGAATCGAGATGGAAGAGATTCAGCTAGAGATAGACGAGATTCGGGCAGCGGTAGAGATAGGCGTGACGTCAGCAAAGAAAGAGACCACCGGGACCATAGAGACAGAGACCGAAGAGACCGGAGGAGCAGAGAAAGAGAGAAAGACACATGGAGTAGAGAAAGGAATTACAGTAGAGAAAGAGATTATAGAGACTCGAGGAGTAGAGAGAGATCGAAGGATTATAGGGATATAGATCGGCATCGGAAACCCAGACATTCGTATGATGAAGAAGAGTAAGTACCTTTACGAGTATATATGGTTTCAGAATTTAAATGTGGCCAAGATAAAATACATTTAATCAACTAAGTAAATATATTAAAAATATATTTTTCTATTTTAAAATCAATAGAAGAAAAGTTTTCCGTTTTATCTTACTACTAATATCACGTTCATATTAGCATTGCTAAAATTGTGTGGGAAAATGTTACTTATTTCTTTATGCTTAATGGGTTTTAGTAATAAATCGAATTGAGCTAACTAAAGTGCTGGATTAACTTCACGCAAGCAAAGGGGAGGCAGTGGTAGCCCAGTGGTAACGCGCTCTCTTGGGAAACCGAGTGAAGCGGGTTCAAATCCCGGGTCTCGCACCTCTGATATTTTCATGTGCGAATCATTTCCAACATGATTACCACTTATCTTAACGGTGAAGGAAAACATCGTGAGGAAACTTGCATGTTTGTGAGTGCCTAGCAAGATTTCAAAAGGCATGTGAAGTCCGCCAACCCGCACTTGGCCAGCGTGGTGGACTATGGCCTGATTCCCCTCATATTGAAGGGAGGCCCGTGCTCAGCAGTGGGACGTTGAAAAGGGCTGAATACAAGCAAAGTGGCATGCAAACCTAGTTTAATCTATAGTCTTGTCCAGCGGTTCCCAATTATTTTTTACCACGAAACCCTAATTGATCATAATTTTTTTAACGCATCCCCATTTTGATAATAACTAAACTGATTGTGTTGTAGTTTGACTTGAAAGAACAAATCATAAATGAAAATTATTATTATTTTTACACCCCCGTTTAGTTATTTTTTACATTTTATTGCCTGGAAGTCGATTTTCTTTAAAGCTTTTATGTTCTTTCTGTATATTCCAGTTACAGCGACGGCTGCGGGTCCGGTCGCTCTTCACCGCGCGAGCGCTGGCCCGACCAGCGCTGGCGCAGGGATGGTATGTTTTACATAGAAGATGGGTTTTCGAAATGAAGTTTCGTATCGCACGTTACTTGGCACACTTAGCGAATGATAGCTAGACGGAAACAAGTGTAATATTTCGACCGTCACGACACTTTTTGAGGTTTCGTACCCGAAAGTTGCCAACTAGTCCAGTCAAATAAATTTTTCGCAATTACTCGAAAACGGTAAAACTTAGACAAAAAAGTTTTATTAAAAATGTTTAGAGCTTAAATTTTACATCAAAAAGGTTTCATGACTTTCTTTTCTCCAGTCAAAATTAACCGTGTTAGGGAAGTTTTAAGTTTAAGAAATGAATGTAAAAAAAAATTATATATATGGGAAAGAAATGTTCTCATATATACACATAATAAATGCTGCCTAATGTTTGTCACTCTTTCACGCTACAAAAACTACAGAACAGATTTTGATGAAACTTTCCAGTAATATAGCTTTTTTTATTAGAGTTTTTTATATGAGCTATAAAATTTATTAAGATATAGTAGTACATATTACACACTACGGGAATACGCTAGTTATGTCGAATACCTGAGTTTATCAAATTAAAACATAAATACTCTTAGTATGGTGTTTCATTTTCAGAAAGAAACTACGGGTCACTCGGATGGCGAGAAACTAGACGTAGGAATGAATTGAGACAAGGTGAAGATCCAAGTGAACGAAGGTAATAGAATAAATTAAAAAAAAAAAACACCAATACAATAGGCTTTTTATTGGAGCCATTTCAATCGTTTCATCCGTTTGGGCGCTACGATGTTACAAACAAACGCACACTTATAACATAGTATTAAAATACGTCAAAATTATAACACCCCTCTTTTTGTGTCGGGGGCTTAAAAACATTTTTATAAATATATATATATATATATATATATATATATATATATATATATATATCTTTATATATATATAATTCTTCTGTGAGTGTGTATGTCACTGAACTTCTCTCAAAGGACTGGACCGATTTTGATGAAATTTTTTGTGTGTGTTCAAGGGGATCTGGGAATGGTTTAGATTCACAATTTTGTCCGCTGGAAAATGTTTTTTTAATTAATTTTTAATTTATTAGTAGTTGTTGATTTTGGAATGTTTTACATTGGATCCGACAGACGGCGCTACCATCGCAGTGTCAAATTTTAAATAATATTCGAATTTTAATTTTAGTCTGTCCCGACAGTTAGCGCTGCGATCAAATTAAAAAAAAATTTTGTTATCGTTGTAGACAGGACAAGGTCTGTCGGGTCCGCTAGTATATATATATATATATATATATATATATATATATATATATCTTATATATAAAATTTCCATGTCACAATATTTGTTACCGTACTCCTCCGAAACGGCTTTACCGATTTTTACCAAATTTTATATGCGTATTCAGTAGGTCTGAGAATCGGCTACTATCTATTTTCCATACCCCTAAGTGATAAGGATAAGGGTGGTCCTCCCAGACACCACCCCAGGGATGAACCCGAGCGGAGCGAGTCGCTAGTATATATATATATATATATATATATATATATATACTCGTATATATTCATTTGAATATACTACATTTACCCGTTGACTTTTTTTCAATTCTTTAATACATTTTCCTTAGGTATGGATCTACATTAGGCTGGCCGGGACGACGCTCAGCCACCATCACAGCGAGAAAAGCCGAACGGGATTTACGTAAAACCCGAGACTCTGGCCGGGATTCCCGGGATGCGCGTGACTCAGGACGAGATTCGGGACGAGACTCGCGAGATCCACGAGATTCTGGTCGGGATTCCCGAGATGCTAGGGATTCTGGACGAGAATCGGGAAGGGACTCGCGGGACCCTCGTGATTCGGGCCGGGAGTCGGGACGGGATACGAGAGATGTGCGGAATTCAGTTCGGGATTCCCGTGATCCCAGAAGACGAAGGCGTGAAGACCCTCGGGCTAGGCCGAGAGATTATCGTTTTTCTAATGATTTTTCTCCAAGGGAAAGAGAACATACTTCGCCTTTCGACAACGACTTTCAAGACACGTCTACACCTAATACAAAGAAACGCACTCCGTATTCTTGTTTAGAGGGAACAAGGTGAATAATTTAATTATAATTATGTATAATTATAATATTAAAAAGAGGAAAATATGTTTTTTTGTTTGTTTGTATCGAACAGGCTCCAAAACTACTGAACCGATTTAGATTAAATTTGGTAAGAAGATAGTTTGAGACCCTGGGAAGGTAATTTTTATCCCGGACGTTCTCATCCCGAAAATCATTCCCTAAGGGAGTGAAAATAGGAGTCAAAGTTTGTATGGGGAAGCAACCCAGGCACGAACACGACCGAAGTGATGGTGAGTCGCTAGTATTTAATAAAATAACAAAGTTAAGTAAATATCTTTCATAAAATTAAGACCAAGATATAAAAAATAATTTTGCTCAGTGGCGCCAAACACCTATATGTTACTTCAGGTCATAATATATGTATGTATCTGTATACTAAATTTCATCCAAATCCGTCCATCCGTTAACCATGAAGAAGTAGCCAACATACATATATGTAATACATATAACTTTACATATATGTACATAATAATTACCTAGTTTAATAAAAAAAAAACGTGTGTGTGCCTATACACACGTAAGAAGTTATACTTCTTTGGCGTAACAGAACAAAAATAGCTAAAGATTTCATCTCGTATGTCAGAACGATATTCGTTCGTTCGAGATATTCGTTAAATGAATGCATCTAACTTCATCTTGTCGCTTTTTGGCTGTCGGTGTGCGCGCGCATCGTAAAAATTTTACTCTCATATTTTTTTTCAAACGTGCCAAAAGAAGTATAACGTCAATAATTAAATTAAAATGAACAGATTCGTGTTCGAGCCCGAGGACACGACGGCTTCCCCGGTGTCGGGCAGCTCGGCGCGCGCGCGGGACGGCGACTCACCCGCCACCCGGTTCCGGTTCGATTCCGACTCACTCTCACCAAGGTCGATGTTCGAAGACGATTTCACAACTATCTCCACGCCACGAGGACGCACAGCATCCATCGCTGAAGAGGACGAAGGTGACCTACCACCTCTTCGGGCAAAGCCGCAGCAACATCGAGACATCAAGAAATCGGACTCGGTGAATATATTTACTCGTGAATCGGATCCGTTTGAAGGGGACGCGTTTTTCGCTTGCACCGGGTCCGACCGTGTCGCCCGGCGGGAGAACTGGCCCGGGGACTTCCAAGGATTCGATAACGCGTGAAGGGTTATCCCGCTATACCACTCCATAACACGCTATGTACTACCACAGTCTACTAATTCGTACAGTCATCTCTAGACAGGACAACAGTGCGAAGCGTGCGAGGAGAGTAGGTTATGCGTGTGAGTGCACCTGACTGTCATACATTCTTTTGTATGACAGAAGGGTGCGCGGCTTTATGATGTTATACTTGTATCTTGTAACGAGATGACACAACAGTGCTTTAACTTTGAAATCGTTCGTCATGAAAATTGGTATTTGCATTTGACAGCATTTCCATTAAAATCAATGAGCCACCGCCCACTGTATGGATTTTTACACTATGGTACTATCTATAGTTCATTCGCGTTAAGAAAATAGTGAGTCATCGTCGTCCACCACGCCCTAACCACGCCCCCGACCAATTAGGTTGCATAAAATTATAAAGTCATATTTCACAATGACCAGTTGAAGGCAGACTTAAATATATTATTAATGACTTTAATTTGATGTAATTATGTTCATTAATTATCTCAATTCAAAATAAAATCATTATATGATGACTTTATTTTGATTTAAGATAATTAAGTTTAATTATTATCTAACATCAAATTAAAGTCATTATTATTATATGATGACTTTATTTTGATTTAATATGATTAAGTTGATTAATTATCTCAAATCAAAATAAAGTCACTATCATCTCAAATCAAGATTTGAGATAATTAAGATAATTAAGTTGATTTTTATCCATCAAACTTAATCTTTTGAAATATTGAATTTGAATTGAATTTTTATTCCCACTTTGTATACACCTTTACCTGCTGTTGCACTTGATGACAATTTTTTTAACGCGAATGGACTATAGTAACACTTTTCTTATTAATATTTGGATATATATATTTTTTAATTGATTTGACAGCCTCTGGCTATTATAATTGTTTTTATATTATTTATTTATTACGATATGACCAATGCAAGTTATTTGTACTATATATTTATTTATGTGTAATGAATACAATCAATTTTAAATTGTGAGTTTGTTTATTAAATTGGGAATATCTTGAGAAATGTATATTATTTTGGTGACAGGAAAAGCGTTGTTAGTTTGTGATGTTAGTTTCAGATAACGTTTGAACTATTTTCGTTTCTAAATGAAGTGAATTGAAGAAATCGAACCGTTCTGGAAAAATATTCGCTTGATGCTTGCCACTTAGTTCTATAAATAAACGTCGTGGACGATAAGATATTTGGGTTTTTTTTAATATATTTCATACAATTTCAAACAGTAAAATTACTCAATTATACCTATTATTATTATTGTATAATATTATAGCGAGAAATATTTGAAAGTTTTGTAGAATATCATCATGCCGTCTTATAATGATTGCCATTAATCTAAATCCAATACTTATTTTAGGATATGTACTAAGGATCTCATATTAATTAATATTTTATTGTTTACCAGTAACGAATAAGCCGTCATAAAATTAAACTATGCATATTTATAACACGATATAATGTATAAAGGTCGTATATACCTGTAGTGTTATTGTAAGGTGTGTATAAATTTGGACCCTCATCAAGTTTATATATGCCTTTAGGAAACCTGTGATATGTATAAGCGATGCCCTCACGTGTTTTTTTTTATTTCTATACTGTTTACCTGTAGGCTGTAGTCACTCCTTATGTCAGTCCATATATTTTATAGGGCAATATTAGTCAAAAATAAAAGTGAGTTATAATAAAATTGTGATTTCGTTAATGTAAACGTTTTTTTTTCTAATGATACTCGCAAGGTTACTTGCCACATTAAATTTAATTATGTTTTCAATTCTCTTATGACTGGAAGAGCTTGGATTTTATTGTTGGATTGTATGGTTCCATAATAATGCTTAAAATGTAATGTAAAATTTTAATTGAGTAAAGCAGTCATACGTTTTATTTTTATTAAATTTATAATCAATTACACATTTTTAATTTATATGTTTGATTTACAGAATGTGGTTGTATTTAAAATTTTATGAGGCTAATTCTCTGATAACAGATCTTAATGATATCATTTATAATGACAAAAATAACAAGTTATTTTTGTCCTTTCTGTAAATGATTTAATTCAGTCAAAATAAATTTTAAGTGTTTATATGAAAGTTAATTTCAGCACGTTAATATTTTGGGCACAAAAATTTAGTATCATTGTTTATGGTATTGTAAATATTTTGCTATGAACTGATCATTTTGATATAGCTTTGTAAATAAATTTTTAAATATTATCCATCATGGTACTGCGAATGTGTCTTTTTATTTATTTTATTAATTAAAGTTGCGAAAATTATGCTTCTTTTTAGTATGATTTTGATTTTGTTTGAAAATATCTGATGAGTGCACGATTTGTATAAATATCCTATTTGAAACGTATTATCTATACATTTAATGAATTATATTGTAACTGGACCAAGTCCGTTCGTTATTATTTATTATAAAAATGTGTTTTGAAACTATTTAAGAATTTTGGTTTTCTATTTTAAAATGACTTCACAGTTTACAAAATATTCTAAATTAAAGAAATAATAAAGTTTCATTTCAATGGGGTAGCAGCTCAATAGATACAGCGTGAGCTCGAATTTTACACTCTTTCATATAAATCGAAAGTCATTTAATGTTTGTTTTCTACTCTATTCTAAATATAGTAGGGGCATTTTATTGAAATATTGAAAAAATCGTATTATCAAAATTTCTCGAATTTGCCCTATAAAATAATCGAATCGCATTTCAAAATAATAATATCGAATCAATATGTATCTATATATTATGATATATTTAGTTTACGTTAATTTTTTACAAATTGTTTTTAATTTTAAATTATAGTAATAATATTGATAAAACTTATGTAATTTAATTATCATTGCGTAATTTAATCTTACCAAATTCTGACCACATGAAACTATTCAAAATAAATCTTTTTATTACTTTAATTATTAGTTTTACATTTTTCAATGTCTCTCGGTAAACTTTTTGATTGATTTCTAATATTTACTGTGATATTCTTTTTTTTTTGTATTATTTATTATTACTCTGGCATTAGATATGTAATACGATTTTGACGTTTTTTATTATTTTAATTCGTATTATCATCTAAAGGCTATCAATAATAAGCACTAAATTTTGAACAATTTGTATTATTGTTAAATTATCTAGTACAGCTTAGATTATTTATACATATTAATAATCTAAGTAGTACAGTTTTTACTAAAAATGTTAGATCAACTTTTTATATCAACTAATCTACCTTTGAGTTATGAATGTAATTTCAAAAAAATGTTTATTTATACTTTTTTGTATATATTGTAGGTAGATTAAAATATAATGTGCAATTAACTACTCCTCTATAGCGCAGTACCAAAGGTATTTTATGTTCTATACCTGTTGTGTAAAATACTTAAAAGTTAATAAAATTGTAACAAAATTATGTTTTATTTATATATCTCTACCCATGTAGTATAATCATGCTTGCTAATAATACTATAATATATGCATGTATAAGTACGTACCTATACATACTGCAATGAAAAATATTATTTACTAGCATTGCCCGCGGCTCCGCCGGCGGTCAGATGACCAAAAGGCAAAAACCAAATTCTTAGGTTTTACATATAAGTACACTCTTACAATGCAGGTTTTGTATTTTTTCTCAGAAATGAGATATTTTCCCTTGGTAAAAAGTATCCTATATGTTGACCCGGATAACCAGCTATCATCATATCGAATTTCATCAAAATTGCTCCAGTGGTTTTTCCATGATGTGGTAACAGACAGACAGACAAGAAATTCTAAAAACGATAGATTCGGCCTCTGTATTGATAATAATGTCTATTTCAATAAGATTTTCCAAAAAATATTTAATGTACAGATTCGGTTTCGTTAAAATTTTATTGTTAGGTTTAGGTAATCGAATGTGGATAATATTTTAGCCTTATCCGATTACGTGAGCGTAGGTAAAACTTCGTTATAAAATATAAATAAACTTTTAAATTAAAATCACTCACTACATTTTTGATACTGCATGGTTGTTTTTAAAAGAGGAATTAGAACCTATTATGAAAGGTGTAAATGCTCAATAATTTATATAAAAATACAATTTAATCAAATTGTCTTGCTGAAAATTATAATTTGTGTACTTATCAAGGACTATAATAATTAAAAATACACAGAAAAGTACTTATCATCAAATACAATATCTGTTTGTTTTTAGATCGTGATGGATCTTTCCAGTAACTACATTACTACCATTCTAGTTCTTAAATTATTATCTGTGTGATATTATCAATGTGGCAAAATTGTATGTGTCAATCAAAATTTGTTGTCAAAAGAATGCTGAAGATAACAACAGCTGTTTTTGTATTTTAAGTTTGCTGAATACGTGGTAATTTTTCATTTTAAACGTAGATTGCAAGTATCTGATCAGGTCATGATAGTTTTTATTAGATTTAGACTTGTATTTAAAAATGAAACAAAGGTAAGAATTAAAACTGAAACGCGTAGTAATTTTGTCATCAGTGATCACATAATACTTTGTTTCTCTTATTAATGCTATTGTCCAGGACGCGTCTTATGCACAGTGGGGATGACCTGATCAAAAATATGAATGGTTTAAAGGATAGTGAAAATTTTCCCAGCGAGATTCAGCTGTATAGAATAAAGCCACAAGACCACTTCATTGAAGCTCAAGTTCAAGAAGGCGATACATTACAGGCTATTGCTCTACGGTTTCATTGTTCTGTAAGTAATAGTAAAACAAGAAGTCACATAATTATGATTATCTTAATCAAAAGATTAATAAAAATATTATGGCGAGATAAATAAAAAAAATAGTTTGTTAAACTTTGTGCCTCTGAAAGATCATTATTATGTATTATTAATTACTTTATTTCAAAGGTAATGTAAACCAGACAGTAAATTTTATTGAGTAAAAGGGAAAAATATCAGTATTAAAACATTAATAAATTGAATTACAAGAATATACCTATATAATAATATTATTTCACTTATTAATTTAATTATATTAGACTTATAAAGTCAGATACATTTATAGTGTTAGTATATTACAAATGTAAATGTTTTATTCTGGCTTACTCTACCTACCTATCTTTCCTTAAGTTATAAAAGCTAGGTATTAAAATATGATAGATAAAATATAAAACATTTTTATCACAGATTTCAGAATTGAAGAGGATCAACAATATTCATAAAGACAATGAAATATTTGCAAGACGGACCATTAAAGTGCCTGTCACACCATACTCAGTGCTCACAGAACTTGTCCCCACACAACCATCACCACAGCCAATTCCTTCAACATCAAACCAAGATTCAACAAGCCTCATGATGCATAATTTGCTTCAAAATCCTGTTGAAAATAAATTACATCTGCAAAGTGATATTTCCAATGGAACAGATACAAAGGATGGTGACTTTGCAATTGATTGCAACGCAGTAGTTTTAAATAGCACATTGACTCCATCTGTAGTTCCTTATACAGATGCAGAACAAAGTGAATATGTATCAGAAGATACTCAGCTATTGCCCAACAAACCCAAGGTTCCTGTTGAAGCTGTGGTCGTAAAACAATTAACATCACAAGGAGCGGATTTTGGATTAAAGTGGTACCACCTTATTTGTTGCTTACTTGTTTTGGGGGTTGTGACACCACTCCTATATGTAATGTTTTATTTGTCTAAGCCTTTACATCCAAGCCGATGAGTTAAAGGCATTGATCTACTCAAAAAGCTTTAAGTTGTGGCGATATTTTGATACACTTTTAATACTTGTATTATATATTTTTGTAAATTAAGGGGATGCAATGTGATTCTTAAATATAATTATATGATAAGCAGTCTTTGAGTTTAACTTAAGTAAATAGCTTACCTAAAAATATAATTGAAATACAAATCTGTCTGTGATTTTCAAATATACTATTTATTCAACTATATACAACCATTTTTGGATTACATTTACCAAAGTAATATTTGCTACAATTTATGGGTAAGTTCCACAATGTCTTTGCCAATTGTAAATACATTGTCATAATTTTGTATTTATTGAAAAATGTTATACCTAATTTTCCCTGAAAGGTACATGAAAGTTAAAAAAAACTACATTTAGTAGCTAATATCATTAATTTTAAGGAATTTTGAAGATAATGTTCTGTTTTTGTTGAATATAAAATATAATCCTATAAGCCTAATATCTCATAGATGGTACAGGGATGAAGTGTTTTGACACACTCACAAATATTAATCTGTGGAAAAATAATACAAACCTGTGGAAAAAAAAACAAATCTTATCTGTTAACTATTTACTATGTAAAGACAAACCAATAAAACTTTTGTTTACTATTTCTGAGAAGTTGGGTAATATAAAAATATCCATTTTTACAAAAGTAGGGCATTGATATAAAATGTCAATTATGTATCTATCAAACTAACATTAACCCAGAATTAAAAATGACATAGACTTTTAGTTTTCTATTGGCTTAATACACTTAGAAATTACAATGTATGTTGTATATACAGCTCGTAGCTATATTGGATAGGTACCTATATGTAGTACTTATACTACTAAATATATGAGCCACTACAGACGTTTGCAACTACACAGGGAAGTTGGTATCGGAGTTATCTAATGTATACCTAAAACGCAATATTAATATAAAATAATAATACAGAACTTCATAACAATTCTTTATTTGTAAATAATTGCTTAAATAAAAAAAAATGGGCAAGTGCGATTCTAAATCACTGTGGGTTTCGACGACACAATGTTTACGACTTAAGCGTATAACTCGGCAGCTATTGACTTGAATAAAAAAAATGTATTAGAAACAAACATCTATCTCAATTTCAAGAATCTATAAAAGGATATTCCACACTTATGGATGTATGTTTATGTCAAGGTATTATAGATAGGGTCGAATTATGTATAAGGATTCCGTTGCCTTTAGGCTACGGAACCCGAAAATTTGTATCAAATCCATGTTAGAGCATATTGTGTAAACGAACCAGTGATGCAGCGTAAAATAATAGAAATAATTTTATAATGCCCCTGTTAACTGCACTGATTAAGGAGACTACAGTCAACTGACATTGGATCTACAGTGGATAAATGTTGCATCAACTGTCTACCCATAAGGAAGTGCATAAGCTATCAGACAATAAAAAACTTCAAAAACTATTTCTATTTATTTTTTTTTTACTGGCTACATCTGCGAAACTTTAAATGAGTACTGCGTAGGCGCAATTCTGATGTGCATTCGCAGCTTTTGCTGATCATCTATGACAAACATATAGATCAATATTATCTTAAAACAGTTAAGTTTATTTAGTATATTAAATTTGCCACTGCCTAGGTGGTGAAGTAGCTAGCATATACGGCTGCACACCCGGAGGTTCTGGCCTCGAGTTCCGGGTCGGGCCAAGTTTAACTATTGAGTATTTCTGTATAGTAAGTCTCAGTAACAGCCCGGAGTTGGGAAGTTCGCGGCGTTTCACACCCGTGTCTCGGAAAGCACGTGTCCCCTTGGTCCTGCGCCGACACTCTCACTGCGAGTGTCTCGTGTCGTCACACCGGAGTAGGAGAGTGACAAAAATAGAGTGCTCTTGTGTCTGCGCGTACACCGACACACGCGCTGCACCATAATATCTCCTACCAGTTGGCTAGTCTCAATGAGATTGGCATTGTGGCCGGAATCGGTCGGGAGAACTTATTTATTATATTAAATTTGATAGTAAACAATTATACCTATTTCAACTTTTCTGTAAAATTTTTATAATTTTTCTTAAACTATATTATCAATTTTAGATTATCGGACAGACTTCATAGAGTTGGATAGTACAGATTAGATTATATGAATATATTTGATTTTAGATCTTTAAGTTTAAATATATATTATTATATATGGATCTTATATTAAATGATCAATATCTATATTAAGTACTTTCATTAAAGCCCTAAAGCGACACAAGGAATAAAATAACGAGAAAAGGTGACAAAAAAACAAGTGATTCACAAAATAAACCTTTTATTCTATTTGCTTAAAAATAGATCGATGTAACAAATCATTAGTAATTAAATCATTGCCATTAAACACAATCTTGTTAAATATTTCCATAATCAATAATGATAAATGCATTTCCCTTACTTTTTACGGCGAACACCCGTAAATTGACACTAAGTTGTCGTAACGATTAGTTAAAACAACATTCACAAATATATGACGAGCCTCGCTAATGCAATTTCCTATTCTGTGTAAATATAAATCGGTGTGACGTAACCTTAATTCTTAGTTTATTTTTTCTTATTAATCAGAAGTTTCCACGGCCCAGGTTGGGGTTGCTCTCGTGTACACTGTAATATAAAATAAAACATATTAGCCAAATAGCTTAATTGAGTTATTGATTAAACCAAATTTAAATTTTAAATAAATTAGCACATTTGTTAGCACATATGGAGGATGATGGCGTGGAAATGCGTTCGTCCGAAGAATTTACCGACGCTTTGTAGGCAGATTAGTGATTTCTTGTTATAGATATCAAACAACAAAATCACTAGTCTTCCATACAACGCGCGGCGAGCGCCGCCGCCGGTTAGTCACGAGGGCACACACCTAAAACATTGTTATTCACCGAGTGTTAGAACACACAAACACATGTTAAAACAAACATAATTAGTGTTAGCAAATATATTTTCTAGTTTTAAATACACTAAAAACCTAGTTTTTTAAAAATCTATTTTATTTCATTAAACCAATACCCCTCAATCAAAGTTAATTGTACACTAAATGTGTTTTGATATGAAATATGTAGGTATTTATATATTATTTTGTTGTTAAAAATTTAAAAAGTAGTACAAACAATATTTAAATAAATACACTACAATTGTAAATAAATGAAAAAAAAATAAATAGAAAACTTTACGAATGAACAAAAAGAAAATAAAGAACCAAGATAAGTAAAAAAATAAGTCGAAAAATAAAATAAAAACTACATCTAACTACAAAAAATCAATGACAACTTTTACCTTTTTTTTAAATTAAATGCATTATGGCTTTAAACCATTTACATATTACTTATGCTTATTTTTGTTTGGGGCCAACTCTGGGAACTCTTGAAACATTCTATTTTTAAAACAATTCACATTAATAACTGAATAAAAACTATGGGAAGTAATAAATTATTTTGCTCTCGTTATTGAAGTTCGAATATAAAAATGCTGCAGAAAGTGGATATAGTATTAAATAAATTAGTTTTACGATGAATTCATCAATGGGACAATCACAACACAAATGAGAGCATGCAATTATATATAGTATGAATAAAAATTTTATATCCACTCCATTTGAGTATGTATTGTGATAAGTTAGTTATTTTCAGTGGCGGTGAGTATATTTATTGAATAAAATAAATCTTTATAATAATGTTCCAGCATTAGGCAACTTTTTATATGATAATTTATTATTCATAATGTTTATTTCCAAGCAAAAGCTCTGTATATTAAATCAGTATTTCTATCAAAAATGACCTAACTTACACTACAAGTTTTTTTATACACACATATTCATGTGTGTGTGTGTGTTATAATATTACAAAAATTATAAGAATTACGTCGATTTTGCTCTGAGAAAATGATCACTTTCAATAATCATAACACAAATTCCCACACACACACACACACATACATATATATTTACGTAAGCATTAGTAGCAGTAGACACATCAATGAAAAGTTGCCTAAGTATTAATTCAGTATATAAGCTATTCAAAATTTATTCAAAATTTCATTCAAAAGCTGTTGGTGAGAAAAAATAACAAATCCATTCACTCACACACTTTCGTATTTATAATATCACTAGCGTAAGTTTTAACGGTTAGTATGGAATAGATTATATGTTATATACAATATACATAGGTATGATGAGTTGTTGTGGGTTGTATTATAAGGTATTTTCCCGTGGGAATGAGATAATCTCCGCGGTAAAAAGTAGCCTATGTCACTCTCCAGCCCTCCCAACTCTGTCCATACAAAAAATCCGTCAAACTATTTCGTCGTAAAAGAAGAACAAACAAACAACACACTTTCACATTTATAATATTATGTATGGGCTTGCCTATGTTATCCCAGGTCATAGTAAATAAACCATGTGATAGTTCAGTATGTACTACATACTGTGTAGTATATATATAACGTGACTGAGTATACAAACAGGACAGACTATTTATCCGTGCCTATTTTTGAGTTTTATTATTAGTGACTATTTTTTTGGTTTCAATACTTAAAAATGTTATAACATAAGTTATTTGTGTATTATAATATATATCTTAGATTTGTATGTATATATACATATATTTTTTTCCTTATTATTTCTACTTATTTATGTTTTGATAGCACTGTCCAGTTTCCGTCTAATTAAATCCTCTCACTAAAGGTTGTCTAGTCGAGAATTCTTTTAGCAATAAAACCTTTGCATACTTAATAAACTTTATCTAACCACACCTGTATTTTCTGTCCTTACGTTGGATGTACAATAAAGATAAATAAATAAAATAAAGTATCTGTGTGCAATTCACACATGGTAGAAGTGAAACTTCAGAAAAGTAACCTACGAGATAATGAGATGAATATTAAGTATCAAGTCGAGTATGATAATTGTAAGGTTTTTTGAACTTATACTTCTTTTGGTATGTTTGGAAAAAAATATGAAAGTAAAATTTTAACGATGCGCTCACACACTGACAGCCAGAAAGCGACATGACGAAGATAGCTGCATTTGTTTTACAAACAGAGAGTTGTGACATACGGGATGAAATCTTTAGCTATTTTTATTCTGTTATGCCAAAGAAGTTTAACTTCTTACGTTCGTACGTAAGTACACACCTTTTTTTTATAATATTTTTTATTACCAAGTTTAAAAGTTATTTTACATTTTATTTCACATATATTGATATATTTTATTTAACATTATATATTCAGTATTATTTTTCACTTCTCGAGTAATGCATTCTATCTCATTCTCTCATCGGTTTAATCCTTATGTATTCCTATTTATGTATTTGTCTCTTTCTCGTGTCGCATTTCCGTTTTATCACAACGATTCTAAAGAAGTTTCACTTCAATAAATGAACGAATGAATGGATTGAATGAATGAACAAGTATGTAAGAAGTGGTGTACCTCTGCTGCAGCAGGTACTGCGCCTTCTGTATGCGCTGCGGCGTGCCGGTGATGGTGATGATGCGGTCGGCGGCGCCCGGCAGCGGCTCCGCGATCTCGATGCCGGCGCCGCTCTCGGCGCGGATCTTGCGGATGCGGGACCCCGCCTTGCCTATGATGGCGCCCGCCAGCTGTAGCAGAATTACAAAAATTATTTCCTCGAAATAATGACTAAAAATCTATACAGATAAATAAAATTGAAGTGTCTGTTTGTAATATCAAAATAACAGCGTTTTACTAAATGCATAAGAAATTATGTACGGTACTTAAAGAAAAACACATTTTTTTTAAATTGTTGTCAGTCTGTCTGTTCCACACAATCTCTGAGATAGCTGGACTTATTTTGACAGGACTTTTACTAGAAGATAGCTGATGTTATAGGGAGTAGTAACATATGCTACTTTTATTTTAGAAAAAGAATTAGGGTTCCGCTCAAAAAATTAAAACGTAGCTAGGGACGAACCCGGGCGAAGCGAGGGTGAGTCGATAGTCACTTATAAAATTGATATATTACAAACATAGATACACATTTGCTAACAAATCTTTTCAAAAAGTCGCGGCGACATGTGACGTTAAGTCAAACCAAAGATTATTTTTTTTTATAATCGAAAATGCTAATTGTCGAAACACAAATTCGAACGCGCCCCATATGTATTTTTTTTAACAAAACAACGTTCGTTTTAATTGTGTCATGCGAAAAGCAATGAATAAAAGAGATTTATAAAAAGCGAAATTCAATTTCGAATTGTGCACTGCCTTTTGAGGACAGTTTTGAGACTCTAATTATGGTGTATCTTTAGTTTTTTTATATCAATGCTTATAAGAGGAACAATTATTGTTCCTTAAATACGATTATTTCACAAAACCAAAGAATATATTACGTAATAGCACTACAGTTTTATATCTCATTTTTATAATTGAGGGTAATCTTATAAAAAAAATTACAAAATAATCTATTCATACGCAAAATTTGAACACCTCCAGGTAAATTTCTAAAAAAATCATTAAAATTCTAAGGAATCTATTGTTAACTGACACGCCGGCGTGTCCGCGGTCGTGGAGGGATTAAAACCGGCTGTATCTTCAATTTAGTAGATGAATATAAAGAGATACACTAAGAAAATACCTATAATTGCCAAAACAGACCACTTCTGGAATATTGTCTATCTACCTTAATACGTAAAGAGACCCAACCCCAATATAATGAAACAAAGAAAAAGATAAAAAGGATTAATCTTTATGTACAATACATACACCACACAAATGTTGCACGAACGTTTGCGTAAAGGTTTTAAACATCATTGATAGTATTATGGACCCACTACAGGTGATTTACACTATTTGCATTAGATAATTTTAGAATAATTAATCTAAATACAACAGGTACAAAGAGCAAGCGTATTGCTGGACAAAGCCCTGGCTATGTATAAGTAGGTATAAGCTAGTCTTATGTTCCGACTCCTGATGGTCCGAGAGCTGGTGAACATTTTAGGATAGGTTCTTGAAGCACTACAGAAAATTTTACAATTGCCCTTGAAGGAGCCCTAAATAAGATAGTCGACGTATGGCCGACGTGTAGCGGCACCCTTGATATATTTTTTTTCACCTAGCAGGTAAAAATATCTATCAAATTAGTCTGGCTTTTTGTGGTTATTTGTCTTTAAATACCTATATTACTCTCAAAAAATATCAAAAAGTCAAACCAATTAGTCAGGTCTCAATGTTAACCCGATTGTTGCAAATTGGCTTTTCAACAAATGAAAAAAATGTTCTCGAGGCAGTTTGTCTCAAGAACCTACTCTAAAATGTTCACCAGTTTTCCTACCATGACATATTATTAGCTAATTAAATTACAATATAAATCAATGTATCAATCAATATAAAATTCACATATATCATACTAACATCTTTGGGTATGGTAACTTGTGTGGTAGTCTCTTGCTGGTTACCACCATTGCCGTTGAAGTTACCGCTTGAAGACGAGCGGCTACTGCTGAAGTTGTTGCTGAAGCCGCCACTGAAGTTGCCGCGCGGGGGTCCATTGAAGTTGCTTCGCGGCCCGGGGCCCGCGAAGTCGTTGAAGCCCCGGGGAGGGGGTGGCCCGCTGCGGCCCATGGGCGGTCCTCCCCTCGGTGGTGGAGGCCTGCCACCGGGCCCCATTGGTGGAGGGCCCCGTGGAGGCCCGCGCGGGGGAGCCCCTCGAGGCCCGCCCCGAGGCGCCTGCCCACTCCCGAAGCCACCATACTCGTCCGCGTAGTAATCGTCGTAGTTATGAGGATCATAATTCTGAATGGCGCCCTTGATCGGTACCTGAAATATGTTGTAGTCTCGAATTAGCATAAGGGATAAAAAAAGTGCAATTCAAAAAGCCGAACAGCTTGCATCCTCTATATTTCTCTATGTATAATGGCCGCAAATCGTTTAAAATTCCTATGAGGATAACCCAATTGAAGTATGTTATAAGCAGCTGGCGCGCACACCTGCCGTGGTACAACGCAACGTAGCGCGTCTAAGGCATTCACAATATAATCGACAATTTATTGCATAAAATGCCTAGTGAAATTTAACATATATGTTTTAAAAATGTAATAATAGCTATTAATTTTTGGTCTTAATTATTGACCGACTTCAAAAAAAGACGTGTTCGAATGTAAGTTTTTTGTGTTTATATTTATTTAGCGAAGACATACTTTGTCAAATGTAACCCTATTTTAATTTTATTTTTATAATAAAGTACATAATATCTCATAAATATAAATTAGTCTCATTTCTTCTTCGATCAACAATACTACTAGACAATAATCGGGAAGGCGTAAGAAATCCGTCTCGGTAAATATAAGTTTACTTGCAAAGTGATTTCGATTAGTTCTATTGAAACACTGCCAGTGTAAACACGTTCACAATGCCGCAATATGTATTTAAAAGTTAGAAAATTAATGCACGAAGAAGAAATTTTTCAGACGGATTGTCTTATTTTCGGTAAATACATCTTAGATTAAGTCAAGATTTTAAGATTTAACCTACGAAATAATATAAAAATGAAATTTTGAACCATTTTAAATCCGCTAAGAAAGTTGGCCCAGGTCGGCCAATACAGGCGCAAATTTTAAGTATGTAGCAAACAACAAAACATAACGATTTAGCTCACAAAGCAACAACGGGAAAAAGTGCTTTGAGTTTTTTGACATAAGGTTGATTTTAGAATAAAGGTAATAAAACTTATGAAATGATAATTTGAAGATTTGTGACTTTATTACAAGGTGCTATGGTGTTGATTAGGTTGAAAATAAAACTATCATAAGACTTTGTCTTGGCTCGTTAGTATACAAACGTAGCTAGCTGTATTAGTACATATTCGCGCGGACAGAATATAACTTTGATTTTATATGTTATCTAGTAGTATTGTTGATCGAAGCATTTCTTCCATAATTTCACCAAAAATAAGGGTCGAATAATTATTATGTAAATAAAGCATTTAAGAAATATTGAAGTTAGCACACGTTTTTAGTCAAAAGTAATAATTCAAAATATATAGACTAAGTCACAACTCATAACACAAAGGAGTTGACGAATAAAGTAAATAGTAGAATTTGAAACAATACATAAAGGTGATCTGCATATATGTATGCATATGTATGTGTGTTCATATACCTGACGTATGAGATGGAGTACTTCCCTCACGCCGGCCGCGATGGCATCGGACTTGCCGACGAGTTGCACGACGCGCTCAGAACTTTGCGGTGCCGTGTTCGAGAAGATTTTGAGCCGGGCGCCAGTTTTCTACATAATATATTGTACATTATAGAAAAATATTAGAATTTTATCAAAGGGTTAGTCCAAGTCTTGTGAAAAAAAAACATTATTGAGCATTGTGTGATATTTGTAATGTACCCGAAGTGTTATTTCTGTATCTTTTCTTAAGTCATTATATAATATACACATAGAGTCCCTTATATCGAATTCTCCCTAAGCGAGTAAGATTTTACGAACACAAAGAAACGAGTTCTGAATGAATCAGAAAAAATATGATTTTTATAGGCCACATTTTAAGCTCAGTGTATGTTTATAAAGAAATTCACTCTAACATTATATAATTGTGCGACAGAGGGGCGCGTAGTTTTGAAATAGGTAACTTTGTTGAACTAGATATAGCTGTTACTTTATTGAATACATAAAAGCTTGTGTTATATAGAATTAAAACTCGTATAATATTTAATATGAGTTAAAATAATGAAAGTTTTTTTTATTATACTTTTAAAATTCATGTTAAACAAACTTATTTTATCTGATAAATATAAAAGAAAAGGAACATCTGTCTAAAACATTCGTTATAATAATGGTGGGAAAACGTCTTATTTATTAAATAAAAAAAATAACACTATCAAAATTATTGAAAAATAAACATTCGTAAATTAAATATATAAGGCAAAGTACATAAAAAAATAAAGTAGTAAAAAAAAGTAGAAGTAATAAACATTTCGTCAAGGGACGTTTGAGTAAACTACTTAGTAGTTAATACATTAATAATTATGAATTCCCGATACGAGGCCTTTGTATACTTGTCGTGCGGGTGACGTTTAGAGCAGCGCGGGGCGCACGCGCGGCCACATCGACCCGCACGTGGCGCCGGCCGCCCCCGGACACGCACAAACAACACCGCGACACGCCGGACACTGACACCGTACGAACATCACACATGAAGAAAGGTTGAAACTTACGCAACTTATAATAATCGACTTCTTTTAAAATAATTTAAAAAAATATCAACTACTTTTTTATCACAAAAGAAGTTTAGTTTAGTTAATAAAAATATATATTACACAACTAACCTCGTATTAAATATTTGAAAACTATCTGTAATGTTAAAATGAATTGGACACAAAGCACAGAACATTTTGGCTGGCACTCGCGCAATATCGGACAAAGCAAGGTTAAACGAATACGATCAAAGTATCGCGATGGCTCAGAGGATATCGGGAAAGGTCGACCATCCCCGAACACGGTCGAGCTAGGAATAATGCTGAGCCGTGCCGGTGGCATGCAACACCTGACCCCCTCCCCTCGTAGGCTGCACTTGTAGGGCTCCGCCACCCCCGCGCCCGCACGCGCCACGCCCACACCACGACTTCGTACCACTTCAACCTTGCCATTCGTCATAAACTTTATTACCGATTGACCTAAGATAAAGCAGTCGGCGACATATAAAAACTATAACAGCTACTTAATTAGGTAAATTTCACATGCTTATGCAATAACAAATCAACGCCACCACCACTCTTAAATACACGGTTGAGGTTTTATTTCATAAATGCAAAATTTCCTATTTATTACATTTATCGGTTGTTATTTAGGCTGGAAGACACCAAAGCGACAGATCGATAAGTCAGGAACAAAGTAAGGGTTTGCCTTGGGCATAATGAGTTTTGAATGACGAAATAATTCAAAGTACAACAGATTATTTGGTTTATGTAAATGGGTCGATAGCTAGGTTATTCGATGGTAGAGAAGCCGTACCGCGGCAGTTCGATCGGAAACGGAAGCGGGCTCGCGTGCCCGCGCGCCTAATTGCCGGTGTCACCGCGACATCGCCTGTAATTACGTTGGGCGACATATGTGACCGGTTCAAATTACACCTACACTGCCCGCGGGAATTTTACTACTACTGTAATGGGCCTAAATGGAATATACATAAAGACATTGATGGGCATTATATATTAACAGTAATAAAGGAAATCTGTCGTTTCCATTTTTTTACGAATTTTTCTATGTTAGCAGACTTCTACAAAGATTTTAAGGTTTACATTTTTGAATGGAAAGTCAATTTATTCCGTCCAATCGTAAATATATTATCTGCTATTTCTAGCTATTTCATATAACTTGAACGTATAAAAGCTCGTCGAACGTAATCATTTCTAATTAACCAGAAACAACGTGAACAAAGACAATTGGACTAAAAAAATGAATGCTCGACGATTTCCGTTCTTTTAATTTCAACATTGCATATCTATATACAAGTTTGAAGGATGTCGAGGTGGTTAACAAAAACCTCCCGCGCGTCACGTGCACGTAACTCTAGCGCGGCGCCGCTTCCGACGGATGAAACCCCACCGACACGTGTTCAACCACCCTTTAATTACGACACCTAGAGGCCAGTTAGACATTCACTTTAAGCGCGCACCAAACAAAAATTTGCCATTGAAAACAATGAAGTCGTAAGGAAACCTCAAAAACTAATAACTTTTGCATGAATTCAGAGCATTCGAAACGAACAATAGAAATGGTTTCGCCTGAAATCTTTGTTACAAGAAGTAAAATATTATATTAGTGGCTTTTGATTAAATTTAAAACTGTGCAATTAAAGAAAAGCTAAAACATTGGAAACGTAACGTATAACATTAAGTTATATCTACAATCTGTATAATGGCTTGCAATAGCGCATTGAACAAAGAAGCGACAATTGGGAGGAAACCCGTAGAGCGTGTACCTGCTCCCGATAGAAAGATCGACGGTGGGTCGCGGGACATGTGTTCGAAATTTCTATTTAGCGAGGTCAGAATGGAGCACAGCATTGTGCAAGTAGGTAGAGCGCGGTGCCCAGGTGCGAGGCGCGTTTTTGTTGGCCTTCCGGCGCGGCTGCGCGAGCACCTGCCGCGGCAGCTGCCGCCCTCGCACGCGCGACTCCTTGCCTTGCTCTTGGCTTTGGTATACGACCCACACATTGCAAGAATATATGTACTTAATATAAAATAACATATTACGAGTGTATTGTCTCTATTGTTTATAAGAAAAATGTTCAATTTTCTTGAATGGTATAAACCGTCTGTCGAGTGACCATGATTGTTGAAAAGCATTAAAAAAAACGTGTGTATGTACTTATGTACGCACGTAAGAAATTATACTTCTTTAGCGTAACAGAACAAAAATAGCCAAAGATTTCATCCTGTATGGCAAAACTCTCTGTTTGCAAAAGAAATGCATCCGTTTAAAAATTTTAATCTCATATTTTATCCAAACGTGCCAAAAGAAGTATAACTTCAAAAATTGTTTTATTTAAATTGTCAAATATTCGACAGAAATCGATGAAGAAGACAAGAGTCTGGTCTAAATTTTGTTAGTTGCCATATTAAGTACTGGAAACTCACACCCTCGCTCCGCTCGGGTTCGTCCCTGCTTACGTTTTAACATTTAGTATAGATTTCTCAGAAATGAGATATTTTCCCGCAATAAAAAGTATCCTATATGTTGACCCGGATACCCACCTATCATCATACCAAATTTCATCAAAATCCCTCCAGTGGTTTTCCGTGATGCGGTAACTGATAGAGACAGACAGACAGACAAAAATCTAAAAACTATAGACTCGGCCTCTGTATCGATAATAATGTCTATTTCAATAAGATTTCCCAAAAAATAATTCATTTACAGATTCGACTCAGTTAGAATTTTATTATATGTAAAAGATTAATTATTTAAATAACATGGAGGAGTTTACATATTTACCAACGAACAATATATATACACCATAAAAGACAATCTCGATTTGAAATATAAAAAATAAAACGTTAAAAATAATGGTAGGGTCTTAAAACCTCATTCTTTCTACAATTCTTTCTTCTATGTTAACTCGATATATAAAACTGGCTTCGATACAAAATATACTTACATAAAAATCACAATCGATGTGAATCTATTGATTATACGACATTTAAAACGGGTATCGACCTTATTCTATTATACGATATATGAATTTACGAGAATACTATTTACTGCGCGTTTTGTCCTCACAGGTAGAGTCCATTGACTCTCAAGAAATTTGCAACAAAGGATAGGTATGGGAACAGCTGATCAGTAACAAGAAATACTATCTTAAATATAAACCAATCTTATAGGATGGGCAAAAAATGCAAATTCTTAGTGAAGGAAGCCTTACGGCCGGAGATTCGATGAGCAAACTAAGGGCATATGAGGCTGAATATACGACAGCTGATCGATGAGGATGATTAACTGTTTTTATTTATTGGTTGCAATTTAATTAAATATTTTCTGTATAAGAATTAATATGTACTTACATAATGTTAAGAAAATCTGGTAGATATTTTAGGGCAGGTTTGTTGATTTTTATAAGAGTTCTATACACAAACAAAACTTTTATCACATGTAAACTACACATGATTTAAGTTTCAGATTTTATCGATCGATCACTCTAAGTTATCGATATAAAGCGCAATATAAAATACTAGCAGAACCCGCGGCTTCGCTCGCGCTAAAACTACAAAAAAAACCTCTAAAAAGGTAGTTTCATACAAACTTTCATCCCCTATGTAACTCCGTTATAGGATGAATTTCGAAAAATGTTAAAACACGTGTTTATTTCATTTTATTGAAGAGCATTCAAACCAAGTTTCAAGTAATTCTGATCACAAATATTTTTTTGAATTGTATTATAACGTGTTTTCCCGTAGGAATTAGATAATCTCCTACGGTGAAAAGTAGCCTATGTTACTCTCCAGCCCTCCAACTATCTCCACACAAAAATAACAAACATACAAACAAACACACTTTCACATTTATAATATTAGTATGGATTTACATACTTTTAATTTATATACTTTTAATAGCATTGCGCTAACTTATAGAGCTTTATCTATCGTTTGTGTAGTTAAAATAACAAATAATATTAACATAAGTGACTTAGCCCAAGTTATGAAACACAATACGAGCGAGATTGCAAAGTTGGTAGAACCGAACATTTTAAAGCTTCCGCAGTAGTTAGCTCTTGGTAATTGATCGTTGCGATGCACCCCGTAGTGCTCGTAAAGTGAGGAGTTGCGAGCGCTTTCATGTTATTTGCTACGTATCCACACGATGACAAATTGCCAAAGCTTTTTAACTTGATCAAATCGAAACGCGTACCACAAGCGTTGGTTATTCGATAAATTGTCCGCAGTTATCAATTTATTAGGTTCATCGGCAATAGATTTCGGCTAGGCGCAGGTTTCATTGTTTATTTTAGTTATATCGTCGAGAGTTGTCACGTTGTAAGGGAAGTATTGTCGAATCATTTTTAGCAATCTTTATTGTTATTTGAAAAAATAACAATAAAGATGGAAATTAGAAAATTTAATTTACCTAGAATAATTAGTTATATATATTATACATACGCATATGCACAAGTACACCTATTATTATTTGGGAAGAAATACTTTCTTACATAAACGCAAGCAGATGCATTTCTATGTAGACAAATTTTTAATAAAAAAAACTAGGTAAATTATCTAAAACATCCGTCGGATTGAGATAAGACGGGATACGGGCGGCAGCTGCTTTCACATCTGCTGCTCCGAAACGTAACATCGAAAGAAAAAATCTCTTCATTACTGCTCGCACTTCGACAGATGAAAATCAAGCAGATGTTTGCTCGCCTTTAATTATACGTGTGCAGTGTACTGTGCGTCTGACACGTGTTAAGAACACTATGCAGAATTCTATAGTTGAAAGGTCGCAGCTTATCTATACATATTATAATAAATTCTAACTAAGTCGAATCTGTACATTAAATATTATTTGGAAAATCTTATTGAAATAGACATTATTATCGATACGGAGGCCGAATCTATAGTATTTAGACTTTTTGTCTGTTTGTCTGTCTGTTACCGCATCACAGAAAAACCACTAAAGGGATTTTGATGAAATTTAGTATGGTGATAGCTGGTTAGTCGGGTCAACATATAGGATACTTTTTACCGCGGGAAAATATCTCATTTCTGAAAAAAAATACTGCCTTGTAAGAATATACTAATATGTAAAACCTAAGAATTTGGTTTTGGTCATCTGAACGCGTGCGGAGCCGCGGGCAATGCTAGTATTAGAATAATTCTTACTTCTCCCTATGTGTTACCTTCTTTTTTACAATAATCTGAACTAACCTATACTCATATTACAAAGAGGTAAAGTTTGTCAGTTTGTAACGTTGTAGATGTAGGGGGTAATCTCTGGATCTACTAAACCGATTTAGATGAAATTTGGTAAGAAGATAGACCCTGGAAATGACATAGGATACTTTTTATCCCGAAAATCATCACTTAAGTGGGTGACAATGGGGGTGAAGCTTGTATGGGGAATCAAGCTAGGGACGAAACCGAGCGAAGCAAGGGTAAGTCGCTAGTTGATAATATCTTGCGGACGACTTCGATAAACATTTTCACTTTTAAAAATTATGCCTATTCTGGCAAATTATTACATATTTAGCAGAAAGTAAGCGTTTAAGCACAGAGTCTATAAAAATATCCTTAATTGGGTGACCATTTAATTGTTATAGAAAGTTGGCAAAACGAAATTATTTGGAGCCTTCACCTACTTCGCACGTCCTTTAGTAACTTATTTACAACACATCAATATCCACATTCCACTTCTGAGTCGAATCTGTATATTAAATAATTTTTGTAAAATCTTATTGAAATAGTCATTATGATCGATACAGTTAATCAAATCTATTATTTTTTAGAATTTTTGTTGTGTGTCTGTCTCTCTGGGAACGCATCACGAGAAAAACACTGAACAGATTTTGATGAAATTTGGTATGATGATAACTGGTTATCCGGGCCAACATATAGGATACTTTTTATTGTTGGAAAATATCTCTACTACTCATCTCTGAGAAATCTATGCCAACCGTTAAAACGTATCTATAGACGAACCCGAGCGGAGGAAGGGTGAGTCGCTAGTATTTTATATTTACCTCTCTTAGTTCCTTAATTTTCGTTCCTGCTTTGCCAATGACGCATCCGGCTCGGCTCTGATGAATAAGAAGACGGATGTCCAGATCGTCGTTGTTACTGCCTTTTGGAGTCCCCTAATAAATATTTTTTTATTAGCGAATTTGAATACATGTATGTAAGTTAAGGGTTCTTGAATTGCCCGCCTAAATTACTTTCGAGAAATATAGCATTTAAAGGATAAAATATTAAAAATCTTACGATTAAATTGGACGATGTTAATGAAATGTATAAAAACAGTTCTACTGTTTACTAACAACTGATCGTAATAAAGTAAAAATATTTCTATTTTAGAGCGCAAAAAAAAAATCAAAACATTTTAATACTTACATCAGCCAAATTTGGAAGAATGTCTTTTACAATTTCCATAATCGTGTCGATATCCGACGCCGTTATGGACAGTACTCTGAAAAGCAAAGGTTCCGTTACGCCACATCAAAAACGGGACTTGCGAATAAAATTCACATCACAATACTTATTATTGACGGTGTAATAAATCAACGGTCAGGGAGGCATCTTATCGGTCATACAAAGCATGATAGCCTTACACAATAATAAAAACATTTTAGTGTAGGGAATTTCAGGTTTTCAACTAAAAAAATTTAGCTGCTAGAGGACGACACTGAGGTCTAGAAATGTGGAGGTCGGGTAATGTCAGACATAGTCCGTCGTGAGGGGATCTTTGGGTGTGAAGCGGCTAGTGTTCTCCTGACTGTTGACGGGCGGGCTGTAAGGTTTTGAAGAGTAGTTTGGCGATATAGTTTACCGTTCAGGGCCGGGGCAATCTGGGACTGTTATAGAGGCTTTGTACTGCGTGGCGGGGCGGCGGGTGCGGGGCGCGGCGTCCGGAGGGCGGGACCGGCAACCAAGAGTAGCTGTAGCGGCGCACCACGCGCCTCGCGCTCTCACACAACATCGTATACGCAGTGGACGATGCACATGACATGTTTGTTTAAGACACTTTTAACAAGCTTTCCAAAACATAATTTGCATTGGCTATCTTTTTACTGCTATTATTAAGACCACTGCATATACAATACCATTTTCAATGTTAATAATTTTTTTCAGATGATTCAAAATGACAGTAACTATGGTGGGTGTTAAATTTTGTGTTGTAAAATATGAAATGATCAAGTATGTATAATAATGGTCATTGAAAATGGTAAAAACACGTGAGAGTATAGAGAGGCGCGCGATGCGTCGCGCTACTGACACAGAGGCGTCTCGGGGGCAGTAAGAACCTGTAACTGGCTGCCGGGGGGTTATTACTAGCCTACTGCCGCACGCGACACCCGATGGTCCTCCGACCACCGAAGCATACGCTGCTTCAGAATTACAAAGATTAACAAAGCCCAAGGTAATGGACATGGGTATGGTTAACGCATTACCCACTTAAAAGCACAGAGCGGTTCATTTTAGTAAGATTGGTCGTTTGCACCTGTAGTGAGAAAATGTTATTCTATTAAGTTGATTTGGGTAACAAACTTATTTACTTACTCTAATATCTGTAATGTAACTTAATTACTAAAATAAAAAATATATATATTAATGTGTCATTGATTTCTTTAAGAAAATACAGATAAAATTATAAAACAAACTGTAAAAAATATGAAATTGTTAAATTAAAATAGAAAATAGCTTAT
Organism: Brenthis daphne; assembly: GCA_947093115.1. Lineage (NCBI taxonomy): Eukaryota > Metazoa > Arthropoda > Insecta > Lepidoptera > Nymphalidae > Brenthis > Brenthis daphne. The sequence goes on along the minus strand of OX352475.1, from coordinate 11,513,314 downwards.
ATTAACTTGTAACAAATTATATCAGTTTTTATTCTCTTATTTATCTAAATAAATATACCTACTATGCTTATCCATTTTCATCGATCAATGAAAATGAATAAATAATGAAATAAATACTGACCTCATTCCTTAACTTCGATATATTGGAACCTCCTTTCCCGATAATCGAGCCTGCCACCTACGATTAAATATTGAGGATTGTTAAAATAAAATGCGATTATGATAGATATTCCAGTCAATAGGTAAATAAATTTACATAAAATACTTAACACAATTTTCGCGATATTGCCATTCGATAAAGGGGCATTTCCTAAGCCTACAGCCAAGATTTTTAAGATAGAAGATAGACGTTTGATTCAGTATTCCCAGAACGGCTCACCCTATGTAACTATAGAAACTTTTCTTAGCGAAATGTAGCGAAATTTGTGCGTTTCGAGCGCGATATCTCGAGAAATATTAATTTTAGAAAGTTTTAAATAAAAAATGTGAAAAGTGCCTCTCGAGCGACCCCTTTCTTCTTTTTTTCCTTTATTTAGGCTTAGGAAATGTCCCTTTATCGAATGGTAATATCGCGGAAATGCTTTATTTTATGTAGAATTTGCCGTTTTTTTCTATATTGACTGGACTTGATTGTTTTAAGTTAATGTCGTTTAATTACATCTACGCCTAACAGACTAATAATTGTAAGCCTGAATTCTACGTCTACGTCTTCTACGTCTTAGATCAAAGCGATATTTGTAAATTTAAATATGTTACCTGATTTAACTATATACATTGTTTGATAAAAACAACCACCCAAATATATTTACATTTACATTATATATATATATATGTAATTACTACTTACAATAGTATTTACTTGCAAATGTAATGATAATTAATTTTATACATACATTTTTTCGTTATCAAAGGCGACAATATATCAATATGTAAAATATCTAAATATATCCTTGCTAACAAACGAATTATACTGAATCTATGAATAAATTATTTTTTATTCCGAGACCTGTATGTAATAGACATTTTATGCCGAGGCATTTGTCAACTTACACCTGCAGCTTAGCTATTTCAGTAACTAATAATTATAACTAAGCTAAACTTACTTCCATCTAAAGCCTTCTTACCATCTAAAGCATGCAGCTTTAGCATTGTAACTCACCTTGCTCGGTATAAGGAAAGTGACTTCATCGTCAGTATGTCGGTGACGTTTTTGCATAGGACCATCGTCGCCATAAGCGTCACGTTTCATTGTATCTGTTAAGGACATTAAAAATGTAACAAATTTCTACAAATTTCATTCATAGGTTAATTAAATATAGTAAAGACGTTTATCTTAATATTCTGCTTTTGAGATTAAGAAGAAAGTCAATCATCGAGGGATGTAAACTGGCGCCGGCACGCCGCAATAATATCGATCCCGCTACCCGCCCGGTTTATTACAAACCAACAAACAATTAACGGACAGCGATTTACTGCTGCCTCGCTGATTCTATCAAGTTTACTTTGGTATTTGTGCCTGCGTAATATTACATTTACAAATATTTCACCTGAATATGTCAGCGCGAAAGTGAAAGCAATTTAAGAGACTATTAGATTATCCGCCTACAACTTGCTTGACATCAAAGGGATACACCACTTATATAGTAAAAATGTTAAAAATATTATTTTTGTTTTTAAATTACTTGATATGAAGATTAAACAGATATCATAGATTATATATTGTAGAAGATATTGGGTGATGCAGCCGAGACTGTATAATATCAATATAATAAATGAATGATATCATAATAAGGATTGTATGTATGTATTCACTATTCAGCCCTTTTTAACGTCCCACTGCTGGGTACGGGCCTCCCTTCAATACGAGGGGGATCAGGTCACAGTCCACCTCGCTGGCCAAGTGTGGGTTCGCGGACTTCACATGTCTTTCGAAAACTTGCTACGTTCTCTCAGACATGCAGGTTTCCTCACGATGTTTTCCTTCACCGTAAGGCAAGTGGTAATCATGTTAGAAATGATTCGCACATAAAAATATCAGAGGTGCGAGACCCGGGATTTGAACCCGCTTCACTCGGTTTCCTAAGCGAGCGCGTTAGCACTGGGCTACCACTGCCTGAAATATATAATAAGTATTATTCCATTCAATTGTGTTTTGTGGCGTTTAAGCGTACCAATTAACACAGCTCACTCAGCTAATGTCGTGTTACGCGTAGAATAGAGAAGATATCAGTGTACCTATATTTTTGCGGAGTATCGTTGTCATAAGCTATATGAAGTTTTTCAGTTGCAAAAATTTGCCAGTGTTATGTCGATAACGTATGGAAAAAAGTTTAATATTATAATAATGTTAGGATATCAAATGTGAACGCGAAACACTTGTAATTAGATAAACTGAATAGATTTAAATTTACGTATACATATATATAGTAATAACCCATACAGTAGGCATTGAAATAAATCGTAAAAAGTAAACAGTTATATGTAAAATACAGAAATTTACATACAATAAAATTGTTAGCAAAGGTGGTTATTTTAGGTGCCTAAAGAAACATTACAGTTTATTAGGTACTTAAAAACTACCCAAAACAATATGCCAAAATGTAAGTAAAATTTAGAAAAATAAAAAACCCGACAGCGTAAAAAACATATCATTCCAAATTACATTTAAATATATAAGTTGTATATATTTTTGTTAACCATTTATAAAACCCTTTATTTTGATACCCCACTCGACAGGTTTTGAGGAAAAAAATTTTGAAGTCATAATATGTCGTTAAAGATAGGCCATTTTAATTTTTATATACCCAGTGTCACTCTCACAATTATGTCGAATATAATACACACACCTCTCAAGCTAGCGAAATTCGATCAAGCTAAATAGGCTACAGAGTGCCAAAGAAATATATATTCTTCGATACATACACTCCAAAAAACATAACCCTCCTTCTGGCGGAGTCGGGTAAAAAAGAGCAAGTGTTGAGGTTTTCGCCGGCTCTTCTCAGCAGAACTGCCTTTCGAGCTTCTGGTAGATTATAGGGAGTAAGTAGGTCCAATGAAATAGAAATTTTAGAAATTCCACCTTAAAGGGGCAAAAAGGGTTGAGCCGCGTGCAATTGCTTAGAATATAATTCAAAACAATTAAAATAGCTCAAAGTAAGGGTATTAAAACTTAGGTAATCCAATTTACAATTCAAGACGTTAAAGCATGGGACCATTGAGGAAGTATGTTTTTATTGTAAATGTTACAATGGGCCAAATCTGCCCAAATATGCTAATTCGCTTCCGAGCAGCAGGTGAGCGGGGTCATTGACACGTACGCCCACCACGCTACAACTGTACGATATTCGCGCGCATCACAATAGCTGAAACCGCTCAAAATCGCTCCTACAACATCCTGCCCTAAATTAAACAGATAAGAATAAAAGGACGTGAAAATATAAATACGTAAGGTGAAGGAGATTGAAGAATTTTATAAGCAATCATATAATCGTCATTCAAAGGTATTTACTTAAGTTCAACGGTCCATATATTATAATGTATCTTTATAATTCAGCTTATCATGTTTATGAAAATGTAGGTCAAGCATTATGGCAAAAGTTAAGCATGCAGACAATGTGTATTTTAAAAAAGTGACTATTAACACATTATTCATATTGATTAAACGTGACGAACAAATAATAGGTAAATGGGTCTTGGAGGCGGACTCGCTCTGCTACTCTTTGGCAGGTGTTCGTCCCACAAAGAAACATCTATGGACCTTTACGCAAAAAAAAAAGTAAAAAAAGACTCGCCCCAAATGTCACTACCAGCTGTCTTGCTACGAACGTTTAATCTACCTTACAAACAGATGGCAATTAGATATTATAAAACTTTAAAATAACTTTTATAGAAGTGAAATGTGTTATCCTTTTTATTTGCAGAAATAATTTAAAAAGCAATTAGTTATTAAAATAAAAAATAAACTTCTGTTATAAGAATATTTCAATGTAATAAAAGTTATTTTTGATAGATAATGTAAATTAACTATAAACTCATACATCAACGCTAATTCCGTATTACAAAAAGGTGTGTTCAAAAAGAGCGGGTAAAATACTCACCTATTATTTTAACTGCACGTTTAGGACAAGGTGGTTAGTACCTAGAACAATAAAAAGTGAATTATTGTCGGATTAGGAAGAAATAAAAATATTTTTAGTGGCGCCTTTTAATCGAGACCTACATGATAATGTGTGTGATAAGGGAGCGCGTTAGTCATATTGATTGTTATTCCTAAGCGTCCACCGCAAGAGGCGTGCGCGAGTCGACTGGCATCTTTCGGGCTTCGCACGGGCGTTAGTACAGGCCTGCGAGACTCCAGGGCGCCGCCGCTGCACATGCGCACCACTTCGCCGACAACACCCCTGCCTCTCATTGTGCCCCGGAAAGGACGACTTAACAAGTCACACCGCAAGGCCCTACTGTCTTAAGCCAATCTACACGCCGGCGGTAAAGAAAAATACTCCTAATTCTAGACTGCATAGATTTCAATGCAGTATCTAAATAGATGATCCTCGTTATGATTGTATGATTAATTATTAAAAAAAAGCAATAGTTTTAAGTAAAAAAAAATTAGGATGATCATTGTTCATGAAATGAGATTTCTATTCCAGCGTCCTCTTTTCGTTTCGCCTAAATTTAGCGACTACCCCGCGTGTGTTATGAAAAGCTATCTTAATATGACAATTGTAATATGATGGCTTTTATTATAAAAAAAAGATAATGGAATAATATTAGTCCCGCTGAGTTTCTTTCGCCAGTTCTTCTCAGGTCTCAGGCTTCTTCTTTCCGAACTGGTAGTAGACTCATGACGTTCAGTAAAAAATTGTAATAATTTAATGCTGAATAAAATATTTCGAATTTTGAATATATCTGTATCCCAACGGATTCTAACTAATTGACCGGTAAAAAAATTAATTCCATTAACTCTGGCTCATAGAGTTTATTTATGAGGAATCATAAACCACACAGAGGTAGAAAACAAACTTAATTCGCGTTTATATAAAGACTAAGGATAAAATACTATTATTTTAGTTGCAACTTTTATACTTCTACAATGTAACATAGAGTCCATAGAATATAAGTTTCATCCTTCCCCCGTCTCAGTATGGTTACAAACTTCTTCGTTCATGATGTTTAATATGCTCTTTGAAGTCTGTGCCAAAACTTAACTGACGTTATACAAAATTAACCTGTAAAATTTCTCATAGTTCGGCAAATAAAATAAAATATTTAAAATCATGAGTTGTACCTCTTCAAAATATCAATTTGATTTTCGTTGCATGAAACTAACATATTACATTGTTACTACGTTATTTTATTACGTGAGTTATTGTTATATCAAACAAAATTATTGAAGGTATTATGGTATAGGTACATATAGCAGCGCCAGTTAAATAATATTTTGACTAGAATTTTTTTCCCTATATTTTTTATTGACTGAACACTATATTCTCTTCAATTATTTATTTAATTAATTATTATTTTAGCAAGTGCAAAATATGCGTATAAATTCAAAATTGCGAAACGCAGCATAGTTTGAAACAAAATGTGACGTCAGAAGCTTTGTCAACTATTTTTTATTATCTAATACCTTTAAATGAGCAGTTCTTCTATATTTATTTATTTATTTATATATACTGGCGATCTCGGAAACGGCTTTGACTTCGCTGAAATTTGATATAATGTGGAGGTTTTCGGCGGCGAAAAGTCGATCTAGATTAGTCTTATGTAGGCATAAGTATCGTGGGCAAGCGGTCAAGGCACAAGATTGACAATCACAGGTGTCCGGGTTCGAACCCGGTCGGACACAAATATTTTACTTTTGTGTCTTTTTTTGATTTTAAGCCAAATTAAAAATTAAAATTTTATCTTATCAGTTTACATTTTAATTTTTAAGTTATATAGATTATCATCTAAAAAAAAAAGATATAACAAAAAAGAACTTCGCCCAGGTACTTTGAATTATGTGTAATATGTTTATGTAATATAATAATATTTATTAAGAAAAATTAGTTTTTGTTGCAGTCCTTTACTTAAAAAAATTATAACACTTTAACCAACCGTCCACATTTCAATACAATAATGTGAATTATCTAGCAGCTAGCTGATCTGATGCTGCGAGTCAAGTCGATAGCTCATCTCAATGATTTTGAGTAAGGACTTTGATTCGTTTTTACGAGTGCATTAATAATACAGTTGGTTAAAACCGTGTTTATTATTAACTAGCGGCTCACCCTCGCTTCGCTCGGGTTCGTCGCTAGGTACGTTTTAAATAGATATAAAAAGAAAAAATCTTTCTTTCTCACATTTTAATTATATGTTTTAATACTTACCTATTCCGGACTAAGAGAAATCCAAAAATTAAAATATCATAAAAATTGGAACGCGGTCGAACGGGATAAAAAGTATCCTATGTCCTTCTCCTGGCTCTAAACTACCTCCCTGCCAATTTTCAGCTAAATCGGTTCAGCCGTTCTTGAGTTATAAGCGAAGTAACTAACACGACTTTCTTTTATATATATAGATATTTCCGTATTTTTTATTATAAAAATCACTATAATGATTACAAAATTAAAAAATATTTTAGGTCAATAGAGGTTTATCGAGATTTCTAAACAAATTAAAATGTAGTTAAGTGATCAAAGGGGCATCTAATACATATATCATTTTCACATTTACTCGATGCTCTACGTATAAAAGTATGATACATGAATTTTAAGTAATTAAACAATTAGACTAAGTATATAAGTATTATTAAAGTATAGTACATCAAATAACTCCACTAAAACATCAATTTCCATTTAATCTATATATTAAATCAGTAGTTATGACATCGAAAATGACTTACAGTGGACGATTACTTGATCAATCAATAGAAATAATCGTAACGATCAAATACAGAGCACGCATGCTATGTTTGGACATTAGTGGGTACATACAGGAATCAATAAGTATAGTAGATAACCGCCTATTTGTCAATAGCTAATAGCTGATGAGTCCATGTCGAAGACAATCGTCTCCAAGGCAACTAGACATCAACAAAACGAACTTCGAGGAAGAAGTTATATACATACTAGCCACTCACCCTCGCTCTGCTCGAGTTGTCTCTAGTTACGTTTTAACGTTTAATATAGATTTCTCACAGATAAGATATTTTCCCGCAGTAAAAAGTACCCTACATGTTGAGCCGGATAACCAGTTATATCATACCGAATTTCATCAAAATCTGTACGGTGGTTTTCTCGTGATGCGGTCATAGACAGACCGACAAAAATTATAAAAACTATAAATTCGGCCTCTGTATCGATAATAAATTAATGTCCTTTAATCCGACAATCCCACAATAATCGTGGTGAGGGTTATAATTTTGTTCGATATTTTTTCATTAATTATATCATTCCTTTAATCTATAGGTGGATTTTTGAAACGGTATACTGTAAGTATTTTCTTTGAAACGTGCCACTAGGACAAAAACTAACAAACGATACTGGCTTATTAAAAATTAACGTTCCATATTTAAAAACTATTAAAGAAAAGATACTATGTATTATGTATCTATGACATTATATAACTAAATCAAACAAAACTAATAAGATATGCAAAATATCTGTGAGATACAAGCAGGTGTTTTACAACAATGCAGTGTGTCATATAAGTTGTGAGAACTTCGCGGCTGTTGGGACAATTATGCAGCAGTGACCTAATTGTCCTTGCCGACTTTCTTTCCAGACTTGGAACGTGTAATTGTAAAAGACGCGGGGGTTGATACAGTCTGTAATTTGTTACTCGCGAGCTGCTGAAATATTCAGCGGCCCGTGAGAACACACGCCACCCGACCAGAGACAAGTGGATGTTTCGAAATCACGCGATTTGATTCAAAGAGAATCGACAGATGTCTTAATGTTGGAAATAAGTAGTTTCATATTAAACACTTTCAATTCCAATTTTGTAGTCTATCATTATTGTTTATTTAATTTTTATTTTAGCGGAACATTTTGACGATTATTTTTTGCAAATGTCACACGAAGTGCAGTTGCAAAATAACCCCAAACCTCGTTCACGACTCTCCATTCCATATTCCCTACATCATAAATTAACTGTTTTTTATAATTTCAAATTGCCTATAATATCTGCCTAAAATTCGTTACCAGCTCTCCGACTATTATCGTTGGTGTGTTATACCAATCTTAGTATAAAAAACATTCGGATACTCATTCGATATCCAAATGGTCAAAGAGGTGTAGTTAAAGTTTCATGTTTCTACTGTATAGTAGCATCTCATACGTAGCAGGGCTAGGGCAATGACACAGAGCAGTTAGTGACGAAAATTTGCCACAGGCTGGGTAAAACAAGACGTAACGCACAAACGTCGTGACAAATTATTTTATACTCTCTATAGGTTTATTTACTGTATACGTATCCTACCATTAATGTACCTAGTAAAACCAATTATTATAATTAACTAATAACTCATAAGTACAAAAAAAAGAAGATAGACGGAACATGCAGAATATAGTAATAGAAACTCAAAATGGTAGTAATTCTAGTTTTCTATGGCTTTAATAAACTATTCCTGCAGTTGCACTATGTCTGCAACAGGATGTGCAGTAGAAAAAAATAAAAAAATCTAAGAATTATGTTGTAATTATATGTAAGTGTACTATATATACTAGCTGACCCTACAGACGTTGTCCTGTCTACACGTCTTTAATTTGAAAATTTCAAACTTTTTTTAATAAGCTAAAACATTCTGGACCATTTTGATGAAAATTATTATTCAAATTGTGAATCTAAACCATTCTCAGATCCCCTTGAACACACACAAAAAATTTCATCAAAATCGGTCCAGTCGTTTGAGAGAAGTTCAGTGACATGCACACTCACAGAAGAATTATATATATAAAGATATGCCGACTATCAATTTGAACCGCGGAGTTGCTTACTATATATTTAGACTTTTTTAAAGTTCCACTGCTACACAGGAGCCTCCTTTCAATATAGGATAAGGCCATAGTTCATTACGTTGGCCAAGTACAAAAAATTAAATTAAAAAATTTAAGAACCCGCTACGCAAAAATACTTATAGTTCAAGGAATTAATACTCTTACACTGCTGGACTGATATTAACCAAACATAGCTAAGAACCACCGCAACAAAATCAGCTTTCAAATGAAAAAAACCGCATCGAAATCGTTCCATCCGTTAGAAAGCTACGATACCACAGACAGACACACACCAACACACAGACAGACAGACATCGACGTCAAACTTATAAAACCCCTCTTTTTGCGTCGGGGGTTAAAAAAACAAGTGGGTTAAAGACCCTTCCATGCGGTGTAAACTACAGAGTAGGTACAATACATCAATTCAGGTTGCAGCCATCGTTTACATACGGGTTTGTCCGACAGATTAGTGTGCTAACAACTACCATACAATTCATTAGTAGGTACATACGTCTAGGAAGCGACGAGTGGGAGCGCCAGACGCTCAAATCGGGTTTGCGTGTCCGCTCTTTAACTAGAGACCAACTCCCGATGAACCTGCTCGGCCCATCAAGCACGCAAGCGGCACAACAAGCACACAACAATTCAACCTTAATATTACCGAAACAAAAGAGCTTTTAATACATGGGCTACAAGGATTGATGAATTAATAGATTGTGTTTGTTCGTGGTTCATTTTAAATTTTCATGTAGATCCAGATACGTATATCTGTACATGTAAGCTATGTATAGCTTTTTAAATATTAATCCCTCCATGACCGCGGACACGCCGGTGTTACAGTAAACAATAGATTTTTAGAAATTTAATTAATTTCTTAGAAATTTACCTGGAGGTGTTCAGATGGATGAGACATCAAACCCCAGATAGTAGTAGGTATCTATAGGCAAGTACTACTTCCAATACTCGATAATTACAATAAGCTAACGACTCACCCTCGCTCCACTCGGGTTCGTCCCTACTTGCGTTTTAATAGTATAAATTTTTCAGAAATGAGATTTTTTTTGCAGTAAAAAGTATATGCTGACCCGGATAACCAGCTATCATCATACCAAATTTCCTCAAAATCCTTTCAGTGGTTTTCCCGTGATGCGGTAACAGACAGACAAAAATTCTAAAAATTCGGCCTCTGTATCGATAATAATGTCTATTTCGATAAGATTTCGCAAATAATATTTAATGTACAGATTGGGCTTAGTTACAATTTTATTATATGTATAGATAACTATCAAATTCAACACTCTAATAAGAAAATTGATGCCATTATGTTAGAGTCCCGAGATATGAATAATTAATACACTTACTTCAGTAAAGTTTAAAATTCCCGAAGCAGAATTTTAATTATAATTGACGTAAACTTCGTACCTCATATGTATTATGTACTCATTAAAACTGATATGACCGACCGAGGTTATCTGTGTATGTGTATATATATATATATATATATATATATATATATATATATATATATATATATATTTACTGCCTCGGTGGTGCTGAAGCTAGTGTATGACTAACGTTTAACTGCCTCGGTGGTGTAGTGGCTAGCATGCACGGCTGCACACTCGGAGGTCCTGGGTTCGAGTCCCGGGTCGGGCCAAGTTTAGTTATTGAGTCTTTCTGTATAGTAAGTCTCAGTAACAGCCCGGAGTTGGGAAGTTGGCGGTGTTTCACCCCCGTGCCTCGGAGAGCACGTAAAGCCGTCGGTCCTGCGCCTTAACTCTCACCGGTCGTGTCGAGCAGTCGTCCCACCGGAGTATGAGAGTGATAGGAATAGAGAGTGCACTTGTGTCTGCGTGCACACTTGAGCACTATAATATCTCCTGCGCAGTTGGCTAGTCTCATTGAGATTGGCCGCCGTGGCCGGAATTGGCTAGGAGAACATCATCATCATCATCATCATATATATATATATATATATATATATATATATATATATATATATAGTATTTTTTATAGGATTTTAAACGTACTACACATTTGCCATTTTACATTTTTCCGTAACTCTTACAGTTTAGCAAAAAAATGCAAAAAATCATAATTTCAACTCTAAAGCTATATAACAAATAAAATATTGAAGATAGAAATTCGACTCAATGGAACTTTTTGTAGTCAATTTAATAGTAAAAACGGTCCATTCATTCATTTTTTTGTAAAATATTTTCGTCATAGTTTGCAGGACAAAAAAGTATTAAAAATCATACTTTCCATAGAATTTATATGGGAAAACTTAAAAGTTCGATGGAGAACCTCTTAAAATTGGAATTTTGAGCTCCGCTTTTAACAGAAGCTTTGTTGGGACATTTTCTAAAATATTTTGGGGTGAGAGCGAAGAAAAAAAATATCGTCATTTTTTGACACACCCTAATATATATGTATATATATATATATATATAATATGTAAACAAAAATGAATCACCGAATTGTATGTACGCGCATAACTTCCGATCGACCGCACCAAATTGTATAATTCTTTTTTTTTTTGTTTGTTACTGTCACACTATCAGGACAAGCTTTATATAGAAACAAAATTAAAAGATTTTTTTGAGATGGTTCACCTAAATAATTAATAAAATCGTTTAAGATGTCGAAGCGCGAGTCTATACATATAGATATAGCTAGTCACGCTTATAGATTCACAGGTGTAATTGTATATACCTAAAAAGACAAATATTGCTAAAGGTATTGTCCGAAAACACCCCAAACCGAAAATTCAAATTATTGTAATAACCCAGAAATATCCATTTACATAATTTTTCGAAAATTAAAAAAAAAACGACTTCAAACAAAAGCACTAAAAAGTAAAAAATAACTGATTGGTAGTTTTCATTTACTATACATACCTAATCAAATATTTTCGAAGTCGGTGTGCTTTGCTTTGTATGGGCTGGCTGTTTTAAACTGCCTCGGTGGTGTAGTGGTTAGCAAGTACGGCCGCACACCCGGAGGTCCTGGGTTCGAGTCCCGGGTCGGGCCAAGTTTAGTTATTGAGTCTTTCTGTATAGTAAGCCTCAGTAACAGCCCGGAGTTGGGAAGTTGGCGGTGTTTCACCGCCGTGCCTCGGAGAGCACGTAAAGCCGTCGGTCCTGCGCCTTAACTCTCACTGGTCGTGTCGAGTGGTCGTCCCACCAGAATATGAGAGTGACAGGAATAGAGAGTGCACCTGTGTCTGCGCGTACACTTATGCACTATAATATCTCCTGCGCAGTTGGCTAGTCTCAATGAGATTGGCCGCCGTGGCCGGAATCGGTCGGGAGAACATCACATGGGCTGGCACCGATTTCGAAAATATTTGATTAGGTATGTATTTAATAGTTAGGCTTTAATTACTTAGCCAAAGCACACCGACTTCGAAAATATTTGATTAGATATGTATAGTAAATGAAAATTACCAATCAGTTATTTTTTACTTTTTAGTGCTTTTGTTTGAAGTCGGTTTTATTTTTTTGTAAAAACGTTTTTTTTCCCCTTTTTAGTGTAGACAGTAGTAGCAAAGTAAGAATTCTAACGTGTTAGGCTTGTCAAATCAAAAAAATAAGCTCAAACTCAAAGTATCTACTATTAGCCGTTGAAGAGTTCCACCTATCCACCTTCTGGCCTTACCATCAGATCAGGTCAACAATACCGAACGACTGTACTATCAACGGAAATAGAAACACTTGCAAAGTTTCAAGTCAATATGACAATTAGAAGTAGGTTAAATTTTTCATTAGCTATTTTTCCAAACTTAGGGGTGGTATTTTTTTTTTTTGAAATTTAAATGGGACCAATCTGGAAGTATACACTTTCAAACAACACAAAAATTGTCCAAATCGGTCAATAATGATAATGACGGAGATCTGAGGTAGCAAACATAAAAAAAAAATACAGTCGAATTGAGAACCTCCTCCTTTTTGAAGTCGGTTGAAAACAAGACAATTGATTTATACAACTCTACTGACTTATTTTATTATTTACTTAATTCTGGTTACAATTACGGTTGTAATTGTAACCAGAATTAAGTAAAAATGTAGGTAAATAGCAAATTTAATAGTTATAAAAAAAAGGCTTAAGGTTCTGTGACTCATCCAAACGCGATTGCCACTTGACACAAAGCAATCACGCTTACTTCATGCTCGAAAGCTCGCACCCGTGCCTATCAGTTTCTCTCTAGGATAGGATAATGCGCAACGAGCTGTAAAAACATTACTGGCTAACATTACAAGCCGTTCCGGCTAATTTTTGAAACGTATATATGGCGCGCATCTTTAGAAACGCATTGAGCTTTAATAGCTTTTTCATTACTAACTTAGGAGTAGAAAGAAAAGAAAATTCTCTTTACTGAAGACATTTTTACAAGAATTTTAAAAAACCTTAACATAATAAGAATTTTGCTAATCCTTTTTATAGTACTTATCCAAAACAATATTGAAAATTATGATTATAACAAAGAAAATTCAACCTCAAGCGGCTTTTCAAATACAGTTACCTATTCCGTTTCCTCCTGGGTCGGCGCCACGTATCTAAATATTTGATGCTCATATCGATCATAAGTTCTTTGCGTTGCTCGACGCTATTGCGAAGTTCGTTTAAATTAGCTTCTTTATATAACAAAAGTATAATACACAGTGTACCTTCGATCGATAGAAATAATATATAATATTTGTACTTTAATCTATCAACATACAAATTATATTATTATTCTATCTGATGAACTAGTCTTTGTGTTTAATATTATATGGCTCACGCATACCCTAACATCTAACAGGCAACTTAAGAATGTCATTTAATAGAACTTGCATTCACTTTAGCGTGCAAGCCCATAGAACAAAAAGGATTCAGAATAACATGTTCAATTGTGCATTAGACTTGCCTTCATGACTTATGAAGACGAGGTGGTGGTAAGGAAATAAAAATAGCCCTGAATAATAAGAAACGCATTGAAAGTTTCGTGAAGGTAATTGGAAAAGCTCGTGGGCGTGCCGCACGCTACCGGCGCAGTCAGGTAGGATACATCTTGTATGTATTTGCCTCTTTAGTAATTTCCCCGTCCGTCCTTGTATATTTAAGCGGCATCGTCGCCGGTGCCACTCTCATGCATATGTCATGAGTGGTTGCCCAGCAACCGTTTGTTGACGGTCAAACCGCGGGAACGCGACCACTGGCCCTCTGCCCACCTCTACCACCATCGATAATTATTGTTCTACTTTTGATACCAGCTATTGACGACACCCTAGCCACCCGCCACCCTTTTAAGGGATGAGGCGACAATTAGTTTCCCTTTTTCTCCTATAGTTCATGACTAAAATGACCATGCGGTGAGTATTGCATGTACATTCAAATTAAATGGCAGATACCGTAAAAGCTGTCATAAGTCGAATGCACGCACGCAAAGTAATAACGGTGTATTTATTTACCTAATGAACAAAAGAAGAATGAAAAATGATTTAATATTTTTCTTGTAAAAAAATTCAAAGGAAAAAGGGCAAATGCCAAAATTTCGTTTTCTATTGTATTTTAATAACATGTTTTATGATTCGTCTGTCATTTTTTTTTCTAATAAAAAAAAGGGTTGCAAAAACACAAATATTTTCGAAAACAGGTTTACTGATAAGTACCGACGTTGCGTCTGACGACCACAGCGAACACTCTATCTAGATTCTGCTTTTTTAATTAGGATCCACATACTTGAATGCTTTCCTCTATCCGTGTTTTGAGTCTTGACAGATATTGTGCTCATTTTTGGTAAGTTGATCTGCCAAATCACTTGTCACTACTAATGGTATTTTAGTATTTTCATCTATGTGTGTGTGTGATTTTTTATTTTTTCTGGCCTACCAATGGTATGTACCAAAAAAAAAGAACTTTTGTCACCAAAAAGAGGACCACGAGACAGAGACATAGCAAAAAAACATTTTTAAAGAAAAGGTACGGAGAGAAAAATGTTAAAAAATAATGATTAAAATGAGTTTTTTTTTTATTTCATAATAAACCAGAAATGCATGGAACCAATGAATTTATTTTAGTATTTGGCAAAACATATTCTTTCTTATCTCTTCAAAAAATAAGAATAAGAAGAGACAACAAGAAAAAAAAGAAGATTAGTTACATGTAAAAACTTTAGACTCTATAGCTTCCAGGGTGATAAAAGTACAAAAAAATATAGTTTATTATATATTACATAAATTGTAATTTTGTCATCATGAACAAATTAAAGGCCTAGACTAAGCTTTGCACAGAGAAAATTTGTATTCTGGAAACAGCATTTTACTTATTAGATAGAAAAAACTTATTTTTCACAGACCAGTAAAAAGTTTTTTATTTAAGTCTCACAAATCTACAATTTTGTAAGATTTTTAGACAGTAAGAAATATTTATATGAAAAATAAATAACTGATAAAATAACTTTATTATACACATTTTTTGTTTCTATTTCTAATCTTTTAAATCTTATAAGACTATATTGCCTCATTGGTCTTGGGTTTGATTTCTAAATCAAGTATATTTCACACAAATTCACAGTCAAGAATTTGGCCAAAATTGGTCAGAAGGAAAATAACCATAACTATAAAGTTATGATACAATAAAATCCAAGAATAAAATAGGTTAGCTTTCTTCAAACTCTGAACTTAAAGAAACATGACGATAAGAATTAATTAATAATAAAAAAATTCACAGAATTTTTATTTATAATAAAGAAAAATTTTGCAGTTTGGCTTTAAAACATGTATTGTCTTTTGAAAGGTATCAAAGGTATGTGCATATGTGATTATATATTTTATTAAGACTATTTTTTTTAGAATTGTAATTATCATCGTAAACTGTTGGTCAAATCTTTAAATGTTGCACATCGAAGTACATGTACTAAAAAATACTCAAATGTCACAATTGACATTTTTAAAACAGCAGCATGAGAAACTATTTTCTAACAGCATTTGTAGAAAGTGGAGGACAACATGGGATAGCATAACGATAATTTCATCTTTATAATATTTAGGAAGATCTTTAAAATGAAATGCAAATAGTCGTACTTTACTTAAGATAACCTCAAAATGTTATTGAATGTATTACGATTCAAAGTCACGAAAAGAATGATCCAATGAAATATTTCAATATACTTATGAATTAAATCGATTTGACAAAATAAGCTAGCTTAGCTGCATAAATATTTGTGTCAAAAAAACTGACATGAGAGTCCCAATTGAACAAGAGAATTGATTGAAAATATAACTTTTATACATAAAAGTTCTTCTAAACAGAACTTGTCTGTAGTATGGGGCAGTTCATACATACGTTACTGCAGTACTTACTATTTTAGTATTATTACGTTTACATAAACAAATTAAAATAACCCTTATTTGTAATTGAAAATTATCAATGAAACACATGAATATGACATTATCAATAACATGTTATGTATTTAAAAATTATAGAAATATAACTATATCACCGGTTGCAAAATAATCGATATGACGTGAGCTGAAATAATTAATGATAACAATACTAATAATTGAACAGTACTCACCAGCACGAAAGACTTTTAACTCCAAATACAAATGAGAACAACTTAATATTTTCTTAAAACACTTTTTTTAATGTTTTATTTCGGAAATAAAATCAACACACATAAAACAATAAAAATGGCGGCAATATTAACGCCATGAGCAGAAAAGATGTTTGGTAATTGGTAGTTTTTAAATGTTGCCTTACAGTTCAACTATGTATAAATTAATTTATAATCTTTATTTAATAATATTTGTTAAAAATAAAGAATATTGTAAATTTTTGTGATCTACAATGTATTTCATAGCTCGTAAACTCGTGAATGTTAGCTTTAATAGCTTATATTTATTTTTATCAATCCTTATAAATTTTTAAGGTATTAAATTTATCCACATTAATATTTGAAATGTAATTGTCTTTTACTTGTCTAATATTTTCTGTCAATAAATTGTTGATTTTTGGTTTGGTTTTTGTTATTTATTCAATATTTTATGATCTTATATCCAATATTCCTTGTAAACGGCAATTCTTAATTCTTATATTTTTTTTGTATTCTATATTATGGCTAGCACAAGCATTAATGTGTTAACAAAAATAAAAGTTAATCATATTATTTTGATGCAGCTAAGCAATTCATAGTAATCCAGTTTAATTCGTTTATTTTTGTTAGTGAATTCAATTAAATTTTCGTAATGGCTTTGAAACGAGTCACCCTATGCGCAGATTACTTCACCAGTGTCATGTTTCTATGTGATACTGACGATGTAATCTGCAGAGGACACAAGAGAGATTAATTTGTTAGTACAATTCAATTCATTTTTCCTGTTAATGGCTTTTAACTTTAGTGAGTACTCCATCTTTGTTTTAAAATTGCTATGTTAGTACTAAGTTAGTACTGTCATTCTGACAAAGAAGCTGTCAGTCTGACAAAACAAACACCAGTTACCACTGTCATGCCACTGTCTTTGTCATTGTCAATACATTACGATTTTCGAGTCTATTTTTATTAATTTAATAATATTTCTATTTTTTCGAAACTTTTTGAGAGTAATTAAAATACAAAATTTAGATGTATGTGCCTACACACAGTCGTAAAATTTAATTGACATTTAAAATTGTTATGTTCGTAAATATATCTTGGAATCGTGAAGAGAAAAAGGATGAAAAATGAATAATAGCTCAGATTACATCTATTGGTCCGAACCCCATTGCTCTAAAGATGCACTTACAGATACTTACGGCTGGTTTATGCAATTCCTTCTTGCAGTATTAGCATTTACATGTCTAATAGGTAAGCTGGTTTAAAAATGAAAGTTACTTTATAAATTGCAACATACACTCATAATTATATTTTCGTCCAAATTATTGTGACCTGCAAGAAACTTAATGACTTTTTTTAAATTAACTTAAATTTCTTAAAGCTTAATTTTTAAGTATATTATCTCCTAGGTAAAAGATTCTGTGAACCCCGCTATGCACGGAGACCTTGGTTAATTTGGTTTTATGACACATCAAAGCAGGGTCTTGGAGCGTTTATAATACATGCAGCAAATGTATGGTTATCACCTCACATGACTGGCAATCCATGTACATGGTAAGCATAAAATTATTCTAAATAAATTATTGCATATTAGTGTAATGGTATATTCTTGAAAATATATTTAGAAAGTGATATTTGAAATTAAGTTCATTTTAATAACCTAATATACTACTTGGAAAAAAGATGGTAGCTTTCTGTAATAAAAATATTTAAGTATTGTACAGTTTTTTCCTGATTGAAGCTGATTTTTTTTATATTACATTATGGTGTTCATACTATGTTTTAATAAATCAAGCCATATGATGTATAAAGTTAATAAGTTTTCAATAATGATTATGATCGTACTTCGATTAGGCGTATATGATTATAGGCAAAATATGGCAATAAAAAACTATTTTATTTAATGAAATGAGTATAAGTTTCTTTTCTTTAATTCACAATTTCTTAAACAGGTACATAGTCAATTTTATGCTGGATTCAACACTAGGCTTGCTTATAATCTGGGCTGGTATCAGGCTAGCACAGTATTGTGCACGAGTTTATGACATACCTCTCATCAATTTTGGTGAATATGGTGAGTAATGAGTATAAAGTTTTAAAATATCGAATCCATTCTTGCTACTTATAATTTAATTAATTTGATACTAAGTAACTTTAAGTTTTATCAACAAATAAAGTTATACCAATGATAACCTCTACTGTCACTCTAAGCTATTTATTATTATCACAAAGTTAATAAGCTCTTTAAATATTTATAATATACCTTATACTTTATTATATGTGTGAGGGTTCATACAAAACACTACCTGTGTTTACTTTATTTGAGGCTTCATTAAATAAAAAAGATTTTTAATGTAATTTTAAATGTTCTTTTATGCAAATATATAATTTGAAATGAAACTTAATATTGGACTATTACAATTGATATCATCAGAAAATGGTATAATTTCATTGAATATTTAAAAATAAGTACCATAGTAATTACCACCTGTATACATGCAGGTGGTTATGTGGGACTCACTGGCTAGCAATGCCAGTACTATTTACTTAAATCCAACAAAACCTCTCCCGTCTTAATGGGGCATCGCAGGATCGCTTATGCACTCAACCACGACGCCCTGATGACAGGTCTGCCGAAGCAGATTACACAATCAAGGGGTTGTTCCCAGCATCCACTCTACTGTCAGAGAAGTACTAGGAGCAATCCGCATGGTATACCACCCACCAAAGTGGGCCACTTCCCAGTGTGAGTATGTGAGCGTGTCTCTTGGCTACGCGCCCAGCTGTCTTTCCTAACTTTAGGCCAATATCAGTGTTCTTGGCATTCTTGGCTTTATTGATATGATAGACAAACGAACAGATTGCAGAGGCTCTTAATAGAAATAGGGTTCCGAATTCCAATCCAACTTTTTGCCTACAGTAACTTTCACAACTTCTAATATGAAGACTAACTCAATTTCATTCTAGTTTACATGAATACCTCTTGTTCAGGTAAACCTCCAATGTGTGCAGCGTGGATCTGCCAATGCGTGTTATACGCAGCGCTTGCGACATTTGCCAAATCGGTATTAGCGTTAGTGTTACGTCTACCGCCTATAGTTGCCGTTTTGTCGACGTTACGACTGTCCCCAGTGAATGATCCGAGGCTGGAACTGGCTGTGGTGATGCTCATCATACCATTTTTTGTGAATGTGAGTACATATTTGACAATGAATTTTCTCTACATGTTTTCAAATTTTAGCACACTTTACTTAGCTTTATTTATTTATTAGCGTAGAAAATTATAGGTAAACTTTCTTTTTTTGTTAGTAATAGCCATTAACAAGCTGTTTCCAAAAAAACTGTTTTTTTTTATATACATAGATAGGCAAATTCAATTAAAATATTTTTTTCCTCAAATTTTCAATAATGATTATGATCGTACTTCGATTAGGCGAACTAGATCAATTAAATGTTGGTAGTCGATTTTAACATGATTTTAATTGTCATATCGATTTTAAAATTGAAGTATTGTAAATAACTAATGCGTTTGAAGTTTTGTAAGTAAATATATGGAATCCGGACAATACATTCATACTAATATTATAAATGTGAAAGTGTGTTTGTTTGTCTTTCTTTCTCATCGAAACGGCTTGGTGGATTGGCGTAATTTTTTGTGTGAAGATAGTTGGAGGGCTGGAGAGTGGCATAGGCTTCTTTTTAACGCAGGAGATTATCTCTTTCCCACGGGAAAATACGTTATAATACAATCCAAAAATATATTTATGATCAGAATTACTTGAAACTTGGTATTATTACTCTTGAATACAACTAATTAAATACGTGTTTTAGCATTTTTCAAAATTCATCTCATAAGGGGGTAAATTAGCGGATGAAAGATTGTATGAAACCTACCTGTTTAGTTTTTATGTAGTTTTAGCGCGAGCGAAGCCGCAGGTCCTGATAGTTAATAATAATTTAATACGACCTAAGCTCATGATAGAACCGAGAGGTTGATAGAGGTCTTGTCGTAAACCTCATTAAGAAATAATTATGAAAATCGATTTACAATTCGATGAAGATATCGTGTAAAATGCACACAAAAAAAAATTGTATATCAAATCTATACATGTAAATAAAATAGAAGTGTCTGTTTGTGATTTCAAAATAACTATGTTTTCTCAAGTACATAGTTATTTATATGTTATCAGTATCTACAACCATACAACCATTTTTAATTTTTTGTCTGTCTGTCTGTTTGTCCGGTGTAATGTTTGGAATGGGCAACGACTTAACCGATTGTAATAAAACTTTTACAGAAAGGGGCTTGTAGGGCTACATATGGGTATGTTTTATTCTGGAAATAATTAGAGTTCCAGCGCGAACATCGAAATCCTAACCCAAACATACACAAAATTCGAATTTACGTTTCTAATTTTACATACTAATGGAGTGGCATTTTCAGATTTTAATATTCTGGGTGACTGACAACTTCCTTATGTATCGACCGAGAGGCGTAAGCAGCAAAATAAAGACTAAAGTAAGTGATGCAATAATCAAGGCAGCATTTAGTGGGGAGACCCCTCTCCGACGAAAACGCGGCCCACATAATATGAGGATACAACAGAGATTTTTAAGTTATATTTGCAAAATTTGAAATTTCGGGCCAATCCACTTGTAAATCCGACACTGGTATAAATAATTGTGTTTCTAAGATGTTTTTCTTCACCGTAAAAAAAGTGGTAATTATGTTGGAAATGATTCGCATATGAAAATATCAGACCTAGGATTTGAACCCGCTTCACTCGGTTTCCCAAGCGAGCGCGTTACCACTGGGCTACCACTGCCTTATTATTTAGTGTAGATTTACAAATACTAATTTATTGGAATCTAATCTAATCTTAATTCTAATAAAAATATATGGGGGATGATCAATAGGTAGATAAAAATGTTTGTTGCGGCCAAATAATACCTACTGTTAGTCCCTTGTAGCAAAAATGGTTACAAAAAGGCTAATAAATGTTATTTCGAAGTAAAATTATTCACCTATATGTATGCCTAAAATGTTTTGTCTGTACATGGAAGATATTTGAGAAAAACTATTATCATTATATAAATTTCATTAAAATCCCTCCAGTGGTTTTTCTGTGATGCGGTAACAGACAGACAGACAAACAAAAGTTCTAAAAACTATAGATTCGGCCTCTGTATCTATAATAATATTTATTTCAATAAGATTTTTCAAAAAATATTTAATGTACAGATTCGGCTTAGAATTTTATTATATCGACGGTTAAAAGGTAATAGGTAATAAGCGACATTTTGGTCGCAAATGAGTTATGAATGCCATCCTACTTAAAATTTTTAGCTTTTTCGAATGCGCTTACTCCCGTGTCTCTACGATGGCTTTTTCGTCACTGTGCGTGCTCAAGCAAAAAACTGCGTTTTCGAAGTGTCATTTTGGTCTAACCGACCGAGTTTTAGGCCTTATTTACCCTAAAGGCACTTGTACCCCTGTAAAAATGGTATCAATTTTGGTTTATAGTCGGTAAGGTATTTTTACTTCTTACTGGCATAGAGATTCCGGGCGCTTAAGACTCTTTACAATTAGCACCGGTTTTGAAAGTTGGAACTAATGCCTCTTTACCTTTTTCGTCAAAAACATTAAGCGTCGGGTAAACCTTACTACCATTTTCAAGTTTAAAATACAGTTGTCGCTTATACGTAATTACTAAATCTTATTTGATATTAAACTGTCGGTTATACCTTGCTACCATTTACAAGTTTACGATATAGTTGTCGCTTATACGTAATTACTAATATGAAATTTTATATTAAGGTGTCGGTTATATCCATTTACCATTTACTATTTTAATACTACGTTGTCGCGTACGCCGTATTACTTTACAATGATTATTTGTTAATTGGTGCTTACGCCAATATTAATGACTTTGTAGTACTCAAGTACCTATTAAGCGAGTTGCTTATTCCAAAATCAGACCTAAGGCGGAGGTACTTATCAAATAAGCCATGGGTATTCTAAACCTTAGCTATGTTATCAATAAGCGTAGTTACAATAAGCTTAATAACCTACATTATCATAGCTTACGAGTACCTACTACCTACGTCCTCCCCTAAATACTTTCGTCTGCAACCTTCCCAATCTCTGGAGCCTAGCTTGCTTATTTACATACTCGTGATATATCTACAAAGAATAGTATTCGAAGAAACTCGCCTTTATAGCCTACCTTCACGTATCTACATACTTACCAGATATATTCAAATTATTTTATTATATTATTAGATTATATACTTACTAACCTTTTTTAATGCTGGGAAATGCATTTACGAATACCACTTCAATACATACATGCGGTTATGTGGGACTCACCGGCTAGAAACGTTTCAATGGGGCGTCGCAGGATCGAATTTTAAAGGAGAATCATGTTGGTTGTGATTCTATTATTTTAAGACGTGACGTTTAATCCACGTTACCATTTGCCCAGATAATGCCGTAAGTTGGATGTTCTCGTTTTCCTCTTGGTATAGAAATCTTAATGTGTGGAAGTACCACGTTACCTTGTTCTTCAATTCACTTACAGTATAACTAATGTCTAACATCCTCACAATGTTTTTGCTAGGCACTGTATCTTATGTTTCATTACGTTCTGGCATAATTATGTGAATCGTCACTTGTCCTTCTTTACCCATTTAAGTTATTCTACTGTCATGTGACTTATGCCCTATTACCTCTTGGTATGAGGATATCAAATGTAGCTAAGGCGTCTATACTCTTCGTTTTTTTATGTGCACATGTAACTTACGCCGAATTACCTCATAAGAAAAATAAGATCAATTGGTATAAGCGGCAAAAATCAACATAAAACAACGTCGAATCATATAAATAAAAGTGACCATTATTGCCTTTATTTCTCTTGATTCTAGAACTGTTTCCTTTTTTACGATATGACAATAAATAAAAAAGTTATGTCCATTTTTCTGCAATTTCAAACTTTAAACAGCTCTCCTGAACAATTTCGTTTTTGTTGCTTATACCTTATTACCTTTTAACCGTCGATATGTATAGATTATATATTTACCTATGTTGATAAGATGATAAATAAATATATAACTTCAATATTTATTATTTACTTGACCTCATAACATGTCTTTGATAAGTAGCCCTGTATATGGTCTATATTCAAGCTATTTTCCTAAGTAATTAGACATTATTGATTCATCAGTTTCATTGAACATTATAGATTTTTTCTATGAAGCAGTTTATACTTTTGCGCGGTCATCGCAGTTATTATATTAAATACGTAGATATTTAAAATATTTACCGTATTATTAAATACTAGCGACTTGCCCTCGCTATTTTCGGGTTCGTCCCAAGCGTACAAGCGTCGAGCGTAGGCACGTTTTGACGCTTTGTTTTTTTTGTGATTTTTTCCGATGTTTTTATAGTTATTCCGCTATTTAGGGTGAAGACAAATCCAACAAAACTAAGATCATAAAAATCGGTCCAGCATTTCTCGAGTTATAAGTGTTGTAACAAACCCGACCTTGTTTTATACATATAGATGTAGCCTATAATAGCTTAACTCAATAAACGGGATATCTAATACAAAAAGATTTTTTCAAATCGTATAGTAGTTCCTGAGATTAGCGCGCGGAGTGTCCAATTTTCCTCATACCATAAATATGTACGGTAACAGAAATGAGGAAATAGAGTGGGTGTACCTACTCTCTATTCCCTCACTTTTCCTCGTAGTCCCATGAATTGGCAATATATGCCTGGGCACGACTGAACTTTTCATGAGCTCTGAGGCACAGGATGTGACGTGGCCAATTACGGGGCACCTAAAAATGCACGAGGAGACAAACCCAAATAACTCTTGGTCCATTATGTGCTAGCTACTAGATTAATAAGATCGTCGAGTGTAGAATATTAGATTATAATACATTATATGTTACAATATAATACATTTCGCAGGTACGCTATCAATCTATAAAGAAAGAGAAGTCCGGTTCAGACGACGAGGAGCAATCTGCGGATGAGCGTCTGTTAGGAGCAAGTGTATGACCATACCCGCAGCCCTCGCGGGCCTAGTGCTAACTCGCTCATTTGCCTTCGCTAAACGTTAATATTGTCAAAGCTATTTGAAGTATTTATTTCCCAATTGTTTTGGTACTTCCGATAGATTTGTAAATTTTTTTAAATAACTGCCAGCTGTCTAATTTTTGCGAGGCCTTTGTTATACATACATATATTATTAACAATAGTCTTCACATATTGGCATTGTCCTGGATTCCATCTCACCAAATTAAACATTTTGATTTAATATGGCGAACATCATGAGACGTATCGATTCACGATTGTCATTTAAAACCTAATGTGGATGTATAAAATATACAATACGGATGATAGAATACATATTAGGTAATTCATCGTGTCTTCATTTGATGTCAAATCTATATAAATTAAAATGGATTCGGATCCACTGCACCAAATTGGATAATTCTTTTTTTTGTTTGTTATTGTCAGGAAGTTTTGTATAGAAGAAAATTAAAAGTTTTTTTTTTTACTAAAATAAGATTTTTCTTAAATCTCATGATATGAAATATGAGTGAGAGAAATTGTTTTTATCTTGGAAATCATCCCTTAAGGGAGTTAGAATGGGGATGAAAGTTTGTACAGGGAAGCAAGCTAGGGAAGAACCCGAGCGAACCCGAGATTTCTAAGATTTTTGTAAGTAAATTTAGTTCACTTTTTCAATTTTTGATAGTTATTCAGATATAACTGTCATTGATTAATTAGTTGCGTATTAATCCTTTTTGGTAAAACCTTTTTGGTATACTAACCGAAATCGTACTTTAGAGTATTACTGACGTTCGCCTAGTGGTCGAAATTCGACCATAATTATTATTGAAAATTTGAAGAAAACATATGAATAAGATTTACCTATTTATATAGATTTTTTTTAATTATAACACTAAATTTCGTTCATAGTCACTTAACAAAAAATGGTTGACAAATAGAGGAGAAGGTTTTTAACTGTTTTGTCTTTGCCTTTTTATGTATAGGTTTACCTTTCAAAGGCTGCCCGAATCGATTGTATACTTTGCAATATATTATATAAGTAATTTGACTCATGGCAGTTGATTCTCGTCAGTAGGGCAAATTGCGTAAAGCTTAAAAACAAGAATTTAGTATTGAAACATATTAAATTAAAAGTTGAGATTTTATTTATACGTTTATTATTATTATATTAAGCACAACCAACCAAATTAATTTTGCCTTATTTTGTATCGTACAACTATCATCGAGTCGAGTAACTCTCGAAGTGATAACCCTCGAACTCTCTCGAATTATTTTTTAATAAATTATAAATGGCAAATATACTTCTGTTATAATTTAGTTTATATTTTTGTTTAACTATTATTTTTGTCTTATAAGATTTACTTTAATTGGTATACAATTCTTTAATTATTATTTTAGGGTCTTTACATTTAACTGATTTTTGTCTTGTTAAAAATAAAGAACAATGATATAATATTTCGTGAAATAAATCATTTACTGGTGCATAATTCAGCTAATTCTTACTTAAAATATTTACCATATTTCTCGTTTCAAAGAGACTTTTCAATGCTGATGTTTTTTTGATCCAGTTTATAATATGGGGCCATCCATAAATTACGTCACACGAATTTAATGATTTTATGGATAATCCCTATATAATAAATTTTATACCGCCTAGTCTTCAAATTATTTTTAGTTTCAACATGGAATAACGATTATATTCAAATGATGAACTAGGTAGTCGTTGCAAATAATATAAATTCGTGTATGTTTACTTTTGCCTTTTGTTAAAAAAATTACATCCCCTAACCCTTGGGTACATTATACATAATATGGAATTGATAGATAAAATATGTGATATTATACTCGTTATATATATATATATATATATATATATATATATATATATATATATATATATATATATATATATATATATATATATATATGTTATATATATATATATATGTTATATATATATATATATATATATATAATATAAATTTTATTGTGTACCTACCAATACTAACAGTGTTTAATAGCGAAGGCAAATTCGTGAAAACTTAAAGAGACTTTGTATATTTAAAAAAAAATAGCAATAACGTGTAATCATGTAACATGTTAGAATCTAACAGTTAGATAATATTTGTTTCACCTGACTATTGTTGATGTTGTTCGCATGTATGGAGGCTTTAAACACGGATCGGTTCCATTTAATGTAAGCTTCATATGGCGATATTTATTCGCCATAAATCGTCTTCTATATTGTGATGATCCATAAAATTAAGATGTACAAATGCGCCATTTCGCTTCAAATATTATTAGATATATAAAAAATATTTTTATATGTTTCATTTTTATATTGAAATTATTGAAATGTTCCTAAGGAGTAAGTACTTAGAACCTTGTAGTGCCATTTTATTGACATGTTACTAACATCGAATTAAGACTGAGAAAGTCGTTTTTATTGTTGTACCTACTTTTTTTTATTTAGTTACATACAAATCGAATTTCAATATTTCCTATGTAATCGAGCATTCCCTAAGTGTTGTTTGAATTAAACACACGTTATGTAATCACTTTAATTATTATTTATACTTTATTCACGTTAATTTATGCGGTTTAAGTATATAAACGAGTTGATATGGGCACATTGACTTCATTAAAAATATAAATAAAAAAATAACTCCCAAAAACACAATAATTCCAAAATGGTTATATCAATATCATATCAAATGTTCTATAGCATTAAATCTCCTTATACTGTAGAATTATACTATGTGTGGTTTTTTTTTGTGTGTATGCTAGAAAACAATACAATATTATATTTGCAATTTATTCTCCCCAGTGCCTGTGTTTATGAACTAAACTAATTGTTAAATTTGTTAAAATACATTTTTAAGAATAAAAGAGAACTGTGTAAAGTTTACATTAAAATGACCGATTATAGAAAAGATAATATTCGCTATTAGTTGGTTTTGGTCACATTGACGAAATATTAATATCGATAACTGCTATAAATGAATAAAATATTATTCTATGACGTATTTTCATACTTTGTATTAAAATTAAATCTATTGAGCAATGATTTGGAATTTTAGTTTATAATTCGAATTGAATTAAAACCATTCTGATTGCGTTAAAGTTGTGCCATCTGTGCTTTTTACCGCTTCTAAAGTAATAATGTTCCTCATAAGGGCCTGTGCACACCAGGATTTGTAAACGCGCCGACGTAGCGAATATCATTAATACCTATGTACATAGCGCAAACGAACGTAGTTTGCAATTATTATGTATTTAATAATAGCAAATCGCTTGCGATTGTACCGATACAAACGCGCGATGATAGCGCGTTAAAAATTCATCGTATGTACACGCCCTAATGACTCCAATAAAGGAATAAATATCACCGGTTATTCTAACATCGACTACTTATATTTTAATGCTGTGTAATGTGTGTATAAATAAATGCCTATTATATGCAATAAGGAAAAAATGTCACGCTTGATATATTTTTAAACATCCTATTAAAGATTTGTCTAGTTGTCCGTTTGTTGGTAAGTATCATATTTATATTGCGGATAAAAAACAAATTATTGTGATGTAAATATGTAAGATTGTATCTTTTGTATGATATGAAGGTAAGTATGTAATATATTATATTATATACATGTATGTTTGTGCATCTGTTTATTGTTTGTGCAAATATAATTCATAACACGCGTTCTTATGTTTTTTATTTGTCCCTTTTGTTAAGTCTCCGTACCTATTTTTAAATGCCGTATTGATAAAAATGAAAAACCTTTAGTTTTAATCATTTTTTTAATAATTATGACAAAATAAATAGTAAAGATTTGAAGAATAAAACTACATATTTCCTTTTATTAAATATTCTTGATTTTTTTTAGGAAGAATTATGTTTTGTCGAAAGATTTCTTCGTGTTTCCTCTGTTTCTATAAGCTTACGTCGAATTTTTAACATTATGGCCTTATTCCTTTTCTGTGAATTAAAAATGTGTACTCATGACAATGAATAATCGTACCTACATTTTTATTTTATCAATTTTTTTATTTTATTTAAGGAAACAAAAAAAATATCTGCAATAAGTACCCTAAACTGGCACTTTTCTGTGTTATTTTGAAGTAACAATCGTTTATATGAGAAATATAGAAACTTATTTAAACACAACTAAAACACATTAACACGTAAGTAATTAATTTTTATTGCTGGATTCACGTACCTCTGAAACATGACACTTTTTATATTATATTGCTGATATTCTTTTTTATCCATATATTTTACTTTCATTGTGTGTCGCAAGTACCTACTTATAGAAACAAAATAAAATTGGCAGCATATTGGCAATGCTTCAAGGGTTTTTCTCATCTATTTCTGTTGAAACTTGATTGGTTTCAGAAAAAATACATTAAATCTTCGTTATATTGTAAGTGTGTGATGTTTTGTAGGTACTTGTTACTAAAAAGTAAACCGCAAGTTGCTTATATATACATTTTTTTTACATAAGTTACCTTCTTACTTTAGAATATTATCTATTAAATTTAACTTATACAATGTTAATTTAACTTAAGGCTTAAAAGTTTTTGAAATGTAATAACGATAAAATTATAATTAGCTTTTGTTTTGTTTTTTATCACAAAAAAATTCTGTGGGACTGTCGACTAACTTGATATCAAAGATAAGATAAACAAAGAAAAATGAAAATCGATATCAACTGCATACTTTTGTTATAATGTATTACAGTGAGAATAAATCAGGATACCAGTATTAAGTATCTAAAAAGTAATGTCGTTTAAGATAAGATTTATCTAGAACCTATATACCTATTGTATTGTGCAGCTCTTTCATAACGTCCCACTGCTGGGCTCGGGCCTTACTTCAATACGAGGGGGCCACGCTGGCCAAGTGCGGGTTGGCGAACTTCACATGTCTTTCGAAAATTGGCTAGGTTCTCTCAGACATGTTATTCCTCACGATGTTTTCCTTTACCGTAAGACAAGTGGTAATTATGTTGGAAATGATTCGCACATGAAAATATCAGATGCGCGAGACCTGGGATTTGAACCCGCTTCACTCGATTTGCCAAGCGAGCGTATTACTACTGAGCTACCACTTTTGTTGGTGTTGCTTTATTTATTCATTGAAAATATTCCTAAAGGAAAATACCTTTTTTATAACTGCTTTTTGTTGTTAATAAACTATACGATTATTATTTTGGAGATAATCTATATCCTTTTGTTTGATGAAGAGATAAAAAATAAAAGTTCGCTATATATTGAAAAGAAACTTGGTGAGTCCTACTATCGCCCTCTTCTACGTCTTAACGAATTATTGAGAATTTCCGAGTGGCTGTTTGCGGAACTAACATGAGACTAACGCTAAATATCGTTTGTTGATACTTTGATCTATACTTATTGTAGCAAGCGTACACCAGTCTAGTCGCGGTGGAGAATACACGAAGACGAGCGGACGAAATTCGATCGAGGCACGGACTGGTGTTTACCGGCAATTACATATATTATATCTAGTTCAAAATTGCTACACATATTTGATAATATACAGCGGATCCACATACGCACCGAATCAAATCTGGCCCTAATGGCAAAGGCCCTAAAGGAGGGCGCCAAACGTATTTAAATTTACTTTTAATCTTAAAAATTACCGTCAAAATAGAACATTCACGTTCTATCGCGTCACACTCGTTTTCAATAGCGATGAATTCTTTGGTTTTTTGTTCATTTAATTGAAGAAGCTTTTCTTGCTTTCGTCGTTCTAATTCCGCGTGCTCAGCTTCTTTCTCCCTTACTTCTTTATTGTAAAGCTTAGAGATTTCTCGTTCTAATATAAATTTTAACAATTGTATAATATATATAAGACAAAAATATTGAATAATAAGTAAGAATAATTTGAAACACTGGTAAGTATATATAAGTACTGCTATGTATATCATAATAAAAATCTATTACATTACAAACAAAATAACCTAACCTACCCTTTTCAAAAAATAATTCAAAGTTATCCTTATAACTTTTCAACTCAGCCAAACTACTTTCAATTTTTGCTTTCTCGGATGCGTTGCATATTTCAATCATTATAATCTGATTCTTGGTTTGGGAAATTTCTTTTTTTACGTCCTTACAAAATAAAAGAAAATTGTACTTATTATTTTATAATATATAGCATGATAATGACAGCCTAAAAACTTCGTGCGCTATTTACTGTATTACTATACATATAATAAAATTGTAACTAAGCCGAATCTGTACATTAAATATTTTTTGGAAAATCTTATTAAAATAAACATTATTATCGATACAGAGGCCAAGTCTATAGTTTTTAGAATTTTTGTCTGTCTGTCTGTTACCGCATCACAGAAAAACAACTGGAGAGATTTTGATGAAATTTGGTATGGTTATAGCTTGTTATCCGGGTCAACATATAGTATACTTTTTAGCTGCGGGCAAAGCTAGTAATTTATATTCTTGACACTTGGGCCATCCTTAATTAAATATTTACCTCTAACTGTTGTACCACGAATTCTTCTTCAGTTTTAATATGGGACATCTCCTCAATCATAGAGCGTTCAGCTATACGCAACGTATTTTCAATTTTCTCATTGTTTATTCTACAACTTAGGGCTAATATCAATATTAAATAACTAGTCTTAGTTTACCATCTCAAGAAAAATATTTTTTATACTAACCTAACTTTAATTTAAATTTTAATCCTTCCACTTTTTCGTACTGATTCGCCATTATTAATATAATACAACGAAACTTTATCTTATAATTAATTATTACCTATTTTTCCCGCCAACAAGCCCTGGCTTTTCAAATTTCAAGTCTGCCATCTGCCGCCTGTGCCTGAATAAATAATAATTAATATTATATACATACAGTTTATAATATAATATTAATTATTAAGCGGCCTTTACACTTGCCTAGATTCAGCAATATAATACCTGCTAAATTTTGAGTGTGCTCTAGACTGTCTAATGGGGAAGAAATTTGTCTTTTTCTCCCGCCAGATGTCGCGATCACTATAATCCTCAATATGATGTGAAGCTCCATAGCGTGGATGGATTTTTTTTTCATTTTATTTAAAATTAAAATAATAAATTATGCAGTGCCAAGATGCAAAAAAAAATGGATATCATTTGTTCCCAAAAGACAAAAAGTGAAGAAATTGGGGGCTAAAGCAATAAGATGACCAAAATTGGTGAAATCACAATCTTTATATTTAGGGCTTTATGTAGACATTATTTTACAGAAAGTGATTTTAAAACTGCTATCGTCGTAATAATCATCTACAGATGAATATTTTTAACTTTTTTACTACAATTGGAACTTTTATTAAGGTTTTAATTTATAACGTCGAAAGTTTAAGGAGAATGCGGTGCCGTATGTTTTCCAAGTTTTTACGACATTTAAAAAGCTTTTTCTACAAGAATACAAAATATTTATATTGTTTTATTTTTCATTTTAAGGGTAAAGAGTGAAGACTACCATGTTCTGTTCATTAATTACAGACTTTTATACAACTTTCTTAATAACTTAATAATTGTATCGAAGAACATTAATACCAAGTTTCAAGTAATTCTGATCATAAATAATTATTTGCCCATATAAACTTTATTACTCCCTTTTACCCCTTTAAGGAATTAATTTTGAAAAATCCTTTCTTATCGCATGCCTACATGCTCTGAAGCTAGTAAAGACAATAATGTGAAAGATTTCTTCAAAGGAGGGCGCTACACGTATATTCTATTTACATTCAGTCTGAGATTAAGCAAATTCGCTAATTTTGGTTGTCTTATTGCTTTAGCCCACAATTTCATCAGTTTTTATCTTTTAGGAATAAATGATATCCATTTTCTTTGAATTTTGGCACTGCACAATTTATAATTTTAATGAAATTTTTAATAAAATGAAAAAATCCATCCATGCTATGGAACTTCACATTATACTGAGGATCATCGTGATTGCGACATCTAGTGGGAAAATGGGGCAAAATTCTTCTCCATTCTATGAGTGTTTTTAGAAATCTGTATTATTTTATATCTATATCAAAATTGAAAATTTTAACAACTGTGATTAATTTTTGGCTTTGGATTTTGGAAGCGTGCTGCGTGTGACTTCAGGAAAGTTCTTAGAAAGATATTTTTCAGTTTAGAGATTTTCATGAAATTAAACCAATCAAAATGTGAATTTTGTGGTATAGCCAGTAGCTTGTCGGTTATTTTTATTATATTATAGTTAATTAGGAGTCGCCTTCATGTGTAAATCATCAAAGATGGTATCTAGCGCGACGAGGGTGATACAAGTCACCAATATCGCACCTCAAGCGACGAAGGACCAAATGCAAACTTTATTTGGATATTTAGGGAAAATAGACGATATTCGATTGTACCCTACTATAAGAGACGTGTCCTGTCCAGTACAATCTCGGATATGCTATGTTAAATACTATGATTCGACAACGGTTAATGTAGCTCAACATATGACAAATACTGTGTTTATCGACAGAGCCTTGATTGTCATTCCTATGCAATCGGGCGAGATTCCTGATGAACACAAAGCGTTAGAAATGTCCAGTAATGGAACTTTAGTTCCAGGGCTCAGTACAGTAGAACCGCGGTTACCAGCCCACGTTATTAACACATTAGAAGGTCTTCCTCCAAACCAAGTTATTCAGACCTATGATCCTAAAATCGCAGCAGCCGGGTTACCACCTTATCCTCCTCTGCCTGCTGCTTATGATTCCAGAAAAATTGAAGAGATACGAAGAACTCTTTTAATTATAGATGTGGGTGCGCTCACCCATCAGCACATCATAGACCACTTCTGTCAAGCAGGTGAAGTTAACTACCTACGCTTTTGTGAAAGAGATGTTGACAAGCTGAAGTATGCATTGATTGAAATGACTGAACAAGAAAGTGTACCTAAAGCTCTACAGTTAAATGGATCCACACTAGAAGGACAAACAATAAAGGTAAATTGCTAGTGAATATGCTATTTAAATTAGCACACAAACATAAAAATGTAACTGCAATATAATTATTTTTGTAAGTAGTAGTACTTGTTGTAATTAGTCATTACTTGTATTATTATCATACCTCTTTCAATATATAGATTGGATATAGCAATTTTTTAATAAAATTTGATTATTTTATATGATGCCAACATCCATATTCTTTCCCTTTTCATATGTCAATCAAAATGATTTAATCCCTGTAAGAAAACTTTCCACAAAACAATTTTTTCTGACTACACTTTAAACACATGATTACATTAGTGGGAATGTAGAATGTTACAGACATGTGCATCTGACTCCACAAAAGCAGAGAACCCCATCAATTCTAAGGGCTGCACCTGCGTGCTTATGCATTTAATGCTGATAATTTTGTGTAAGTTTCTGCTTGAATGTTCATGGTTAAATGGGGACAGGGCGTAGGATCAAAGACAATCAGGTGCAAAAGAATCTGACAAAGGAGGAGTTGAATGGAATAGAAATGATATTTCAATAAATTTTATTCGATATGTCATAACTAAATTAAAGTTGTTATCATCTATGTAAAAGAATCCTATCAGTATAGTAATTCTAAAAAATGGATAATCATGTACTGGAAGTATCAGAGGTTTAGTTCTTATATTAGTAAAGTGTTTAGGTAACTGATTTGTGTCTCATTTTTATTTGCTAATTATTTAAAATTATTTAGGTGCATCATGCTACTCAGGCGATTTCAAAGCCCCAAACGAAGAGTAATGAAGCTGCCCAACGAGAGATAGAAGAAGCTATGTGTCGAGTGAAGGAAGCTCAGAACCTTATCTCTGCTGCTATAGACCCTGTCATTGGACTTTTGTCTAAAGATAAAAGAAGGTAATACTTTCTTAGATTTACGCGAATATCTGACATTTTAAATAAAACTATCTTTTCGGATTTTGTCGCGGATTTATTTGTATTTTTGTTTCCGGACGTTTCGAATGCTTTACAGCAATCATGGTCACGGGAGAGAAGGTACTAAGTCATTATAATTTCAATGCATTAGGCAATAGTATATTCAATAATTATGTGTCTAAAAATTTAATTTTGGTTTAAATATCTCAAAAATCTGCAGTAAATATCAAATTGTATATTGTATACAATATATTTTGAGTCCTACATTTAAAATGTCTGTACCTGACTATATTTTTGTGAAAGATAATGCAGGTATCTATACTTATTATAAAAATAAGTCCCCCGGCCGCGTCTTTCTGTCCTCCTGTCTGTCCTACTGTCTGTCTGAACGCGATAAACTCGAAAACTACTGAACGGATTTTTATACGGTTTTCAACAATAGAAAGAGTAATTCTTGAGGAAGGTTTAGGTATATAATTTATTATGCTTTTATGTCAATTAGCTGAAATACGGCGACAAATGTTGAAGAGGTCGCAAAAAATCTCGCCAAATGGGAACTTTCCACGCGAACGCCGCGTAAACTAGCAAAGATACAGTTAAGTAATGTACTAGAGAATTCAAAATCTATAAAAATGCTACAAAAAAGTCCGCGATAGCATATCTCTATCTCTTACGGTTGACTTACAATAACCACTTTTATGTTAACATTTTTAATTAAAAACATTACGTTATTTTCAAAGTTATTTTCTTTAGTTCGGTATTAATCCTTATCCAAATGAATATTTTAGTTAGCTTAGTCATTTAATGCAGATTAAAATTGCTCTTTACACTAAATCAATCAGATGAATAGTTTTTGAGATATCGTTGTTAGAAGTAATTAGTAGCGAAACATTTTTAATGCTTGGCGAGCATTGAGATGCCTACGGCGAGTCCATCCCCTCTGCCCCGCATCGCTCGACCGCCTGCTCAAGCTATATAAACCGGGCGATGTAGCGCGCGATCCTAGGATACTTTTTACCGCGGGAAAATATCTTATTTCTGAGGAAAAATACAAAAACTGCAATGTAAGAGTATACTAATATGTAACACCTAAGAATTTAGTTTTTGGTCATCTGAACGCGGGCGGAGCCGCGGGCAATGCTAGTAAACCATAATAAGAACCTAATACTTTCTTAATACTTTCTTAGATTTACGCGAATATTTGACATTATTAAATAAAACTATCTTTTCGGAGTATTATTTATTAATAATCCGAAAAGATAGTTTTATTTAATAACATAATAAGAACCTTTTGGAATCAGCTATAACAATAAATAGGTAATAAATCAAAATCTAGAGTACACAACAATCAAAATAAGCAGTAACATAAATATTAAATATAGTTAATCACCTAACCAGACTACTATTATAAAGTATAAACACAATCAACTTGTATATGTGTGTATGTTTCTTTATGCTAAAACAGCTGAACAGATTTGGATGAAATTTATTACACAGACCATGACTGGTAATAACATACAGTAAGCACCTAAGAAGGCACCTGAGCGAAACGAGAGTAAGTCGCTAACATTAAATATTATATGATATTTTCAGAACGCGTTCCCGGTCACGCTCTCGCCGGCGGTCTCGGTCCCGCTCGCGACGGTCACGCTCGCGCCACCGCAGCAAGCGTTCGCGCTCGCGCTCACGACATCGCTCGCGACGCTCGCGCTCTCGGCACAGGCACCGCACTAGGTAATGTCATACTACTAATCCATACAGTCGTCTAACAAAGGCATCTCGGCGTTCTTGCAAGGCATACAGGGTCTCCCCCTGTCATACTGTGTAGCCATGAACGAATTAACCACTGGACTAGACATATAAGCGGACGTACCTTTATCGGTCTTCTCAGTAACTAGGAGATTTTAGGCTTGGTCGTTTGTTTTTTGCGTCAGTCTCAAGCACTTATTTGTCAACAAAACATCTCCCAAAAATGACTAAATGTTCTGTTAAATGATGTAAAAACTATAACGGGGGAAGCAGCAGTATTTCTTTTCACTTGTAAATACATTATTTTATTACATTTATTGTTATTTATCACACAATTTAATTAAATGTAAAATAAAATGTCATATTATCCAATTATGTTAAATATAGTCGATATTTTTATGTATTGTTGACATCTGACAACCATCATAAAATCCCTGGATTATACCATTCAGAACAAATGACTAAACTGTCGAGTGAGTCCATTTGACATCGAATAGTGCTTGACAATGTCGAAAAATATATCGATATTTGACGAAATTACTAAACGAATTGTGTTATTTGTACAGTACAATAACATAAAATACTTTTACCACAGTATCCTACAATCTGATGACAATAAATTTATAAAAATATTTTCTAAATCAAATAAAAATATAAATGCAAAAATTATAATTAGTAAGTGTACTTAATTTTTTATTTTATTTTATTCCACATTTATATACTTTGGAATATTATTCCATTGTAATAATAATAAATATCATTTTATTTCAACACATAAATTACACAAAATCAAACAGTAATGTTTTAGTGCTAAACTTCTGGGTTGGCGATTTGTAATAAAACACTACCACTTGCACTAATTATTTTACTTTCAAGATCCAACACTCACTTTAATTTGCAATCTCTTTTTCTTTTTCCTAATTTCACAAATGTTTATTAAGAACTGAGCAATAGTAGGACAGTGTCACATTTTTATAACTACCCGAGACAATCAATTGCCAATTAAAATAGTTCAATAACAGAATCAACAAAATCACTTTATTTAATTAAATTAGCTTAATAGTTTTTGAATCTTTACAAAATAATATTTATTATATATTAATGGAATATATACCCGATATTCATTTGTTCATTAACATTATTATAGGCCAACAGAATGTTGCCATCAATGCCATCGTATTTATATAAATCAAATTAAAAAATAATTATTATTTGAGACATTATTATTGCCTCTTTAATTCATTTATTTTAATTTATTAAAATTAAAAGAAGAAGAATAAATTAAAAGATGTAAAATATGATGACTATGCTAACCAATGTCTAAAATGTCATTCATTGGTTCATCGATATATGTATTTTATCGATTACGTTCAAACACTAGAAATATTGTATTGTGTATCAGTGTTTATAATAATGTAATAAAATCTTTGTGTGCGTTATGCGTCACTTGGTTGAACTAGTTTTCATACATTTGTATTTTATGTCAGGTCCAGTCTCTAATTCGTTCATGTGTGTAGCGTATAGGAGAACCATCTCTGTGAATAACATTTTAAAGAAAATGTTAAAAGTTATTAGAGGATGATCGCCTGTAGATTTTTGTTTCTTCATATTGTTATCTAATAAATGTAGATAATATTCATAGTAATTTAATTAATTGTTCTTTTTTTGTTTGCTGGGTTTTGTGTATTAAATTTATAAATCAAAATATTAAATAGTATTTATTATATTTTATTTTTTATTTATTGATTGTAACATTATAGTAAAAAGCAAAAATATGCTTAAATTATTTTTATATATAATTTTTTTAAATATATAAGTCATTTAGTTTATTTGAATAATTGTATTAGTGCTCTTTTATGAACTATCCATTGTTCACAGGTCACGGTCCCGTCACCGCAGCTCGCGTAGGTCGCGCTCGCGGTCTCGCCATCGCAGCTCGAGGTCTAAGCGTGACAAGTCTCGCGATCGAGACCGTAAAGACAAGAAGGAATCGGGCGACAAAGATAAACGCGACAAGGAAAAGTCCAAGTCACCACCTAAAGAAGTTGAGAAAGATGAGAGAGAAGATCTAAAAGTTGATATTGAAGTAGAAACTAATGGACTAACTTCGGAAACAAAGTCAAAAGCATCGACACCCGCTGATGATAAAGAAAAGCTTGTTGAAGTAGAAAAGGAAAAGGAAGAGAAAAAAGAGAGATCTCCATCAAAGAAGAAGGATAGATCACGTTCCAGAGACAGAAAGCGAGACCGGTCTCGGTCTAAGCGTCGGTCTCGATCTAGATCAAGACGGAAGCGATCCAGATCTAGGAGAAGATCACGATCTAGAGACAAGAAAAGATCTCGATCCAGGGAGAGAAAGAGATCAAGATCCCGCGACAGGAAACGGTCCCGGTCTAGAGACCGGAAGAGAACTAGGTCAAGAGATAGAAAGCGGTCCCGGTCTAGAGATAAGAAACGGTCTCGGTCACGTGACCGCAAACGCTCGCGCTCACAAAGCCGGAGGTCCAAGAGTCGATCGCACAGAGATTCCAAAACTCCCCACGAAAGGAAATCCCGAGACAGATCTCCCAATTTATCGACCGTTATTGAAGAAAAAATTAATGCAGTGATTGATAAAACCCTTGACATGTCGGATGAAAAGAATTCTCCGGATAATATGGACATTTCTAATTCCCCATAATTTACCTGTTACAATAATTAAATTGGACATACATTGAATGGTTTTTTGATTTAGAATATTTTTACAAACTGCAACATTATTGTATGTTAGTTGGTCATCATGCCTCATTTCATAGTGGATTTTCAAATTGGTAAATAAGTTAAGAATAATAAATTGTAAATCAATATGAAGTTTTATTTATTTAAAAATTAATTTAAACAAACAATTTCTGTAACTTCATACTTTGAAGAGTAAATAGAAAGCACCTTTACACTATTTACCCCAAAAACTATAAATTTGAGATTTTTTTCGTTTTTTGGAGCTAATTTTGGAAGGTCTCAATAGATTCCCGTTTTAATTTAATTTAATCATGTATTTCAGGCAATATTTACAAAAATATCTTAAATATGTAAACAGAGG
This sequence comes from Brenthis daphne, assembly GCA_947093115.1. Lineage (NCBI taxonomy): Eukaryota > Metazoa > Arthropoda > Insecta > Lepidoptera > Nymphalidae > Brenthis > Brenthis daphne. The sequence goes on along the minus strand of OX352475.1, from coordinate 11,473,948 downwards.
CCCATAGCATAATATATTTTAGCACCTTCTAAAAGTAGAGTAGCATTTCCAGATGAGGCCACAACTATTGTCATCCCCCCTTACTTTGATTTTTATTTGATTACGTTTTAATTTGGCCAAAAGCAATTTTTAGTTTTGAAAATAATTTTTTTAAGTACATATCTATTTAACTGTTTCGTTAATTAACCGTCAATAGCATTAATACTGATTTTTAAGTTAACTCGAACCTGATAATATTTTTAATCTCTCAGGAGACGAATTTTGAATACCTACTCAATTTGATAGATAACATAATATATTGCTTATTTTTTATCTTGACTACTTAATTTTAAAAATAAAAATGGAGAATTTCCGTAACAACTTAACCCCCATACGTGATGAATTACAAGAATATTAAAACTTAAAGACGTATTTATTTAATTGAATTGAAGATCTTTAATGCCAAGTTTCAAGTAATTCAATCAAAAAATATTTTTTTACCCTCAAACATTATAACCTTTTACCCTTTTAAGACATCAATTTCAGAAAAATCTTTAAATATACCTTTATGTATTACTTTTATATTTTTAAAGGTAGATTTCATACAAAATTTTATTCCCTATTTTTCCCCGTTATGAGATGAATTTCGAAAAATGCTAAAACACGTATTTATTTATTTAATTGTACTGAAGAGTATTAATACTAAGTTTTGAGTAATTCTGATCATAAATAATTTTTTGGGTTGACTTATAACGAATTTTCCCGTGGGAATGAGATGTATGGTATACTCGGGCTTGTTTCCACAACTCGGCGTCTGTGCGCCTATTTTGCGTGATGGGAATGAGATAATCCCCCGCGATAAAAAGTAGCTTATGACGCTCTCCAACCCTCCGTCACTCCGTTTCGACTAGAAAGAAGGACAAACAAATAAACAAACAAGCACGCTTTCACATTTATAATATTAGTCTGGATGTGTAGATTGTTGCAACTTATTGAGAAATATTACACTCATAATTATTATCAGAATAAATGATATGTTTATTTACTCTGAAAGTGACATCATTTAAATATTTATTTTTTTACTGCGACTGCGCTCGTTTAATTTATGGAAAACAATGTAATATAATTTCTAATCCTTACTACTATGATAAATTCAAGTGTTTATTTTTTATAAGTACAACTAGCAAGGCCCGCTGCTCCGCCCGCGTTCAGATGATCAAAAATCAAATGCTTAGGTTTTACATAATATTAGTATATTTTTACATTGCAATTTAAGTATTTTTTCTCAAAAATGCAAAATCAAAATCCGTCCAGTAGTTTTTCTGTAATGCGGTAACAGACTGACAGACAGAAAAAAATTCTAAAAACTATAGATTCGGCCTCTGTATCGATAATAATGTTTATTTCAATAAGATTTTCAAAAAAATATCTAATGTACGGATTCGGCTTAGTTACAATTTTATTATATGTATAAATTTAACTCGACAATGGATGGAGTTGATTTTCTGCAGAAAGATAGTTTATAGCCGAAGAGATACATAGAACTATTATGTTGGCTACATTTTATCCAAATAGGTGTATCAAATGGTTCTGGTTCAAATTGAGGTTCCATGAACAAAATTAAACCTTTAAAATGAGTTTTTTCGTGTCTGCATTTGATAAATGGCTTAGGAGAAGGATGCATGCACGTTTCTTACTTATGAATGAACTAACCGGTTTATTTCGGTATCAAAACCGATATTCAACCATTCTCTAAGAATAACCAATAACCAACATTATTTCGGCTAACTGTTCGTTTTCATTAACCGGTCAAAGAGCGAGCGATGAATTAACCATTAAGTACATTACCGAAATAAACAGTTTTTTTAAACCGGTTCCGAGCCCGTGAAAAGAATACAAGAAAAAGTACCTACAAAGGAGCATCATTTATTCGTTTAGAGTTTTATTTATAAAAATTATAGGTTTAGAAAATTAATGGTCAAGGACTATAAACATTCAGACAGACAAAAATTATTGTAGGTAGGTAAGTACTTGATGTGATTATTCATCATCAAATATTTCATAACATGTGCAATAGTTACATAATGTTATGCAACACTGCCATATATATATAAGCCGCACAAATATTTTTTTTTCATTCAGTGCTTTGTAAATGTTCTACTGGCGTTTTTATTTGACTGTTTGAGTTTACATATTTTTATATTCAGAAGTGGCCATGAGTATCTCCGTAAATTTACAAAAAAGAATTCTACAAACAATGGCAGGTAAGGATATGCAACCAACAACTTTCATAAATTTGACATCAGAAGAAAATCAGCCCGATTTTATTGCAAGTAGAAGACTTGGGGAGCGACCAGATTTAAAAATCATATCTCGAGATCGGTCTAGAGATTTGTCGCGAGGTCGATCAAGAGGTAAATCTCGAGGTCGATCAAGAGGCAGATCTCGAGGTCGATCAAGAGGCAGATCTCGAGGTCGATCAAGAGGCAGATCTCGAGGTCGATCAAGAGACAGATCTCGAGGTCGATCAAGAGGCAGATCTCGAGGTCGATCAAAAGATAGATCTCGAAGCCGATCAAAAGATACATTCCAAGGTCGATCAAGAGGTAGATCTCGAGATCAGTCAAGAGGTAAATCACGAGGTGGATCCAGAAGCGGATCCCGAAGTCAACCTGATTACAATTACTTTGAAGAACATTAAAAAATACGTTCTGTGCAGAGAGAAAGGTATCAAAGCATTTCAAATTGTTACTCTGAACACGATCCCGTCCAACATGAAGAAATTATAATGACAATTCCTAGAATAGTAACGAGTTATACACTACAAAAGAAGCCACTTTCCATATGAAGAAAATATAGAAAAATAAATATTTTCCGTAAATCGATTGCGGGAAAACAAAAAAAAACTAATAACAAACGATTGTAGAGAGTAGAAGTTAATATTTTTATGTACATTGCATAAGTCATAACTCTTATTGTTAGTAATTAAAGTTATCGTCCGCCTATAATGCTAAATGAGCGTGACATTGTAAGATTTGAAACAGTTTAGCAAGTACAATGTATCCATTATTTTTAGATATAAGTAATATTCATGTAGGTAATAAATTACTTAAAAGTATATGCGGTGAATTTTGTGTGTAAAGTTTTTTTAATAATTTCAGGGCTACTTATTACTCATAATGTACATCCGTTACGAGCCAAAACCTTTGCCGATTATACATGAGATAAAAATAGAAGATTTGAAAAGCACTATAGAAAATTTAGTGTCCGAGCCATGGTTTTTAAAATCTACGAGGCGATGGCTGCAGACAGGAGAGATGCCGTACCCGGGATACTGTAGGGCGCCCGGCGGCGTCACGTGCTTGCCAGTGTTATGCAACTGTGACAAATTAATGGAAATATGGAAAAAAATAAAAAAGTTAGAGCAATAAGAACTTAAAAAAATATTTATTTTTCTGTAAGTAATATTGTGGTAAAAAAAACGGCAAATGAAATAAAATATATATTTTAATAAGTTAAATATGTAATACTGTTTTATTATTAAGTAAATATTAAATGTAAAAAAAAAATAACTTAAACAAAAATTAGGATTAAAAAATTTATTTATTAAGTTAAATATGTTATACTTTTTTATTATTAAGTAAATATTAAATGTAAAAAAAAATTAACTAAAACAAAAATTAGGATTAAAAAATTTATTTATTATTATTTCCAATTTATTTACATTCCTTTAAGACTATCCTGTAGGCTACCAGATTGTAATTAATATACGATGCAATTTCTTAATCTATGCAAAAGTTGATATCTATACACTTAGTCAAAACGTTTATAACGATATAACTTTATGACACATAAAGCAATATAAAATCTAGAATACAGCATTTAAAAGTAATCTATAAGTATAAAACCAAGCTATTATATTTATACTTGCAATGGACGTTGTTAAGAGACTACATATTTAATCAAGATTAAAAGATAAACATGTTAAAAATTGTGATAAATAAATTATTTACTCAAAACTATACATAACTCATTATAATATAATATTAATTAACATATAACGTCGACCTATTATAATTCGTTAACCTGCTAATGGATCGAGATCCCACTGCAAGATTGCTACGTTTATAGCGTATTTAATCGAAATCAATTTTTTATATACAATAATAAAAGGGACAATATGTTTTGACCGGGGTGCCTATTCAAATGTGCCCGCTAGTATGTTTAATAAAATAAATAATAATAAATAATAATTGACTTTTTGGAACAAAAACGACGCATTTGTTATTACTATACATAGAGTCTTGAAAAATGATAGCTGCCGTTGCGCATTTGGCCACAACCTCTTCGCAGCCAGGTATAAGCGGGTCATATTTTGGTACGTTTATACGTTCATGGCGTATATTCATCATTTATATATCAAATTAAAGCTATTTTTTTCTGTACCTGATAGACTACGTCTGCCTATGTAAAAGTGGCCGCAAAAGTGGTTGCGAGTCATTAAAGATTTTTTTGTTACATTTATACGTTCACGGCGTATATTCATCATTTATATATCAAATTAAAGCTAATTTTTTCACCTTTTAATAGACATCTCCGTCAAAACATATTATACCTTTTATTATTGTATATAAAAAATTGATTTCGATTAAATACGCTATAAACGTAGCAATCTTGCAGCGGGATCTTAGTCCATAAGTGTATTTCTGCATAGTTTACAGGACGAAGAAAAAACTGAATTATATCATTTCATTTTCAACCCCCAACCCAAAAACGACGGGGTGTTATAAGTTTGACGTGTCTGTGGGTGTCTGTCCCTGGCATCGTAACGCCCGAACGGATGAACCGATTTTGATTTTATTTTATTTTTATTTGAAAGGTGAATTAGTCGGGAGTGTTCTTAGCTATGTTTGATGAAAATCGGTCCAAGATGGCCGACGCCACATGGCGGATTACATATTTTTCACAACTCCCTCAACTTCACTTTCTTAAATAATTATCATTTTGTTTTTATAAAATCTATAATAATAGATGGTACTAGGTAAAATTAAAATAATATATATATATATATATATATATATATATATATATATATATATATATATATATATATATATATATATATATATTATAAATACACAATATTAACCATTATTATTAAGAGGATGCCCTGGTCTCCGCCCCTGCGCGCTAGTGCGGCGTGACGTCGTGCATGGCGTAGCGCCACGTCCAGCGCCGCGCCAGCGCCTCGAAGCGCGCGCGCTCGCGCACGTACATGTCGCCCAGCTGCGGCTCCATGCACACCTGCGGGACCATACACTACACGTTACTGGATCGACTATCTAGTGGCGTATACGGCTGCACATCCGGAGGTTCTGGGTTCGAGTCCCGGTTGAGGCTAAGTTAAATTATTGTTAGTGTAATTAACTCTTATTGGATAATAAAGAATAATTATTATTATACTTCATAGCGACCTCGCTTTTCGCAAATTTTCATTATTAATTGAAATAAAGCCAAAATACCGAAGCAAGTTTTTAATAAAATGCGCGATGGCACTTTTTCAAGCTTATAGATTGAAATACTATATTAAGCATAAGAATTTGTAATAATATCTCGTATACAGTGGTTGAGTTTATAGCGGCCACGAAATTTGAAAATATGTATTGAATTTCTACAAAAAAAAAACCTTTTTTAAAATCTTAAAAACTATTAAAACCGTTCAAAATTAGCTGTAAATATATCCTTACAACATTAATAATATTAGGTAAAATTTAATCCAGAATATACGTCAGCTCAAAAGAAATTTAATTACATACCTTTTTTTTAAGCCATATATTATAGAACTTTACATAAAAGTAATTTCAACTGCACAAAATGCGATGCGTCGGCCGCTTGAACTCAGTACATTTTGTGATAGACCTCTTATATATACGGTGGTATTACTTAACTAAACATCAAGTATCATATATAAGTAGGTGCACTGACCGTGGTGTAGGGGTCGGTGAGCAGGCTCTGTATGGAGATGAGCACCTTGGAGAGCGTGAGCGCCAGCGACCAGTTGTGGTGCACGGAGTCGATGCCGACGTCGCCGTGGCGCGACACGTTGGGGTGCAGGATGCGCGTCAGGAACCGCACCACCGGCGGGCTCATCGGGTAGCTGTACAGCGATAGCTATGTATATCTGTACAGCTTCGTTCTGAACACTTGTCTTGAACACTATTTTGTGTTCTTTGATTTATTCAATCTATTTTTTTACTATTTTCATTATGTCTACCGCGATAGTTTTGTAACTCTATGGTAAATTCTTCCATTTCACAATTTGACGGTTTCACTTCGATAGATTGTAATTTACCGAAAAATAATGCGTTAAATTGTAAGCAGTATATTACGATTCACTATCTTTCGACAGTTTACAATCTCGCTAGAGAGATAATAATCTAACGGTATTTTCAATTTTACGGTGATATATATATATATATAAAGCTTAGAGGTAAAGCTTTATTTTTAAAATAGTGTACAACGAGTATGATTGGTAGTTTGAACAAGCAAGCACTAAGGCGACGTATTACTAAAAGTACGCCATGCCATTTTGTCGTTCGGACAAATAAGACGTACTTGCGTTCGTATCAAAGCTAACGCGCATCGATACTGCACTGAAACTGCACGAACAACTGACAATAACAGAGAAGACAGACTATATAAAGTAACGTGTATGAAAGAGAAACAACACTCCCGTGTAGAGCACCTATATTCGACAAAGCCAGAAAACAAGACACAAAGACGCATTACGTGTACGACTCTTAGTTCGAAATTTAAACACGTGTATAAAGGGGGGATACTCACGAGTAGGGCACCTGTATGTAGAGGTAGAAGACGCCGCCCTCGTAGGGCGAGCCGGCGGGCCCCGTGACGCTGGCCTGCCAGTGGCAGCAGCGCGCGTCCAGCGGCGTGGCCGCGATGCCCTCCGGCGGGTCGTTGCGGAGCATCTGCGACCAACCAAGTAAATATTCAATAATAATTACTTTATAATTAGACATTTTTTTATTATAAAGTACTATTATTATTAATATAATTACTTTATAATACAGACATTGCATATTAAACGACATAGGCAAAGATAGATTTTTTTTCAGTCAACCCATGGACGTGAGAAATAGTGTTAAGTAGTGGGTCAATTAAGTGCTACAAGATGTATAAAAGACAAAAAAAAACCTACTCTATATATCTACTGTTATTTACCTAACAAAGGTAAGATTGATGTAAATAATTTTATAATATATACAGAATAAAGAAAACTACAAAAATACTTATTATAATAAATTAATAATATTATATTGAATAATATATAAGCTGTTAGTCTCCCGTCCCCATGAAACGCACTTTGTGTCCCAATCGTGAACTCCCAAGTACGATTGGAACACAATATAAATGTACCACTACATATTACAAAATACACTGTAACACTGTATGTATGCCAGCGGTCGCGGGTTTGAGTCCCGCTGGAGGCATTCATTTGTGTGATGACGAATGTTTGTACTCCAGTCATGGGTGTTTATATTTATAATATGTATGTATTTAAAGTTATATATGTGTAGTGTATTAACTATCTGGTATCCATAACACAGGCCTCGTAGCTTACCATGGAACTACTCTCGTGAGCAAAAAAAATCGACTCAGACGACACATCTGTAGTCGCAAGTCACTGGAAAAAAAACTGAAAGCAAATATATTTTTTTCATAGTAAAATCTTAAAGCTGCTAGTATTAGCTTCAAAATGATATAAAATATTGTAAGGTTTATTGCTCACACAACCCAACAATATGTTGTGATCAGTAACCACCCTTTTTACGCTTGTTTACAATAGTGCTAATTAAGGGTTACTGACCCATATAAAAGGTTATCTACCTGACCCACCCTTATCAGTTAGCCGTCAAACGTCAACCGATACACATCTCCGTTATCAACAATCAAGAATTCTACCTGAAAATGGACACAACAAGCGATTTAGCAGCTCAAGCGATCACCCTATTGCGACAAGGCCAGAGTCAGCGTGAAGTGGCACGTGCACTGAACATGAGCCAGTCTGCTGTTTCCAGAGTTTACTGTCGTTACCAGGAGACTGGTGGCTTTAATCGAAGATGCGGTTCCGGTAGAAAAAGGTGCACATCAGAGAGAGATGACCGATTTATTGTCAGCACATCGTTAAGAAATCGGGCCCTCACTGGCGTTCAAGCCCAACAAGAGCTCAGAGAAACGCGAGGAGTAGCTGTGAGTGGCTCGACAGTCAGAAGACGACTTAAGGCAGCTAGGCTTGAGCCAAAAAGGCCAGCTACTGGCCCCAAATTAACCCCAGACCACCGAGCAGCCCGCCTACGTTTTGCTAGAGAACATGTTGATTGGACTGACGAACAATGGAGCACCGTTCTCTTCTCAGACGAAAGTAGAGTGTGCTTGCATGGTAGTGACAGAAGAGGACGAGTCTACAGAAGACCTGGGGAAAGATTCGCGCAGTGCTGTATCAAAGAAAATGTTGCTTTTGGAGGAGGTTCCTGGATGGTGTGGGCCGGCATTTCAAGCGAGGCAAAAACCGAGTTGGTTTTTATTGAAACTGGCGGTCGAATGGGAGGATTGATGGCGATCCGATACATCGAAGAGTTTTTAGAGGATCACGTCGTTCCCTACGCTGGTTTCATTGGTGAAAACTTCGTCCTAATGCACGACAATACCACATACTGCAAGTTCCGTCCGGCAGTATTTACAGGAGGTCGCAATTGCCGCTATGGACTGGCCAGCGCGTAGCCCGGACTTAAATCCTATCGAGCATTTGTGCGATGATCTTAAAAGAAAAGTTCGGGCTAGAAATCCTGCACCAGACACGATGGCGGACCTCAAAGCAGCGCTAATCGACGAATGGAATAGCATCGAACAAGATCGAGTAAGGAAACTTATTCGATCCATGAAAAAACGATTGGAAGCTGTTATTAGGGCCAGGGGGGGCAACAGTAAATATTAAAAAAATAGTTTTAATTAAATTATTGTTTTGACGAATTTTACGTGGTATTTTCTTTACCGTCAACCATCACTTTTTTTATTGCTTAAGACTCCTTCTCATTCAATATTTTTTCTTTACCAGAAAACATTTTTTAATAACAACATCCTACCACTCATTTTAAAGCTAAAACAAAGAACTTTGAGATGTTAAAATCAGAAATATAATAAAAGCTTTCGATTTTTTGCTAGAGCTTTTTAACCGCAAGCGTGCGTCCTGAGTCGATTTTTTTGCTCACGAGTGTAGATGGTGCTGTGTGTTAATGTCCCAACGTATTTATTTATTTATTTAACACACACCTTAAGCTCTATCTTGAGGCGGTTGCGTCGCCACGCGTTCTCGTCGCCGGCGGGCTGCGCCTGCACGCACATCTGCACGAGGCAGTTGCGACAGAAACATGACTCCACTAGAGACTGGTATTTCTGGAAAAACATTAAAGACGTTAACAAACAACAACACAACAATGTATTGTGAACAATTTCAGAGCCAGAAATAAATAAAAAACCTCATTAAATGAAGTGCAAATCTTAAAATGTTACCTGTTTGTTGTTATGAGTTTAAATAAATGTTTAATTTATGAAGGTGTAATTTTTTGCACTGGGTCATAGGTTATCTCATCTATGTTTTAATTTCATTGAAATCTCACCAGCCATTTCAGTGTGAAGGAATAACAAAACACACACACAATAACATATAAACATCACATAACATATATAAACTATCGCATACATATACAAGAGTAGTAAGATGCCCTTTCTAGAGATCCCTCTTCCTGTTGATTAAAATCGGATGATAATCCATACAGTAGTTACTAAGGTTAGCCCGAGCAAATACAAAGTCATCGCAGCAGACTCATCCGGACTGATATTATAAAAAGAATAAAAAAATATTTTTGTTTCTAATGTATAAACTAAAAATCCACTGAACCTATTTAGATGAAAATTGGTTCATACCAAGATAAAAAGATAGTTTGAGACCCTGGAAAGGACATAGGAGAATTTTTATTCTGGAAATCATCCCTTAGGGGTTGCAAAGGGGGATGAAAATTTGTATGAGGAATTAATGATTTCTCAAATAAGGAATATAAAACTCATCATACTGATATTTATACATTATATGCTAGTGACTCGCCCTCGCTGCGCTCGGGATCATCCCTTGGTAAATAATAACTTTTTTTTTAATTTCAATAAATATTTATTTTTTCTAAAAATGTCTAATTTACAGATTCGACTCAGAATTTTATTATATGTATAGACTAATTATATATATTATCTTAAAAATTTATCTATTTCATACTAACTGTCAAATTGTACCTAAGGATGAACACCAGCAGAGCGAGGATGAGTCACTAGTTTATAATATATAGTGATAATGATCTCTTACCTTATGCCAATCAATGTTAGCGAGTAGCGGTCTGAACAGCGGCCAGCGGCGTGCAGCGAAGGCAGCCCAGCGCGGCGGAGGCACGCGCGCCACCACCAGGCGGCGCCAGCGCTCGCACACGCAAGCGCATGCGCATAGAGACAGGTCGTCTAGGTAGCGGAATATGCAGAGTAGCACTGGAATATTTTTTATATTTCTTACATGTTACTTATATATAGGACTAGCATTGCCCGCAGCTCCGCCCGCGTTCATATAACTAAAAACCAAATTCTTAGGTTTTACATATTATACTCTTACATTGCAGTTTTTGTATTTTTTCAGAAATGAGATATTTACCCTGGTAAAAACTATCCTATATGTTGACCCGGATAACCAGCTATCACCATACCAAATTTCATCAAAATCCCTCCAGTGGTTTTAAGCCAGTAGTTATTTAGATCATCATGTTACCTCCCTCCCATTTCATTTAATAATGTCCATTTAGAATACAGCAGTAGTGTTAAAAATCTAGGGATCATAATGGACAGCACTTTCTCCTGGACACCTCAAGTCGCCCAATTTAGCCGTAGGATATTTCTTGCTATTGGCACCTTGAGAAGGTGGAAAAACCTATTGCCGGTCAAAACCAAAATATTATTAGCCAACTCCCTTTTACTGCCGATACTCGACTATGCTGACTCCTGCTACCTAGATTTATCTCAGCAATTACTCAATAAGCTGCAGCGTCTCCAGAATCTTATTATAAGATATATTTTTGGACTGAGGAAGTATGACCACATTACGCAATATCGGACACAGTTGAGATGGCTAACAGTTCACAATAGACGTAATTTACACGCGCTTTCTCTATTATACACAACCCTTTACCATCCTCACACTCCCATCTACCTCAAAGAACACTTTAAGTTCCTAGGGGCAAGTTCCCAGCTCGCTCTAGAGCTTCGCTCTCGCAGTGAAAGATTACTAGAAATCCCTTTAGTCCATTCCAAATCCTATAGTGAATCTTTCATTATTAAGACAGTGAAGCTCTGGAACGAGCTTCCAAATGAAATAAGACAGTCCAAGTCAATAAGCATTTTTAAAAAGCATCTAAAACACATTATTTGTCGCTTTACAACTAAGCTGTCATTATAGTTGCATGTATTATATTATTATGTATATTATGTATGTATATTATGTATGTTTATTATTATTTTATTATATTATTATGTATATGTATGTTTAAGTATTTAAACAATAAATATCTATTGTATAAATAGTATTTTATATATGTATTTTTTTATGTATGTTTATAATATGTAATACGTCTATTGAGTACACTTTATGCACCTTTCCGCTTTCTGTTAACTTTTGTATCCTACTTCTAACGGTTGCCTGTAAGAGATCACTTTTAGTGATAAGGCCGCCCTTGCACATTTCTTTAAATGCATTTTTTTTGTATGTATCATTTTTATTTTTGTGTGCAATAAAGTGTTTAAATAAATAAATAAACATGTTACCAATTATGAGGTGATGGTGATTATTACACATAAAAAATAAAAGATTTTCTTCTTTTCAATATTTTTAGCAAAACCTTCATGAATATATATCAGTAATAACAATTTAATTTCTTATTATGATTTTTTCACAAATAACAAAAAGTAATCTCTTTATTCCATAGTCCTTAATACTTATACCTACCTTCAGAAGGTAAATGTTCAACAAGACCAGGTGCTAAATTGTCTGGGAGACGTGGTGTAGATAGTGCTTGAAGTGATCTAGCAAGACTCGGAGGCTGTGGTGGTGGACCTTGCCCAACCAGGTCTTCAATTCCTTCTCGAGGTGCTGAGGAAGGGCCAGACATACTCCCACCACTGCCACTGCCACTAGCACCGGGTCCTGAGTTACTGGTGCGACTGGTTTCATCTTCTGGACTTGTTTCACTATCTAAGGAATTCTACAACGATACCTTTAATATAATTTTAATTTAAAATATTCTAATACTGTAATATAAATTCATACCTCTTTTTAAATCAGTGCCCTATCTAGTTAATAGTAAGTAGGATGATATTTTCATATAGTATTTAAACATATCTACTCAATTGATAATTTACAATAGATGTATTAATAACATTACCTAGTAGTTTTCATATAACTTCAGTAAAACTAAATAACTCACTCTGTAATACCACCATGCCGGTAATGGACAGGCTTTATTCAATCTGCGCTCTGAGCTATAATTAAGATCTGAAGGTTCATCATTGCCGGAGTCTCCATCATCAGTCTTTTCACTACAAAAATATGAGCTTGGTAGATACGACGGAAAATCAGGAAACAAAAATGTATGACAGGTTACGCATACTGGTTCTCCAAAACTAGGACCATAATAACCATTGCAAACGTAGCAACTGGAGTTCTGAAACAGTTAATAGTTTGATAATAAAATAAATCCATTTATATATAATTTTCGTTCACATTTACGCACATTGAATTCAAATTCGACCGGCTGTTTCACTGGAGTACCAGGAGTTAATTTGTCTCCACTATCTTCTAACTTTTTTATAAAGCTATAAAATTCTGGTCCTATTACAGACATATTTAGTAAAACAATATGCAGAAAATGTTTATTTAATATCTGGTGTTCTTTGAAGAACACTGCACAATATTATTATACTATCCCTTACAAATAAAATATAAATATTTATTTTGATCTTAAATGTTATATGTCAAAAAATATAAAGAGAAAAAATCACTTCAATCCACAGATAAATATTAGTACAGTACAGGCAAAGACGTCCCATTCTAGGCGGTCATAATTTGGGTTTTTCCTTATTTGTACGATAAATAGCGCTTATACATTAAACTGCCGAACAATTTTATTTTATGACTAGCATTGCCCGCGGCTCCGCCCGCGTTCAGATGACCAAAAAGCAAATTCTGTAACATTCTGTTTTACATATTAGTATACTCTTACAATATAGTTTTTGTATTTTTTCTCAGAAATGACATATTTTCCCGAGGTTAAAAGTACCCTATATGTTGACCCAGATAACCAGCAATCACCGTACCAAATTTCATCAAAATCCCTGCAGTGGTTTTTCTGTGATGCGGTAACAGACAAACAGACAAAAATTCAAAAAACTATAGATTCGGCCTCTGTATCGATAAAAAAAATTATTTCAATAAGATTTTCCAAAAAATATTTAAAGTACAGATTCGGCTTAGCTTGGATTTTATTATATGTATAGAAAATACATGCTCTAAAATACAATAAAACATTGCCTTCAAACATTAAACAATAAGGCAGAATCCTTTTCTTTTTTTTTATTCACTGATTTAGGAACTGTTTTTATTCATCTTATTTTACTAATGGGTTACGTAAATTCATTTTGGTCCTTTGATCTGAGATAATATTATATTCATATTTATTCGTATAATTTGTGTAAATACCAAAATTTTGTTGCATAATAAAAAGTTTTCAATGTAATGTTGCCTTTTATTTTATTCCAACAATGCATTTGCGCGTGCAGATTTCCTAATAAGGTCAAAGTTTATAAGATATTTCTTTAACTCAATCTCGCTTAGATTATTAAACAGATTCGGACAAAGCTTCATACAAAAATACACCTAAGAATGGCGGCACTTCTGCTACACGAGAACCAAACGTGTGTGCCAAATTTCAGCTCAATCGGACACTGGGAAGTGGGTCAAATTTAACTTGCAAGTTTTGATTACAGACAGACACCGGGACTGGTGAAACAAAGCTTGTAATAATTCCATAATCCATAATGCACCAAAGCAAGTGTAACTTGAAAAAGTTTTTTTTTCTTATTGTATAATAGTTCAACTGAATTGTTATTTTAACTCTTTTAGTTCTTAATGAATTGATTGCTGATGAACTTTTAAATGAAAAAAAAAAACAATCAATGCGGCATGTTTCAAAATTCTGTATAACGGTTTGAAATTTTGATTATTCTGGATATCAAACACTCATCACGCATTATGCGTGTGATTTAAATAATGGGTAAATATTTTTATTATAATATTTATTGCTTTTGAATGAAGCCTATATCAATATTTTGGAAGTAAAACTTCTGTAGAATCGTTGTGATTTGAAACTCCATGAAACGGAAATGCAACACTAAAAAGAGACAAACACATAAATACATATACAGAATTAAGCCGGCGAGAGAATGAGATAGAATACATTGCCATGTTGTCTTGGTAACCGTTGAGACAGAATACATTATACATACACAGGAAGTGAAAAATAATAAAATCAATATCAAAATGAAAAATAATAATAAAATCATAATCAGTATTATTATGTAATGTATATTTATGTCAAATAAAATGTAAAGTAACTTTTTAACTTGGTAAAGACATTATAAAACAAAACCCTCATAATTATTCTACTCCTATTAATCTGTATCCCATCAAAACACAATGTAAAAATGGGAGCCAAGTTCAATGTTAAGAATAAGCGTGGTTGTCAACTTCACCGACAAAAGAATTGAGATCTAAATGGGTGCAAAGATCTGTAGATAATTCTGAATTTTTTTTATGAGAAAGTAAAAATAGAACTTCTTAAATTTGAACAGTCGAATTATTTACACAGAGTAACTTAGGATAAATTGAAGTTCAAGTTTTGACTTGGCTAGTTTTTACCAGTAAAGCAAGTTTTTAGAAGAGTGAGATATGTGATTAGCCGAATATAAGGTAACTTGTATGTTCTCTTTGGTTTTTCTATGTACTGTGACGTCACACCAAGCGCGCGAAATAGCGGACGCTTAAAGTATCCGTATCGGTATAATTTTAATTATTTTTTTATACTAAATTTTAGTCTTATCCTATATTTAGTTTAATCTTATGTGGTAAGTAGTGACTGATGGATGTGAACTGTTGGAAAAAAGGGTCGTTAAAATGCTAATAATAAATAATAATCTCATAAAGAACAAGATATATGTAAAAAGGTTTAAAAGTATAAGGTAAATAAAACAACAACTGATATCTTAAAATTATTCTTATTCAACACACTTATACTGTTCCTTCAATGAAATCATTTTTTATTTTTGCGTTATCAGACAATTAAATGGAAAATACTTTCCATACGTACATTGTACTTCTATTTAATTGTTTTATAATTTTACAATTCTAATATAAATCATGTAACAATATGAGAGTTTTTACTACATTATTTAACAATGATTGAAAAAAAACCACACTTAATTTTCTTTTCAAATTAAACAATAAATTTATGATCATAGTGTAAAAGATTCACATTTTACAGTTCTACGCATTATAAAAAAGTCATTCATTTGTGCTTCTATACAAATTACGTGACACTTATAATTATTAATTGCCATTTTAATTTCCAAATATCTTTTCGGTTGGATGGAAAATTATTCTTTTTTTGTATGTATGACAGTTCTCGTAACACTACAATCACATTCAAGATATGTAATATATTCGAACTCACAACCTACAATATTGTGTGTCGCAATTTTAGCAGAGTGCGCAGCCATTCACAACGTTCTTAGTTGTATTACGAGTACTGTAGATACTTAAAAATTTATAAGTCATAAAGTAATATCTATGATCCCTATTTAAAAACTCCAATAGAATCCCATCAAAAGCAACAAAAGCCACATAGAAACCAATAAATATTTATTGGTTCCTATGTGACTTTTGTCGCTTTTGGTGGGATTCTATTGGAGTTTTTCAACAGGGATATGGGCACAGTTTTACAATCCTTACAGTTGGGAAACGAATGTATTCGCCTGGAGTATCGGCGGGAATCTCGCGGGGAAGTGGGCGGTGCGGATCGCGGCCCCCCAATCCCGGATCGCGATTCGCATTTCGCGCTTAGTTTGCGCCAGGGTTGGATTTAGGTCCCCCCCAACGTGCGTTCACCTTGTCGTGGTGGGGGGGCTCAGTAGTGCCCGGCAACCCAACCGGGCGCGAAGCCAAGAAACGCACAGGAAGGTGGCCCACTTCGGTGGGCGGTGGGAGGCGGCCCTCTTCGGAGGGCGGTGTACCATGCGGGTTGCTCCTGGTACTTCTCTGATAGCAGAGTGGACCTTGGAGCAACCCCGTGGTTGTTGTGGTCTGCTTCGGCAAACCTGCCGTCGGGGCGTCGTAGTTGAATGCGTAAGCGATCCTGCGACGCCCCATTAAGACGGGGGAAGGCTTTGTTGGGTTTTAGTGGGTAGTACTGGCTTTGCCGGTGAGTCCCACACCTCGTGCGTAAATGCATTTCCCAACGTTAAAAAAAAAAGTGTTGGATTTAGGTACGTTGAAAACGATAGTACGAAATATTAAAAATTTAAAAGAATAGTACCTATTTGTAAAAAAAAAATACACTTTGTTATTTTGAATTTAACATAGTCATTAAAAGTTTATCAATTCTTCTATATCATTATTTAATAAGAAATGTAATAGTTTCATCCTTAGAAATTTTAGAATTTAAACTTATTAACATATCCTCGTCGTACTTGTCTTACGGTGAAGGAAAACATCGCAAGGAACCCAAACCCAAACTTGCAGTGGGACGTTAAAAAGAGCTGAATACAACATATCCTCAGTAGGAATAATTAATAAGATCAGTACAATTCCCACTTTTGTTAGGTGCCATCTTTGATAGCGTCACAACTCAAGATAACAAAATGGCGTCTATGGATTGTGTTGCCAGTGTGTTTCATATCTTAGTCTGAATATTCTCTCTTAGTCAACATTAGCCTGGGGAAATTCTAAGCAATCTAGGGCAAAATTAGTCATTTATGTAAAGTATTGAAATTATAGTATTTTTTCATACTATCCTTAGATATGGATAGTATATAGTACGAAGCATGAAATTGTAGTATAAATATTATTATTACAGTACGAAATTCAACCCCTGGACTTAGCGCACTGGAGTCTGGAACGCCTAGGACTGATGCGACCGTGTAAATCGCGAGCGAGTTTTACGAGAATCGTTAATTACATTAATTTTTTTGGCCGGCTACCGTTTCCTACAGCTGGTTTTGCTGAGTAATAAACTAGAAAACCATTTTAGGCTGAATTTCTATTCACTTGTTTTAAACAATATTTTAGAGAATTTATTTATTACGTATTAAGTAAACTAGAATTTAAATCACGGCAATGCTCACGTTTCCCTCAAACTTTTGTGACAAGATGGTTCATCGCAACGCGAATACATTACATAAGTAATTAAATTTAATAAAATCAAACTAAAAAATATCTAAAATAAAGTATAATATGTAAATGTAATTATGTACATAGGTACTTGTAAATTAATAATTACATAGTAATCACATTTATTTTCTTTTTTTTTGACAACCCTTGCACATTTACGACATAGTGTAACTACTTACTACACCTACAGGGGTGGCGGTGTTGTCCGCCATCAAAGACGTCTCCCAACTGTATGGATTGTAAAACTGTGCAATGGGTAAGGGCAGCTACACACCACTATATATGGAAACACAACTTTTAGCTTCCATTTTCCTTAGTTTCAGCCTTCATTCGTTTGATTTTCATTTCAAACATCAATGTCCGTTTCATAGATTCGATAAGATTGCAGATGCACGTCGCCTGCATTCCGACAGGTTTTATTTACTTTACCCATACCTAATACATATAGCTACCCTGACCTATACGTAAAATACTAATATAATAAAATGCAGTTTTAACTAATATAATGAAGGCATACTTCTAAATAAAATTAAAAATAATTACATCATGGATTATTCCATAGAAGTTGTCACGAGAAGCTGGAAATTAGTAAATAAACATTGTTTTTTTTAAATTAAGAACTAGTTAAGGCTGTTGTGTATTTAATAAGTAAATAATAAGCTTATAATTTGATTTGGAATAAAATAATACCCAAAATTGTTGAATGTTGATAGGAAATATATAATAAAAATATATTACTTTTGCACTTTAACATATATAGCATATGTGTTTCATTTTTTTTCGTGTGTGTATTCATAGTTGTTTTTATAATTTATCTCAGCTCATCATGATCGAGAATAAAACATAATATAGTGTGAAAATATTATATATATGTTTAACAATTTTAAGCTTTACATGTAATATTTTTTTTCTGATTTATCATTTTTTCGTTTTCCTTAAAAAAAAATATGTATTACATTTACTTGTCTAAAACAGAAGAATATCCTTTCGTATTATTACTTTTAGTGATAAATAACAATACTTTTTAAACCTCAGCTTAATGATTTGGTGGGTTTGAATTAAAATATTTAAATGATTTATGATCAATAAATTAGGTCATTGGTAGTACATATGTATATTTTAAAATACCTTTAAAAGCTAGTGCTCTCTGCATAACTTTCAAATTTTTACAAAATTATTTTAACTAAAATGTATTTTTTAATCTATCTAACTTGTAGTTCTGGCAGAGACTGTTTCTAGATAACTTAATAATCAATAAAACGGTACAAAAAAGACCATTTAATAGAACTTAAATAAAATAAGTAAAGGTAAAAATTAATCTTATAATTCATTCACTTAAATATTAACAGTAGCCACTACATTTCTTATTATATATAATAATAGTGATTTTCATTAATCGAGAATATACTTATTACTGAAACAAAATTCATTTAACACTTTTATACAAAAGGAAATGACACCCTATAGACAGACTTAATTATTAGTTAAAATTTCTTATCGTTATTCAATTCTCCGCTAACCAGTGTTAACATGCGTGGGGTATTAACATTACTACACTATCTTTCTATGTATAAAAATCCATGTCCTCTTATTGATTAGAACGGTTCGCAAGTCTATATTCGTCTGACACACTAAACTAATGAATTACCACATAAACATCCGTTTAAACTTTCGCAGGCCGCGAGCGGGGGCTCTTTCCCCCCTCTACCGCACTCAGTACGGAGAGTAATACATGCCGCGCCTGTAGCCTCTGCGAACAACGCACGACATTAGAATCGTGTCACCATATAAGTTGCGTACTCCAAACTTTTTTTTATATATATATATATATTTTATATAAATAAAACAATTGATATCTAACATATTTTTCTTATTCTTGTTAGGAGTCAGCAACTTACGACTTTTAGCCAACAAACTATCT
The DNA here is from genome assembly GCA_947093115.1 of Brenthis daphne. Classification (NCBI taxonomy): domain Eukaryota; kingdom Metazoa; phylum Arthropoda; class Insecta; order Lepidoptera; family Nymphalidae; genus Brenthis; species Brenthis daphne. The sequence continues at coordinate 11,454,443 of OX352475.1, read as the reverse complement.
AGAGTGCAGTAAGCTACTGGTGGCTCGGACATCATCCACATGTTGTCTAATGTGACTATAAGTCATACCATGCAAACCAAGCGCGAAAGGAAAAGGTAGGATATAGCATTGAAAATACATATATGTCCATCACAAAGTTTATTTCATTCTTATATAAATATTTTAATATTTTTGCTCGACAATCAAGTACCAACACTGATATAAAATTCTGACTACTGAATACCAACATAAGAGATGCCACCAATCAGATTGTACTTTAAAAACTTCAAAAATAGATGTTTGTACAAAAGTACAAGTCACGAGTAAAACTTTGCAATTTAAATTAGTAAATATTATGCGGACATTAAATTCAGTGTCATCTCTTACGGCACAAAAGGAAAACATTCTCAACAAGCTACAACAACAGCGACTACAGAATATAACAATATAGTCTGAAGTGAACATAAGAATGAGAAGTGTTCAAAGTGCCAGCTCCAAACCAATACAATAATTTTATTACCACCATACCAAAATAATTGTGAAAAAAAATTTATATCATGAAGATGTAAATAAGAGGCCAAAATGCTTAGCCATGTACTTTTTAAAAACTATTTATCATGTGTACATTTTTAAAATTCAGATGGATACATTCATTGTTTTAGTCAAAAATGAAAAGTGGCATTTGACAAAAAAAGACATGAAATTTCTATAATACAGACTAAAGTTAAACATTAAATGCATTCCATATAACAATCAAAACTATAACTAAACTAAATGCAATCAAGCTATTACTACATTAAAACAAGATTTTTTATATGAATAGGTACTAACATCAACATAATATTATAAAGCAAATTCAAACTAAATGAAATCCCTAGTTAGTTTGTATAGTGGGTTTAAAAAATATTGATATATAATTATTCATGAAACTAAAGCTATATAAAATTTTAAACTGCAACAAAATTTACGGGTACATTCCTTTAGATTAGATTACGAATTTGAAATAACAATGAACAAAATCTCCAACCTAATAATCCACAGAAAATTTCTATCTATATGAAAAGTATAGATGAAAATAAGATGCATATTTTTTTAATTCTCCATATTATTTGTTATTTCTGCCATAATAAAATAAAATCGTGTGATAAAATTATAATATTTGTATGAAGCGGCGCATTGGCATTGACATTATTTCTTAAAGTAATTTTGTTAAGGTACTATGAAGCCCGAAGTGTACCAGTGAGTGACAAAGTCTTGTTATTAGAATATTATAATATTGTACACAATGTTTAATGGAAGAAATGGTGTGATAGAAATGGGTTTTAGTCAATTTTTCAAGTTTCAAACAACTGGAGATATAAGTATGGGTGCATTGTGATGGGTGGCTTATTATTCTAAAACATCAGTCATATTTAAGTTTATGTGTAAAACAATACTGTTTTCTTAGTTACTGTAAATTATAATAAAATTTCAAGAAATTATTTGAGCATATACACTGAGTCAGTTGCATTTAAAAATCAGGTTCGTTGACCTTATATGAATAGAATTAATAATTGGTATGTAATTTGGTAGATGAGCGTAACAACTACCAAGTAAAACGGACCTACAAGAGCTCTTGCGACTGGCTTGTAACATACATACATTCAGGTGAACAGACTTTTATCTTGTTTGCATATTCAGATAAAACTATAGCATTGGTATGGAGTGGTGGTTGGTTGCATTTAATATGGGTAGTACCTGCCGCGCCGCACGGGCCGGTAGCCCGAGAAGTAGGGAGTATAGCTGCCGCGCATGGGGCGGCCGCGGCCCCGCACGCCGCGCGGCGGTCGGTTCGTTGTTGACAGACCCGGCTTGTTGGTGCGTTTTGGCATCACCTGGAATGTGACAGTATATTTAAATAAACCTGAAATGTTACATCATTGGTAATTAATCATTTGAGAACAGATGGAGCAATATGGTTAGGCTTTTTTTAAACATTTGTTGGTCTACATGAGGTTTTTAGAAAAAAAAATAGAGATAATTCCTAGAAAATTGATAAATTTAGGTAAAACATAGATGTTTTTCTATAGGAATGGGGTTTTCAACATCATAAGCAAACTCGATGAAATTTGAACAGAACAATTTCTGTTGGGTTAGCTAGTAATTAATAACTTTGATTTCTATAGTACTAACAAACAAAACAAAAAATCATCATTTACAGGTAAAAAAATATGATTAACAGAACAGCAAATATAATGTAAATATAAAATTACCGTACTTCAAAATATAACAACAACAATAACAAAATAAAATTGCTTAATCTACGACCTAGGTTATTAGTCACAGCTCCTACGTGCTGCATTCTATAATTGTACAGTTAGCTGCTAGACCAACAAATGACAACTTAGTACTTTATAGCTAACATTTATTTTGTGTGACATTTTAAATTCTTATCAATATATCTGTTAACTCAACCACTTAAATTCAGTCTTTTAATATAAAATTTCACTACCTACTTATAAAGAGATAATAAGTTTTTACAGTGAATTTATATTTCAGCATCACACAACACACACACAACCAAGACATTGGAAATATCTGAGCTATTTAAATCAAAACAGATTCAAAAATCAATTGTTTTGATATTTTTAACTCAAAAAAAAAAGTTCGTTTCTGTTTTTGCTAAATTAAAAGGATCAGTAAATACATGCCTTAAAAAAGTGTTTCTAACCAAATTCCAGTCCTAGTGGCCACTGGCCAGTCTCATTTAAAGGCATCTGTGCAGACGATGTGGTATACAAATGCATGCACAAACATAACTACACTTTCTTTTCCCTCATTCCCATAATCAGCATTCAATGTAACAGCAAAGCAAAATAAAGAAAGATCAAAAAGTTGCAGAATGTAAATTCACTAACTTCCCTACTGAAGACAGCAACTAACAATTTCTTTGACACAAAGCCCAAAAAAATCTTATTTTTTATTTTTTTAGCATTGGGAAGTGCATTTATGCATACCACTTGTTTTAACACAGTTGTTTATGTGGTGATTTACCAGCTAAGAAAGCTAGAACTACCCACTAAAACTCAACTAAAACCTTAATCTTACCAGTGTTTAATGAGGTGATGCATTTACAAATTTAAGCCACGACACCCCAACAGCTAGAGTAGTACTTAGATACTGAGACAGACTTTCTCCTGAGTGACACTGCTGGCTGCCCATCGGCCCGACTTTGGACCTTGGGGTCATTTTTAACGAAACTACAAGAATCAAGTGGTTGCGCTCACAGTCCACACTGCTATTGGAGAAGCACCAGAAACAACTCGCATAGTGCACTTCCTAACACTAAAGTGAGCCAAAAGTGTCACTTAGCTTCATGCTCAGCTAGATTGCCTAGCACTACTGAACCCTCTACAATACACATTCCTACATAATTAAAACATTCGACAATACGCATTCCTTTTCTAGCCTAACCTTGGACACAAACTCATTCAATGGATCTGAAAAAAAATTAAGCTCACAACTGGACACAATAAGTATATATAATTCAAACTAACCTTAATTTGACGCCCTCTAAACAAAGACTCATCCATGGCCATAGCTGTTTGTACACTGTCCTTGTCACCAAATTCTATGTACGCAAAACCTTTTGGATGTCCATCAAACTTATTACATAATATTGTAACCCTAAAAACATTATAAAATATTATATTTTTTTAATTAAAATTAGTCCTAGTTTAATTGATTCCCTAAGATATAGGCTGTAAATAGAAGTGTATGAGAGAAATAGTAAAATTTTGCTTCCCACAATTTTTCCAATAATCTGACACAATTTTATAAATAAAACTACCGACTCACAGTCGCTTCGCTCAGTTTCGTCCCTAGGTACTTTTTAATTTTTTCAAGCGGAACCCTAATTCTTTTACTGAAATAAAAGTAGCCTAAGTTACTCCTTCTAACATTAACTACCTGTCAACGTCAGTGAAAGTCCCGTAAAAATCAGCCCAGCCATTTTGGGGATTAGCCGAAACAGACAGACAAAAATTTTAAAAATTGAATTTTTCTTATAAATAACATATATAATTTCATATGCATTTAGTAAAAAGCTGTTATTTTGACATTACATACAGACACTTCAATTTTATTTATCTGTATAGATGTATAGATAACTGAATTCTTTCAGAAGCTTTATATAAGAATATAAAGTTATATGTATGTATATAAAGTTATATATTAAAAAAAATTAAGATTGTTTATGCTTTTAACTTATCTGCTTGATTTGAAAAAATGACATAAATTACTATATCAATATTACTACATCAGAGTTATAAATTGTGTATGAAAATAAAAAATGGCACAACAACAAATACCTATTAATAGATCCACAACCATGAAAGTGCTGTTCTAGTTCCTCTGCAGTCGCTCCATAGTCAACATTGCCAACATACACTGATCTGTTATCTGCTTCTATTTTCTCTTCTATAGACATGTTTAATGGACTTGCTGTGTAAGAAAAGTAATAATAAGCAATTTATCTTAAGAAAATTATTATTTACACAAAAATTTTTTTAGATTATACTTTATTTTTACAGTAGAAAATTTAATACATTAAAAGCAATTGTTTATGATTTAATCAATAGTAATGTAAGTAATATCTTAAGTTTAAAATTTATTAATAATCTAAGAGATAAAACATTTACAATAATAATGTTATGCTGCTTTATTATAGCTAAAAACCTATGATTAAGAGGCCCAACAATTATTTTAACTTTATATACTTGAACAAGTGGTGTTTACTTACTAAGTCCAGGTGGACTTCCCATGCTCATCTGTTTATCAACCTCTGTGTGCATTTGTTTGAGTTTTTCAGCTTCCTCTTCCATCTCCCTCACCCTGGCCTTAATTGCCGCCAGGTCCGGCACATCTGTACCTGAAGCTTCATCTCCCTATAACAAATATTATTTTTAATAAGTACAAAAATTAATTCAAAAAATAAACTGACATTGAAATGTAAATTCTACATGTAAACACACAACATTAACATTATGAAAAATGGTTCATGCAATCAAATTATATATGAGTAAAATAAAGACTCACATATATATAAACATCCTAAACAGACTTCTTTCGCACAGTCATGTAATATTTTAACAATGTTCACTAGTCAACAGTAACACAACAATAAGAATACTAGTAGAATATAATAAATTATGATAGAATAAGTGGGACAAACAGTTTGTTTTCATGGTGAATAAATATTATTTCAATGAAAATATAATTTTTGTTCAATATTTTATACTCAATATTTTAATTTTTATATTCAATATTTTATAAAATAAACATTTTAAATGTAATCTATAAAAAGTTTTATTTAATTATTGTAAATTGAATTGAATATTTGAAACGTAAAGCACAGCATAATTTTCGAGTTGAAAACGAAGTAATGAGTGTATATCAAAAAGTATTTAAAATCACCAGAAGTATTAATTTATGTCATTAAAAAACTAATTATATACTTACACCCAAGCTGTTGTCGGTCATATTTACTGAACCGTTGGCTCCGTCTAGGTGATTGTTGTCAATCGAATCTAAATAATCATTATCTGCCATATCAACTTATTCGCTATTTAAAAAAGTTGTACAGATTTTTAAACAAATCACTACACATGAAGCACCTGAAAACAATTTAGATTTATAAATAACACGAAAGTTCTTATAAATTAACCAATGAGCAAAGGAAGCTATCTGAACTCTGACGTACCGGTAACCAATTTAGAAAATTCCGGCTGACCTAATTTTAAAATATAGCTAGCATTATCCACTATAGTTTACAGTCAATCACATAAAATGTTATTATCTCATAAACATCTTATTATTCGCGTTATGTTCATAGATTTCTTTTAGGAAAAATATTTTTAACGCCAAACAACTATTTGTCAATTGATGACACAGATGACAACTTTTCATAATAAATGTACCATAGATTATACACTTATATACTAAATGTACCGCTGTCCACTACGCAACATTTGTTTATGGTTTGCTTATGTTTGAAGCTTTTGTTTGTTTATTTGTTTTATCGTAAAGTTTTTAAAATTTAAAATTATGTATTTTATTGTAAAAATCTTTTTGAAAAATATTGTTCTAAATTAATAATGTATACGATCGGTCGATCTACCACTTGCCTTTAATTGAGTCTTGTTAGCTAAAAAATCCCTGAAAATATAGCATTATATTCTACGATTCTCAATTATATCGTTATATTTATTATTATTAATTTAACATACAAATCATAGTATAAGTAACAATACAATATAGACAGACTTATTAACCGACTTCCAAAAAGGAGAAGGTTCTCAATTAGGCCGAATCTTTGTTTTTTTATGTATATTCACCGATTACTCGAGGACGCCTGAAACGATTAGGAAAACTTTTTTTTTGTTTCGAAAGGTATGCTCCCCAGATGTCATTTAAATTTTATCGAAATCGGTCAAACGGTTTTTAAAAAAATCAAGAAATAAATATATTTTTTTAAATAAATTGCTTAATCCAATATGTTATTAAAAAACTTTTTTCTTACAAATTATCTGCTTATTACGTCTACACTAAAAATGGACAAATAAAACTTATTTTTTTTTAATAAAAACCGAGTTCTAGGCACTAATCAGATATTGTCGAAGTCGGTGCAAGCCGATGCAAAGCAAATCTAATATATTTCGATACCTAAAATACTTCACAAATTGATGTATAAAATTTTAACTATTCTTATTATAATTTAGAGTAAATACCAAATCGTACTCGTATTTACCTTATTTTAGATATTCATATCTTAAAATATTGTCGGCTGGCACTGACATCGAAAATATCTGATTAGATATCTATTCTAAATGAAAACCCCCGTTTAGTTATTTTTTACATTTTAGTGCCTGGAAGTCGTTTTTTTTTAAGTTTTTATTTACAATATAGTATATACTATTCTGCATCTGTCGTGAGTCGTTTGATGTTGTTAGATTAACCGTCTTTTTAATCTGTGATGATGTTTTGATTTTGTTTTGCATCGACAAGAAATCAATCAGAAATGTCACACAAATCACAAAGTTCAATGAACGAATTACCTTATTAAATTAAAATAAAATTGATCTTAATATTTAAAAAAAGTATAAATAATAATAATTAAGTATAATTATCATTAGCAAGACAGTTGAATTGTATAATTATTTTATCAATTGTTCTTGTTTGTTATGTTAAGAAACGTTTCTTGGTTTCAAGTTATTATTTTGGTTGGTTTATCTTGAGTATATAAATAATTTAGTTAAATACTAAATTATGTAACAAAATAATTATTTTTAAAATTACGCATTTTTTAAATCAGGTTTTTATTTGTATCAGCTGGTTCCACGTGATTTTTATCAGTTGGAAGCTTTCAATTGCTAATTAAAATGCCACTGACAGCTGATGTAGCCGCTCAGCAAGTGCAGGTAAAATAATTATTAAATAAATATAAATCATGTTAAACTTATAAAGAATTTGTGGTTTATTTAGTGTCAAACCTAGCAATACCATTGCATTTCATAGATTACATTGAAGTTGATAAATCTTACTCTTGTTGAATTTATTTGCAAAATAAATAAAGTTATGTGGTTCATTTTTTTCTAATTTTTGTGAATTTAGCATTATTTTCAATTTTTTTGTAAATTCAGTTATTTGTGATAAGCTATTTATATATGTCATTTCTATTATTTAATTATTTATAACTTAAAATTTAAAAAGGTTTTTAAAAGACATCCCACAGTTTATGTATTTAATTATTGGTTTTTTAAATGTTTAAAAACATCAAATGTTCCATTGTAATTCTTCATTGTGTAAGTTATCTGGTCAAATTGTTACACTTTTTTTGTATCCCTAACTTTATTTAAACATCTTTAAATAAGACAGATATTAAGTCGATTTTGTTTTATATGACAGGAAAAATTAAGAACCTTGCACAGATTGATATATGATATTGAATCTGAGAGAGGGCGTAATGAACAATGCATAGATTCAATATTAAGAGCTGAAAAAGCAGCTGAATTTTCATCATCTGCGGAAGATTCCTCTAGTTCTTCTCAGCAGGTAAGACATTTAATTTTGTATATTGACTTTTACATTCACATTATTAGTTCTATGATTTTCCTTCATTATAAGATTTTATTAAATCTCATGGATATGAAAAGTGAGTGAAATAGGTTTTATCCCAAAAATCATCCCTTATAGGAGTCAGAATGCGGATGAAAGTTTGTATGGGAAAGCAAGCTAGGGACAAACCCTAGCGAAGTGAGGGTGAGTAGTATAATATGGTGATATAATGGGGTGACTAGTATAATATAAAAATACTATTCTGGTACATACATATGTTCTTAAATTTCTATCAATTCTCTTGTTCATGGCTTCAAAACATGCCACTTGTGCACAGATTACTTTGTCAATGTCACATAGAAAAATTGATCCTCTGCAATATGTTTCAATTAAATATTTGAAATAATTTTTACTACATAATAGATAATAATGTTAATCAAATTTTAGCAAATGCAACTAAAGAATTTATATAAGACGGGGCTCACAGCCGCAGAGCAAGAAGAAAGAGTTCTCCGAGCAGCTTTATCACGAATTTATGAAATTAGAGCAATTAAAAATGAAAGACGTATACAGGTGGGAATTCCATAAGTACATTAGTTAGCACCTACTTAGCCTATTTACTATATTTTCTGATTTAGAAATAAAATATACTTAAAGGTACTTTTAATCTACTTTTAAGCTACTCATTAACGTCATTCCTACTTAAGTGGTGTAAAAATGTGCAAATATTTTAAATAAAACTATCTTTTCGGATTTTTTCTCAGATTTATTTTGATTTTTGGTTTTCGACGTTTCGAATGCATTACAGCAATCATGGTCACGGGAGACACGTAAGGTGTTAGATGTCTTCAAAATAAATCCGCGAAAAAATCCGAAAAGATAGTTTTATTTAAAACGTCAAATATTCGCGTAAATCTAAGAAAGTATTAATATGTGCAAATATGTTAAAATTTCAGGCGCGTCACGCTGGAAACAAAGAAACAATAGGATGCGGTGCTCTAATGAAGATGTTGCTAAGTGCAGCGCAAACGTTGCCGCTGCACGTGGGGCGCGTGGGCGAGCGCGCGCCGCCGCTGTGCGGTGCCGTGCCGGCCGACGCCGGCCACGTGGCGCGCCCCGGTGACGCCGTCGCGGCCCTGGTCCGGGTCAGTGAGAAGGAGGAGAATTGGATATTGGCTGAGGTATTTAGTTTGTTGTTTGAATTATGCAGGCATACTGTAAAAATGGAAGTTGATTTGTTTGACAATTTAATTAGTTTTAAATTAAATTTAATAATAATTGTAATTTGTAGTATTAAAAAAGTAAACAACCACGCTTGAGATTATTCTTTTGTGGATATTTACAATAAAATTAATTTTATTCTAAAAGGGACTAAGTATATACCCATAGTCTATCTGTCTGTTAATCCTAAAATAATATGAATGAGAAAAAAACTCATCTACACTAACATTTTATAGAGGTGAAGTTTCTAAACCGAAGTACCTATTAGTAACATATTAAACTACCGAAGTCGAACTGGTTCTGAAAATTCTTTTATTAACTAATATTAAATGTAAAAATATGTATAGTGTCAGAAATCACAATAAGTTGAAATAAAATAAAACGTGTGTGTGTACTTATGAGCGCACATAACAAGCCACTTCTTTCTCTTTGGCGTAACAGAACAAAAATATCTAAAGATTACATCCCGTGTGTCACAACTATCTGTTTGTAAAAGGAATGATAAATTATTAAAAATAAATATATTATTTTGTCTCCACTGATATAAAACACGTGTTATAGATTTAAGAATATTCGAGAAACTTCAAACTACTTTAAATGTAGTTAATTTTTTACGGGAACCATAGAGACATTATCAGCTAACTTCATCATGTCGCTTTTTGGCTGTCGGTGTGCGCGCGTATCGTATAAATTTTATTCTCATATTTTTTTCCAAACGTGCCAAAAGAAATATAACTTCAAAAAAAAAGGCCGTTGAGTTACTTCTTGACTATTTTTAAGCACCTACCAGGAAGTAACTAGTCATGGACGAATTAGAGACTGGACCTGACATAAAATACAAATGTATGAAAACTAGTTCAACCAAGTGACGCAAAATGCACACAAAGATTTTATTACATTATTATAAACACTGATACACAATACAATATTTCTAGTGCTTGAACGTAATCGATAAAATACATATATCGATGAACCAATGAATGAAATTTTAGACATTGGTTAGCATAGTCATCATATTTTACATCTTTTAATTTAAAATATCTGTATTTATTATAATAAATTAAAATAAATGAATTAAAGAGGCAATAATAATGTGTCAAATAATAATTATTTTTTAATTTGATTTATATAAATACGATGGCATTGATGGCAACATTCTGTTGGCCTATAATAATGTTAATAAACAAATGAATATCGGGTGTATATTCCATTAATATATAATAAATATTATTTTGTAAAGATAAAAAAAAAATGAAGCTAATTTAATTAAATAAAGTGATTTTGTTGATTCTGTTATTGAACTATTTTAATTGGCAATTGATTGTCTCGGGTAGTTATAAAAATGTGACACTGTCCTAATATTCTTCAGTTATTAATAAACATTTGTGAAATTAGGAAAAAGAAAAAGTGATTGCAAATTGTGAAAAAGTGAGTGTTGGATCGTGAAAGTAAAATAATTAATGCAAGTGGTAAAGTGTTTTATTACAAATCGCCAACCCAGAAGTTTAGTGCTAAAACATTATTGTTTGATTTTGTGTAATTTATGTGTTGAAAAAAAATGATCTTTATTATTATTACAATGGAATAATATTCCAAAGTATATAAATGTGGTATACAAAAAAAAATTAAGTACACATAATAATTATAATTTTTGCATTTATATTTTTATTTGATTTAGAAAATATTTTTATAAATTTATTGTCATCAGATTGTGGGATACTGTGATAAAAGTATTTTATGTTATGGTACTGTACAAATAACACAATTCGTTCAGTTATTTCGTCAAATATCGATATATTTTTCGACATTGTCAAGCACTAGTCGATGTCAAATGGACTCACTCGACAGTTTAGTCATTTGTTCTGAATGGTATAATCCAGGGATTTTATGACGGTTGTCAGATGTCAACAATACATAGAAATATCGACTATATTTAACACAGTTGGATAATATGACATTTTATTTTACATTTAATTAAATTTTGTGATAAATAACAATAAATGTAATAAAATAATGTATTTACAAGTGAAAAGAAATAGTGCTGCTTCCGCCGTTATAGTTTTTACACCAATTAACAGAACATTTAGTCATTTTTGGGAGATGTTTTGTTGACAAGTAAGTCCTTGAGACTGACACAAAAAACAAACGACCTAGGCTAAAATTCCCTGGTTACGGACATGACCGTTTAAGGTACGTCCGCTTATATGTCTGGTCCAGTGGTTAATTCGTTCATGTAACTAGTATAGAATTATGTAAACAGGTAGTCAGCTGGCTGCCGGCGCAAGGGAAGTACGAGGTGGATGATATAGACGAGGAGCAGAAGAACCGGCACGTGCTGTCCAAGCGGCGGGTGGTGGCGCTGCCGCTGATGCGCGCGGACCCGCGCACCGACGAGCACGCGCTGTTCCCGAAGGGCGCCGTGGTCATGGCGCTCTACCCTCAGACCACGTGCTTCTACCGCGCCGTGGTCAATAGGCTGCCGGCGTCTGCTGCTGACCCTTATGAAGTACTCTTCGAGGTAAGTCGGGGTGAGGGAAAAATTGATATTTAGTATAATCGGATAGTAAATATATTTATTTATTATTATAGCATGTACAAGTAAAGATGTTAGTGGTCTTAAAGTTTCCAAAATTGCAAAATGAACACATAAATGTTAATTTTACATACATTTGTTTGAGTACAGTAACAAATAATTATATTTAACCCTCTCTCTTCAAATCAATTGTAAAAATTGTTGAGTCTGTAAGCAATAGTATATAATATATATATTTATAGGATTCATCTTATGCTGACGGCTACTCGCCGGCGGAGCGCGTGGCGCAGCGATATGTTATTGCAATCAAGGAAGGCAAGGTGAGAATTGAGATACGTAAAATTTACACTTTCGTTAAAATCAAACTGTTTTAACAATAATATAATATGCAAATATAAATTGACATGAAAGAAATCCTTGTTATACATATAAACATATTGTAAGGCTCCTTAGGGATCTTTAGCCTTTAAATGCGCGCGTTATAAAACTTTAGACCTGTGACGTCCAAAATCTAAACTTATATATAACCCTCTTTAGGTGATTCTTAAACATATCTATTTAATCACACAATATTAGAATGATATAACGGCTATAATTAATTCTAAATAATATAGAAATAAAATGATATTAATCTTTCTATTTGCTTATTTCTAAATCGGCAGCTAGATTGGTTTTAAAATGTTTTAAAGTATTATTCATTAGCTGATAAAAATTCAGGATGCTTTTTAGTTTTAGTTATATCAGATTTTTATATATACTAGTGACTCACCTGTTTCGCACCGGTTTCTCAGAGATGAGATATTTTCTCGCAGTAAAAAGTATCCTATATGTTGACCCGGATAATCAGCTATTGGAGTGTGGGAACAAAAATTACGGTCCAGCGCGTGGAAACGCGTGGACCCAACACTGTCCTTAAAAACGTATCTGGTGGAAGCTTACAACTATGCGGGATAAAAGCAAGTCGCTTACCTGGTGCAGCTCGCTGGTATTCTTGGTGGCCACCTCACTAGCACTTTCACCGTGGATAAGTTTTGCGTTAGGAGAACAATATGAGTCGGGAGAAGCGTAAGTTAATAATAAGATAATAGGTCGGGAAAAACAGTTAATAATAATATAATAGGAGTCGGGAGAAGACAGTGCCCGCCGTGTCAGTGCGGGCTTTATATATCATATGATCCGCGCGTGTCGGTACAACCGCGCCAATCAGAATTCGGGCGAGTAGCGCCGCCTGCGGGATTGCGACTGCAACCCGCAAGTCGAATGCTCATCCTTACCAAAAACATTAAAAAAGACAATCCAAGGCTAGTGCTTGCCACACCAGCCATCATCATACCAAATTTCGTGAAAAGCCCTCCAGTAGTTTTTCTGTGATGCGGTCACAGACAGACAGAAGACAGACAAAAATCCTAAAAACTATAAATTCAACTGTATCGATAATAATGTCTATTTCAATAAGATTTACCAAAATATATTTAATGTACAGATTCGACTTACTTACAATTTTATTATAATAATATATAGAAGATAAGATAACATAACTTTTGTTATAAATCGTTTCAGTTCACTAAAACAATGTATTGTTCCAGGGTCGCGGCACCTGACACTCGCGCTCGGCCCCGCCCTCCGCGCGCTCCTCTCCGCTCTCCACGGACTTGCTGCATTGAATGTTGTAACCGAATACAATATGGCTACTTCTACTATAGCTATATTGTAGTATATCATCATCGGACTATTTATAAAGGCGAAAGTTTGTGTGTGTGTTTGTGTATATGTGACTCTTTTAGTCGAAACGACATAGTGGATTAGAATGTTTAATACACTCATAGACTTGTTTTTTTTAACCATTATACGCATACTGCAGACATACAGGTGGTTATGTGGGACTCACTGGCTAAAAAAGTCAGTAGTGCCTATTAAAACGTCGCAGGATAGCTTATGCACTCAACTACGACGCCCCGACGGCAGGTCTGCCGAAGCAGTCCACAACAACCATGGGGCTGCTCCACAGTTCACTCTACTATCAGAGAAGTACCAGGAGCAACCCACATGGCACCGCAGCATCGCCCACCGAGGCTGGTCGCCTCACAGTGCGTCTCTTTCTCACGCCCGTCTAGATTGCCGGATGCCAATAAGACCCCCCCAACAATGTAAACGCACACATGTGGGGGGATGATAGAATAAGAGCTGGAGTGGAGTGGCTGTTGGGCAACTAGAGATGGATGCATTCAAATGAAGAGAGTGTCTAGTTTAATATAGCTAACTTTCGGTATAAATTGTTCTTAATGCTATTGTTGTATAAGTTTTTCTTACATATTTTCTTATTTATGCAACGAACAAAATATTGCTATTGTCTTTAGAATACATAAGTAAGAAATTGATATTAGGTTAGAACCTAGAGAATGTTCAATTCAACTTGTGAATGATAAAACTAATTAAGATAATAACAGAATGGATTGCCATGTTCTTAAATTCCAATAAAAAAAAAACGAATTTGGTGCGGCTTGTAAATATTTAGTCTGTAATTTACAATTTAGTTAATAGTGTTTAATTAGTTTAGTACAATCAAGTATTTAATTCTAAAATGTTAAATTTATATAAAATAAATTTAATAATTAAATAGGAAAAGAATTGTTTTTTTTTTAAATAAGATTCAATATCTAAGATGAATTATTTGATTTCTTACATTTCTGTAAGAATTTGTAGAAAATATCCATAATGTAATAGAATTTTTTGTCACTGTTACTATAAGCTTAAATTGGATAAGGATGATTTGTAGAATAAACGTTTTGTAATGACATCAGTTTGCTTTATTTTTACTACTATTAAAGGTTCAAAAATAAAAGAAAAAATAAATTTCGATATTTTATATTATACTAAGTAAAATCTACATAGAATACACGATAAAATAGTTATGTCCGAAATATACAATCATTTAATTTTGATTAGGGCTAAAACAAAAATTGATTTAAAAATCTTTTCTGATCATCACTTACAAACTAAGAATAAAATAAAAATAAATTTAATGGAAGCAAATATAATAGATTTGGACTGAAACTATGTACATTCCAGTCGGAAAAAATAAAAAGGAACTTGCTCCTAGGTATATATATACCTATGATAAATATTTTAAAAACACTTTTATAATATAGATTCAATACAGCGACGCGCTTAACTATAGAGTCTAATGTTCATCTTTATGTACAAAAATGACTTTTACAATGGTAAACAAGAATTCTACCTATGCACGATAGGTAACAACATGGCGGGCACTAAGTCCAATTTAATATATAACTTAGTTACAAAGCAATGAGCAATTTTAGATAATATGGCATAATAACACTAAATAATGCCCAACATAAATAACATATGAGATCAATATACTTCATTTGTGTGAGTGATATTTCCAGTATTATCTTTAAAATCCAATTATTGAGCTCCGTTACAGCACTAGATTGTGAAAATATTTTTGTATATTTAACAAATCGATAATAAACGCCGGTTTTATGATATGATATAAAAAAAAGTTAATTCATATTTGCATAAAGGAAATGCAGATGCAAATATTTGTCTTCCAAACATAATTCTGATACTATTTCTTACATTGATTGATGTAACAAAGCTCTTAGCACCATTCACATACATAGAATTAGCTATACGTACAAATACGTTGTTGTGACAAAAATAAAATATTTTCGAATACTTTAGTTGATTTTAATGTTAATGGTAAAGTCAAGATAAACTGATTAAAACAATAAAAGAACACACTTAGAGAGCTAAAAGCAAAATTTTTGGTAAATAAATATTTGAAATTCATTTCATTATCTTTATTTGAAGATTGTTGACTTTATCTGTAATAAAAAAAGAGAATAACATGTATCAAACACATGTAACAATGTAAGAGTAACACCTATTTTTAATGAAATTTAAAAAAAAATACGTTTCATAGACGTAAAATTTCTAGAGGTAGTAGGCTCTTATATAGGGTCATTTTTAGTTTACTTAAAACCTTTTGGGAATATACTATTTACATCATAACAACAACATCTGTAACAAGAAAAAATATATTTCTAAAATTTTTATTTTCATACAAAAATAAAAATATTTTTATTGCACCTTTTAAACGGTAAAGTTCTAGCATCTGGCCAAGTTTAAATGAGTAAGGGCCACTTCCTACACCCCTCCCCCTCCACCGGTCACGCGCTTTCTTTAGTTAATTGCTGGACTATTACTGCTTAGAAAGAGGAATAAAAATACTTTTATTTTTGTAAAATTTAAGAAATATTATTTTTTTTTCTTACAGATGTTGTTGTTATGATGTAAACAGTATATTCCCAAAAGGTTATCAGTAAATTAAAAAGGATCCTGTATAGTAACTACTAGTTTTGGTTATGAAATAAACTTAATCCAATTAGACTTATTACAAGTGCTTTTGAAGTAAATGCCTTTGGTAGTATATACAAGCCAATCCAAGCATCTCTGTTAGCTTTCACATCAATCTAATACTTTAAATGTCAGAATATGTTATGCGACAGATGAGAATGGAAATGAAATAAACTTTATTCAATTAGACTTATTACAAGTGCTTTTGAATATTATCTACTAGCAACTACAAAAAAAAAAACTAAAAAGAGGTTTCATATAAACTTTCATGTACTATTTTACCCATTAATGGGATGAATTTCGAAAAATGCTAAAACACGTATTTATTTTATTGTATTGTCTTCAATACATTTTTGTTCAATACATTGCATTAATACCAACTTTCAAGTAATTCTGATGATAAATAATATTTTGGGTTGTATTATAACGTGTCTTCCCGTGGGAATGAGGTAATCTTCCGTGGTAAAAAGTAGCCTATGTCACTCTCCAGCCTTCCAACTATCTCCACACAAAAAATCACGCCAATACGTCATTCCATTTCGACGAGAAAAAAGGACAAACAAACAAACACACTTTCACATTTATATTATTAGTATGGATTATCATAAAACGGGATAATAAATTTCTATCTTCGATTTCTATCTACGTACATGTGAAGTCGTGGATATAAATAAGTTTGTAACATTAGTAAAATGAAAGCATTAGCATTTAGCACAGTATATAAAAATCTATACAGTAAGCGATTGTCCTCGATTTTAATCGAAATGCAAGGGCTGTCAAAAATTATCGTACGAGCGCACACAACACATACCGCACAGTCATACCGCCTGCCGGTCGCTGACGAGTCCCTGCAGCTTGCGCGCGACGCCGCCGTAGCGCGCGCGCTTCATGTCCGCGTCCGCGCGCTTCACCACGTCGCTCTCGTCCGCCGCGCGCTTCAGCCCCACGCCCACGCCCACGTCGCACGACACCATTGTGTTGATCGCGTGCAGGTCCTGTTGGGTTCATTAAAAATTGCTTGTTTTAATTAAAATGTAAAATAGCCTTGGAGTCCGTGACATTTCGTGTATAATTAGTTATAAAGACTAATTTTGTCCAAAATTTTATTGTAAAATTATGTTCCTTCGTTGAGTTCGCCAAAAAAACTAAACATATTAATGGGTTCATTTATTTAAGTATAAGTTGAGTAATTAAGATGTATTATTTTTTGTTTTTTAACATCAATGTTATCAGCATTTGTATGAAATATACAAAATTATAATAGTAAATACATAAATAAAGAAATAGTTTGAATAATATATAAATATGTACATTTTTACAGATTACACCAAAAGAAGTCCTTTCCTCACCCCTTTCCTTTTTTAGTATCTATTAATTAATCTTTCTTTTCCTTTGTCTGAGGTTGAAAGTAACTCTTGAAAGTGGCACATGTGTCGCAAATGAACATAAAACTAGAATTATTGCTCTTATCATGACTGCCATTTCTATATGGTACGTATACTGTGTAGCCATAACGGAAGCCGCAAGGGCAGTGCAAAGACGGGAGGTAAACAATTATACCATAAAAATCCTCTCCGATAGCGCGGCCGTTCTGCAGGCGTTAACAAACAAACAAACAATAAATTAATAATTGAGTGTCACCATGCCCTCGATACAATAGCACTGACCAATCAAGTCACTGTTCAATGGATCAAGGGCCACAGCGGCTCACTAGGCAACGATGCAGCTGACGAACTTGCAAAGAAAGGATCGAGGTTAGAAGTAACTGGCCCATACGCACTTCTTCTTCTACCTTTTTCACAGGTTCGCACCTGGATCCGCCAAAGAACGCTGACGCTTCAAAATAAGAGATGGTCGCTAACGACAGACTGCAGGCAAGCTAGATCAGCATTGCCCGCAGTCAACCCACGTCTCACTAAACGCCTACTAAACTTAAATAGAACCAATCTCAAAATAATGATAGGGACAATAACGGGCCACTGTCCCTTAAACAAACACTTATTTAACATTGGCGCAACGGACAGCCCTCTCTGCAGAGGGTGTTTTAGCGCTGTAGAATCAGTCGCTCACGTAGTCCTGGAATGCGTAGCGGTAACTTCCCAACGAACTGAAATCCTCGAACCGGTGAGGTCGCTCCGCGAAGCCTGTGAAGCTCCCAGGAAGCTTTTGCGCTTTTGAACGGAGTTAGGCTGGCTGAACTAGCCAGGATTCGCAACGTACAACGGACCAAATGCGAGTCTAAGTGCGGAAAACGAGTCCAATATACAATACAATGGTACGTATACTGCATGCATGTACAGCTGGAGATCCGGAGGTACCTGGGGTCGAGCCAAGTTTAGTTATTGAGTATTTCTGTTGATAACGTCTCAGGAACATCCCGGAGTTGGAAAGTTGGCGTTGCTCCATCCCGTGCCTCCGAGAGCCTCGTAAAGCTGTCAATTCTGCGCCTGAATCACCGGCCGTGTGGAATTGTCCCACTGGAGTATGAGAGTGACAGGAATAGAGTGCACTTGTGCAGTATATCTCTTGCACAGTTGGCTAGTCTAGTCTCTCTAGTAGAAATCAGTCAAGAGAACATAATAAACAAATAAAGTGTATGTACCTTAGCAGGGCTGCGACTGAACCGGTACGTGAGGTGGGGCTGGTGATGTGGCGGCGTGGTGAGCGGCTTCACGTACAGCTGGTGGCGCTCGGACACGCGCTGGCCGCCCGGCGAGCGCGCGCACAGCGCCGCGCGCCCCGCCGGCAGCGGCGACAGCGACTGCTCCTGCGACACCGTAAAAGAGAAAATTATAACTTTTATACATTGTGTGCTCATATTGCACTATTATTTGCTTTAACTTTGCACTAGGTACGTTTTAATTTTTTTGAGCGGAACCCTAATCCTTTTTCTAAAATAAAAGTAGCCTATATTACTCTCTATAACCTCAGCTACCTTCCAGTGAAAGTCCCGTCAAAATGAATCCAGCCGTTTCAGAGATTATCCGGAACAAACAGACAGACAAAAATTAAAAAATAGTGTTTTTTTTTATAAGTACCGGATATAATTTCATATGCATTTAATAAAACGCTGTTATTTTGACATTACAAACAGTCACTTCAATTATATTTATCTGTATAGATTTCTTTGTTGCAGCTGATATTGCGACCATGCCTGGTCTTTTGATCGCCGCATGTTGACTGACTAGAGTAAACAGCTGAACCCTGTAGCTGTAATATACTGCAAGATTTGCCTAAAGGTTACACTCAATATTTCATCTGAGCTTAGAAAGTGTTCCCCTCGGGGCCTAGATGGATACTGCGTCTATACAATGTCCTGTTAGAGTTCTTAGCAATATTCATAAGTTATTTCCACACAATGGTAGGACATAGCTATTATACATTTATGTCGTGATCTGACTGTTACGCTAGCATACATAATAGCTGAAGCTAGTGTATGACTAACGTTTAACTGCCTCGGTGGTGTAGTGGCTAGCATGCACGGCTGCACACTCGGAGGTCCTGGGTTCGAGTCCCGGGTCGGGCCAAGTTTAGTTATTGAGTCTTTCTGTATAGTAAGTCTCAGTAACAGCCCGGAGTTGGGAAGTTGGCGGTGTTTCACCCCCGTGCCTCGGAGAGCACGTAAAGCCGTCGGTCCTGCGCCTTAACTCTCACTGGTCGTGTCGAGCAGTCGTCCCACCAGAGTATGAGAGTGACAGGAATAGAGCGTGCACTTGCGTCTGCGCGTACACTTGTGCACTATAATATCTCCTGCGCAGTTGGCTAGTCTCAATGAGATTGGCCGCCGTGGCCGGAATCCGCCAGGAGAACATCAACATCATGACTAACGTTTAGACTACCTTTGTTAAATTCCTTCGACTAATGTTTGTTAAATTCCTTTATGTCAATTTCGTATGCCAAAAAAGACCACTGCTGGAACTTGAATTTGAGCATTACATACAACTATTGCACTTGGCAAGTTTTTTTTCTTAATTACTTCAGAGCTTATGTTATAAGCAAGTAATATTTGACGTTTGTTTCAAATATTATTTTTACTATAGAGTAAAAATAAAAGAGAAAAGTAATGTTTGGTCCATAACCTATATTTGGTCCATAACCTATATACTAATAAATGGAGAGCCGATTTTTTTGTTCGGTTATACTGCTATAACTACTGACCCAATCGGAATAATACTCATACCAAAAGATGCAGCGTGTTTGGGAGAAGGTTTTAGTCTAAGATATGTTGGTAATTAATGTACTATGCGGGCGGAGCCGCAGGAAAATGCTAGTATAGTTATAAATTTCTTTAAAACCTTAGGTTCTCATTTAGATTAAGCAAAATACATCACAGGGTAGGATCGGCGATAGGGCGTTAGTAGTACCTGGTAGCAATTTCAATAGATTATAAACAAGTTTTCATACTCCTAAAAATAATAACTTACATCTCTATGCCTCCCCGTAAATCTCAACGCGAATGACTGTATACACTTCACATATACTTTATTGTAGAAGTTTATTAAGTCTCCTCTCTCTGGGGATTCTGAAAATCACAATTAAACGAGAATAATAAAAATGAGTTTTATTGCAATATTACAATTACAGTACTTTCAGTGTAATAATTGAACTAATTTGTAAAGTAGGCAATTATTTTTATTAAATGAATTTTAAATACATATACCTATTAGTGATTTAACCTCACTTTGCGGTCCGCCTGAGGTGCCTTTTGTATTTATAATACATACAAGTGGCTTTTCATTTTGGCTAATTTTTAACCCCCGACGCAAAAACGACGGGGTGTTATAAGTTTGACGTGTCTGTGTGTGGCATCGTAGCTCCCGAACTGATGAACCGATTTTGATTTTTTTTTTGTTTGAAAAGTGAATTAGTCGGGAGTGTTCTTAGTTATGTTTGATGAAAAACGATCCAACACGGTCAGATGTTTTTTAAATTCTTAATTTAATTTAGTTATATATAATAGCAATCTATGTGTCATGCCAGGTCAAAGATCGATGATTTCTAAATAAACTTTAAGTCATTTTTTACGAACATATTACAAGATATTATAAATAAATATCTACCTTCATCATTACTCTTAATGAGTACAGTTCTATAAACAAGATTATCAGCGAGCGGCCGCTGTCGGTAGCAGCGCATGATGTCCGTGAATGTTCTTTCCACTTGATTAGTTGCTGTGTTGGAGACCTGGAAAACGAATATCATAACATCACTCGGCACACATGGCGAATGAGAGGCAGACAGAAAACTGTAACATTTCGACCGTCACGACACCTTTCACCGACTGCGGCGAGGCTCATAGCAGGGTTATGTGTTTGATTATTATTTACTCAGAGCACACCAAGTGACGTCATCCAAAGTACAAGGCGATTCTATGTGTTATGGATTGTATGGTGTTAGTACCAAATTTATAAGCCAAGGTCAAAGCGAAAGGAACTTCGTTCCTACCGGGTGTTCCATGACACTTCTAAATAAATACCTACCATATATAAATAAATACATACCATAGGTTAACATTAAAAAAAAACTTACGAACTTCTACCTACTAAGGAAACATAATATAATTACATTCATTTTAATTACTTATATTCATTAATAACCTTTGTTTTAAATAACAGCTTTTCATTACAAATAACAGCTCTTTTTATTCCAAATAATATTGTATACTCTTCTATTTGATCAGACGAACATTTTTTTTATATTTTGTATAATGTGTCACCATACTTTACTTACTTTGCATATAACATACACAGCACACATGAGTATCTGGTCGAGATGCCGGTCCTTCATCAGCTGGGTCTGGTGCATGATGGTGTACTCGAGACAAGTCCATATTTTCTTTTTTAATTCTTCGTCACGAAGACCGAGACGGGTGCAGAGGTCATTCATTCTCACTACCGCTAAACTATAAAACTGATAAAATAATGATTTATTTATTAAAGCTTCATTGACACATTTTATTTTAATGTTATTTGATTAATCTATCAATATAAAAACATGTTTATTACAATATTTTTTATAATGCTAGATTGTTTTAAAGCAATCTACATTTAACGCAAACATCATGGGCAATGGTTACACTTTAAATTTAAAAAAAAAATAACCAATATTGCCTTTTTTACCATTTCTTAAATTTACAATTAAATTTTTAAATCAGCCAAAAATATCAATTGTTAACATAAGCTTAAACATACTATTTTGCTGCTAAAATATTAATGTAATGATTAATATTTTAAAAAAGTCACCTTTCTAAAGAAGAGTATTAATGAGTTATTAGCCTTCTTTGGAGTGGTGTTGGGAGTATTTTCTGCGCTCGACGTGGACGTGCTGGGTTGAGATGTGGCGGCCTCTGATATGTTATTATTTGTTGCTACTAGATGAAAATAAATCAATAAAAAAATTGTCATAGATTACCCCATTATTATATATGTTAGACAATATTTTGTGTGAATACAGGAAGGGAATCAATGGAATTGGAATATTTAATTTATATATGTGTAGTGTATCAACTATCTGGTATCCATAACACAAGCCTTGTAGCTTATCATGGAACTAGATGATGATGTGTGTTAAAAAAAATAGTAATTAAAATATTTCAATTTAATAAACAATAAATTAAAAATTTAAAAAACCTCATACGCAAATTAATTGTCATTTAACGATTACACTGGCACGCGTGAAGCACTGATCGAGTTATCATACGCCAAAATGCCTTATATCATTTTTGAAAAGAGCTAATACTCTTACACTGCTGTACCGATATTAACCAAACATAGCTAAGAACCACCGCAAGAAAACTGGCTATCAAATAAAAAAAAACGCGTCGAAATCGGTCCATTCGTTTAAGAGCTACGATAACACAGACAGACTGACATCGACGTCAACTTATAACACCCCTCTTTTTGCATCGGGGGTTAAAAATATAATATAAGCAAAATTTTAACTAGATAGAAAAATGTAAATAAACAACTTGGCTTTTTTATTAAAAGGCAGCTAGGACACAAGTCCGCTTGTATACGCTATTGCATAACAGAAGTTAGTGTATCTAAATTCTAATAAAATTACATTAAATATTGTTCAATTTTTCTACAATTTCGCCATAATTGTGTGAAATTTAAAAATTCCAAAACAACTTGATGGATTTTATGTGGATTTTTTTTATATTAATATTCTAACATGATAAACTAATAACTGATGGTTTTGAAATGCAGATGAAAAAACAAAAAAAAAAGAATAAAATAATGTACATTGAGATCAGAAAATGAATGATTGATGAATTACCTAAAAGTGACTGACCGGGTCTAACATTGTCTTTGAAAAGTTGCTTTTTCGCCTGGTCCGCCATCGGCGCGAGGAATCGATCGATCTCTGGTACTGGTGATTGTAAGCCATCTGTTAAACGAAAATTAAATAATAATTAACAACAATAAATATCTTGATGACTATATCTAAGACTGATTTAGAAATATATCAAATTTTCTTAGTTGTCAGTTCAATAAATATATTGTAAATTGTAATTAAGCATGTGTTCAGTCTTTTTTAACGTCCCACTTCTGGGCAAAGGCCTTTCTTTAATGTGTTGGGAATCAGGCTATTGTCCACCACGCTGGCCAAGTGCGAGTCGACGGACTTCACATGTCTTTCAAAAACTTGCCTAGATTTTCCGAGATACGCAGGTTTTCTGACGATGTTTTTCTTCACTATAAGGCAAGTGGTAATCGTGTTGGAAATCATGTGCGGACGCACATAAAAGTATCAGAGTTGCGAGACCCGGGATTTGAACTTTGGAAGGTACTGGGCTACCACTGCCTTTCAAAGTAATAATACCACTATATTTGGTGAAAATACTATATGGGTAGAGTAGCAAACATTAGATAGAAAAGCCTAATTTAGATTGATTAACAATAGGAAGTACATATTTGTATATTAAAAATTTAGAGGCTTGACTTTGACTTATTTACATATTAATTTCATAATTTATTTACATATAAGCTTCTTCTAATCTACAGAACATGTAACAATGGCTGAGAGGATGTTCACAGATTTGTTTGTTTATCAAGTGCTTAGCATTTATCTACGTTAAATTAAAAATTATAATATATAAATTATACATAGATTACGAAACATATGTTAGACAGATATTGAAACTAGTTGCGAGAAATTAAATTTCATCAGCCATTTAACTACTTTTTTAAACTAATATTATGAAGAGGAAAGATTTGATTGTTTGTTTGTTTGTACTGAATAGGCTGCGAAACTACTGAACCGATTTAAATGAAGTTTGGTAAGAAGATAGTTTGAGACCCTGGGAAAGACATAGCATAGTATTTATCCCGGAAATCTACCCTTAAGTGGGTGAAAATGAGGATTCAATTATGTATGGGGAATCAGCCTAGGGACAAACCCAAGCGAAACGAGGATGAGTCGCTAGTGTTAAACAAATTTGAATTAATACAGTAAAAATATTATTAATTTCTGATGATTTGAAAAATATTTTAAATCTATAAATACTTACTTATTTGATTTATATTTCTACGACTATTGGGCGATTCCTGCACATATACTTCTGTAGAGGCAGGTACTGGGGTCCTGCTGAGCTGATCCCACAAAGGACTGTCTGATGTCCAGACAAGTGACTCCAATACTTGTTCTTCAACCTGAAATGAGTATTTTAAATTTACTAAAAAATCTTTCTTTTTATTTCTGTTTTTAAGAAGATATATCAAGGTAGGAAATAAAAAATGCGTACATATATGCGGTTTTCTATGTAAAGGCGCCAGCGGAAAATAGAACACTACTTTTGAAAATATATATACTAATTAAAGCTTACACGTTAAGTACTTAGTTTTACTAGCCTTAACTTTAAAAAAAATGCAAAGTTGGTGTTAAGTTAAGAAACATAATCCAAGGCCCATAAAAAATCTGTTTCAATTTAATTCGTTATTTAAATGCTACATCCATAATATAAATAAACTCACAGCATTAAGGTGTTTGATGACATCTCTGCTCAGCTTATCGAACATGGCACGGACGACCAGCTCGATGATCTTGTAGAAGTGGAATGCGCTGAGGCCGTATATCTGCAGCACGCAGGGGAAACGTAGCGAGTTGACTCGGAACGCCTGCAGCACCACCTCCGTGCAGCACGCGTACACTGTCAGCTGGTACGTTTCTTGTGATAGTAAAACCTGGAATTATATTCGTCTTTATAGTAATTTTACAAAAGACATAATAAATTAGGGAGTCTTTAATGTAAAAATAATTTTTAATGTAAAAATAATAGCTTTTTGCTAAATCCATATGAAAGTATATACGGTACTTTCAAGATTTTTTTTAATTATATGTCTGTTTGTTCATAATAAGCTTCCGCGAAAAAAAATATATGAAAATGTGAACAAAATCTGCGTACCTAAAGAATAGGGACGCACCCGAGTGGAGTAAGAATAAGTCGCTAACTCAAAAATAAATAATCAATCAATTCAGATGCGTGTTCTATTTGTGTAAGTGCGCGACATCTTTGCTAATTATTGTGGGACAGGTTTCATGAATATTTTTTTAGTAAAGAAGAACTAAAAAAATGAAGTTAATTCTACTTCAAATTTAGCCTCATATATTTAAAAAAAAACGTGTGTGTGTACTTATGTACGCACGTAAGAAGTTATATTTCTTTGGCGTAACAGAACAAAAAAGCTAAAAGCTAAAGATTTCATATCATAAGTCACAACTCTCTGTTAGTAAAAGGAACAAGTATCATAAAAATTTTACTCTCATATTTTTTTTTTCAAACGTGCCAAAAGAAGCATAAATTCAAAAAATGCACATCTAAGGTTGTAAATAAGAATAATCACTTTTAACAAACTGAAATGAAAATTACATCTAAAGTCATCATTCATAAATCAAATAATAAAATCATTCAAGGTTGAACAAATATTAATGGATTTAGGAAATAATAAATAATCAATAATTTAGCCTAATTCAACATCCCACACCTGGTTGGGGAGCTCCTGTATTTCTCTTTACACAAATTATAGTTATTACCACATACTTGACAAAGTCTATCACACTGGGAAATCATTTATTCGGTTCGCAGACTTGACAGTCTTTCGAAATCTAGTTGGGTTCTATCAGACATACAGGTTTCTTACAATGTAAGACTAGTAGCAATCATGTTAAAAATGAGTCAAACATTAAAAAATCCAGCAGTACAAAACCTGGGGTTTGAAATTGCCAGAAGTAATGCACTTGCTTGGGTCTTACAAACATGTGTATTACTTTTGGCCACCACTTTAAAGAAATATAAAATATGAATCAAAACTTACTTGTAAAGATAGTTGAGGCTTTTTCCTATGTTCCTCTCTGATGATGTGTTCGAACACTTTATAATATAAACAAGTGACCATATTGCATCTACAAGCAATAGTTTCATTACTGCAGTTATTTTCTCTTAGGTATCTAGAGAACTGTTCCATCCATCCATTACAGGGTTGTATCACCTTTGTATTTATTGTCTCTTCACTTACGCCACAGTCACTGAAATTTTTTAATACGTATAAAATCGACATTTTTAAATTTCCTTACTATAACGGTTAGTATGAAACAGATAGACTATTATATACTAGCAGAACCCGCGGCTTTGCCCGTGTTCAATCTACAAAAAAACTCTTTGGCTTTATGTTATACAACGGCTCAGCCTCGCTTCGCTTGGGTTCGTCGCTATGTATTTATTAATATTGTTCATACACAAATACTAAAATCGTGATTAAAAAATGGGGGTGGAAATTTCATTAGATATTACTCAAGTGTACTAACACGAAGAAGCGCACGAGGTGCGGCGAGGGCGCGGCGCGCGCGTGCCGCAGCAGCGCCGCCAGCCGCGCCACGCTGTTGGTGGCGGCCGACACCGGCGTGAGCTCCTCGCGCCGCGCCAGGTAGTGCCGCCCCGTCAGCGGCGTGTCGGGGCACGCGCGGCCGCTCTGGAACATCACCACCCACATACATTACTACTTTTTGATTATGGCAACAATTATATTAAAAATTAAAATAATATAAAATCTGTTGTTATGGCAACACATGTAATTTGAGCCGGTAAAAGAGGTGCATGTAAGTGTTAATTAGTTTTGATTAAAATAAGTATCCCATTATTAGGTACTTTTATTTTCTCCCACCATCGACCGAAACTACTGCCTTTTTGAAGTGAAACTTCTTTAGAATCGTTGTGATTTGAAACTCGATGAAACGGTAATGCGACACAAGAGGAAGACGAACACATAAATAAGACTAGCGATTCGCCCTCGCTTCGCTCAGCTTCGTCCCTAGGTACGTTTTGACGCTTAGTTTAGAATAGATATTTTTTTCAATTTTTTTTTCGAGTCGGCGAGAGAATGAGATAGAATATATGATTAGTTGTTGCCATGGTAACGGTTGTTATTTGTCTGACAAATGACTTATAATATTTTCCGTATATGATATTCTATAATTATATGATTGTAACATGCCTAATATGCTTTATTTAATTATTGATTTGTTTTAATTTAATTGCGATATTTGCCAAAGAAGTTTTATTTCAACCGCGCGTAAAGGTTACACGCACCCATTTTGTTTAAACAAATATGTAAACACTACAGAGTACAGACTTTGAGTTTTGGTTCTATTTTTTACTAGCGACTTACCCTTACCTACGGTTCGCTTAGGCCGGTACGCGGATTTGGTTCATAATTTCATGGGTTTTAATTTTTTTGTGTGGAACCCTAATTCTTCTTCCAAAATAAAAACTAAGCTATTCCTCATAATATCAGTTATCAGCAAGTGCGTCCCGTTAAAATCGGTCCAGCCGTTACCTAGATTAGCCAGAACAGACAGACAAAAATTTTAAAAATGGTTTTTTCTTTTCTTATAAATACAGCATATACTTTGATATGCATTTAGTCGAAAGCTGGTATTTTAAAATTACAAACAGACACTTTTATTTATTTATATAGATTTATTTATATATAGACACCTACATGTTTAAAAGTAATGTTAAATATAAGTATGACAAGTTTTAGTTATTATTCCTTTAATATTTTATTAAAAGATAGTTAATAAAAATAAGTACTCACTGGGCCAAAAGATTCAATAACTTGTGATATTTCATCTCCAGAAACTTTATTTTTAGTTCCAATTTGTTCATTCGCATGTTCACCTAAAATATAATAACAATGTCATACATTGAGGGTTTAAAATAATTTTTTAATTCGTACATATTTTATACGAACTTTTATTTTCATCAAAGCACAATAAAATATCATAAAAATATTTAAAACTAGACATTTTCAATATTAATTATGAATCCAGTGACAATTTAGTATTTTCGTCAGATAATTGTCAAAAAAATGACATTTATTAGTGGCCAGCAATTTAATAATATAAATGAAATCTCTTTGAAAAAGGAACTTACCTAAAAATATCCTTTCATCGAATTCACCAACACTGAGCACATATGTTTCATAAAGATTGTTCAATGTTTTAAGATTGACATCAAAGTTCCCAATATCTAATACACCTGTGAGCTCATCACTATTACCTTTTAAAATCTAAAAAAAGATTTATATAAGTTAAAAAATTATAACAATTTAACATTTTACTATTAGTTGTTATGATGATTGTATTCCCACTGCTGGGCATGGGCCAACTTTGAATGCGAGGGGCATCAGGTCATAGTCAACCATGTTGGCTGAATGCGGGTTGGTGGACTTTGTGTCTTTTGAAAACTTGCTAGTTTCTCTCAGACATGCAGGTTTCCTCGCGATGTTTTCCTTCATCATTAAGACAAGTGGTAATCATGTTGGAAATAATTCACACACGAAAATATTGGAGGTGCGAGACCCGGGATTTGAAACCGTTTCACTTGGTTACTCAAGTATGTTACCACTGGGATACCACTGATTATGATGATATTTAATATTGATATATAAAAATTTCTTTACCTATATGTCTGAAGAAATAAGTTTTACTGACAAAGTAATATAATAAATGCCATAGTGTTACTTTTCCATATTGTATACCCAACAGATTTAAGTAAAATATGGTATAAAATGGTATGGCAGTAAAGATAACATAATATCAT
This sequence comes from Brenthis daphne, assembly GCA_947093115.1. Taxonomy (NCBI): domain Eukaryota; kingdom Metazoa; phylum Arthropoda; class Insecta; order Lepidoptera; family Nymphalidae; genus Brenthis; species Brenthis daphne. The sequence continues at coordinate 11,425,134 of OX352475.1, read as the reverse complement.
GAATGACCGCATAGCTTACACTTTGTAGTATAAATCTAGTATGGGTGAAAGGTAATAAGGACCAACTATAAGATAAAATTACGATTATTTACAAATGTATTGGTTAACTTACTGATTTTTCAAAAAATGTTTTTATAACTGGTTTCCAACTGTACTCTTTCATAGTGCCAGCTTCAACTGCTAAGCCCTCCATGATTTCACATAAGATTGATATAATACAAGGTGGTTTTTTAGGTAATTCAAAATCATCCTTTAGCCAATCGGCAGGCAAACCTGGAATATTTAAGTTATAATAACTTCTCTGATTTAAGCAATGAAACAATGACAACTATTGTAACTAATTTTATATAACAATATTAGCATAACAAGAAAATAATTTAAATTTATGTATTTTTGTAAATGAACAAGGCAAAATAAAAAATTTGTCTCATTGATTAATTTATTACTATATTACATTGTGGATTACCTTTGAAAGATGGATTGATCAAGTCAATTCGTTTTGCCATAAAAGCATTAGCAAAAACAAAGTCAAGACATGATAGCAAAACATGGTACATGTCTACCAAATCATGAGCTGAATTATGAAACTCTCCTTTCACACATACATATAAACACCAAGTAAACTCAAACAGTGCATTGGTTGTACATGGATGTAATCTGTAAATAATGATTATTCATTTACTAATGTAAGGGCTAGTGCTATTAAAATTATTATAGGAAATTTAAATACTATTATTTAATATTAGCTCCACAACCGCGGACACGCCGGCATTACAGTTAACAATAGGTTTCTTTGAAATTTACCTAGAGGTGTTAAGTAATATTTATTTCAATATTTAGTTCTAAGACATAAATTTAGTACTAACAACTCAACCTCACTTTGATCGGGTTCATCCCTACATATATTTTCACAGTTAGTATGGTATAGATACACTATATATTATATGATATACAGCCTATAGTCTTCCTCAATAAATGGGCTATCTATGATTTTTTTTTTAAATTGCATTAGTAGTTCCTGGGATTAGCAAGTTCAAACAAATTCTGCCTCTTTATAATATTATTAGTAAAGATAGTCCATCTGAACCACTTCATCTGCTCATAGCAAGCTATGAGCAGATGAAGTGGACTGACTAAAGACTGATCGCAAGATTTAACTAAAAAAAAAGTATAATATAAAAGTATATGAAATATATTCATGGTGAACCAGTGCTATTTTGAAATTTCTAAGAAATTAGGTATGCAATGCCTTTGATTCTTTCTATCATCATGTCTTTCTCAATCTCATCTGAACTTCAATACCCTACTAGATCATGTGATCTAATAGGATATTAAAGCTTACATATAAATATAATACAAATATTTACTTACTTATGCTTTTTACTTTTTGTATTTGTTTTAACTGGTTCACTAGTCAACCCAGAAAATATTTCCTGAAAAATTGGTTGAAATTTTCGAAATAATACAGTTGAAACTGCAAATTTATGTTCTAACCTAGTTATTCTGTCTTTAAAATCAGTTGACATAAGAGCCATTTCCATCCATTTCTTAATTTTATTGAAAAATTGTATAAGGCTGTAAAGAAATTGTACCATAAGTGTGATTTGTACTATAAAAATATTAAGACTTCATCCACTTTATTATCTATTACTGTTTCTGATATTACCTTATATTACTCAGTCTGAGAAGCCTCGTAAGGCTAACACAGTTTCCCTCTACAGCCTTTCCCGATTGCACAGTAGGAGTAATTGAAGTACGACATGCTACATATAGAGCACATGCCATCCAATGTAACATATCTCCCTAAAATTAACAGGGAATAAATTGTAAATCGCATCAATGAAAAGTTTACATAAGTAAATATTATCGATGTTTATTTTACTTTGCAGGTTGTGAGAATACTGAAAAAAAAGGATACTAAAAATAATTTAGAAAGCCCAGTTTTTAGTATTGTATGAACTTACGTCTAATGTATAGTTTCTTTTTATTTGTGAAAAAGATAGTTTTGATGATTGCGCAGCCAAAGGGTCTACGTTTAGCTTCGAACACAGATTGTCCATTGCTGCAATCCAATTTTCTTCACTTTCTTCTTGTTTAGACATTTTTATGGATTATATTGGCAAAACTAATAATAATACGTGATTTCAAAAAAAACACTATATACACATAAGACTTGAAAGTTATCCAGATTTTGACGAATTCTGACAGCTCTTTGGCGGGAAGAATACAATACATGTAACACCTTGGACCTCCCACACAAGCGCGCCCTCTTGACCAGTGCTACCAATACAAATTACAAACCACAGATATAGTACGACGGTAGTAACAACTTCTACGCATAGATGATTAATGGGGAAGATTTCGTGTAAGGAGGGCGCCACACGTATGGCCTATTTACATTCAATCTGAGGTTACGCAAGTTATTATGATATCTCTGTTGTACCTAATTTTTGCTCCTATAAAGTATAATCTATAGTGTTTCCATCTTACCTGAGCAATGTATTGTACCTGGAAGTAAGACTAGGTGAAGAAAGAATTGAGAAGGAGAGGTGTATCTAGGGTAACCAACCATACTGTTAAAAACAGTATGTTACTTTATTTAGCTCTAAAATACTTTTTACTGTTCAATTAAAAAAATATATTTAAAATAGTGTTTTTATCATCGCTGGATCTGGAGCCATAAAAGGCTGTCATTCAACTGTGATGACCTTTGATCATTTTGAAAAAATAATTAAATTTTTTAATTAGTACAGACTCGATATTATTATATTTAATACAATTCTAAGCTGTTTATGAAAAATTATATAAGGAACAGTAGATATGAATATTTAATGGCCAAAAATGGAGTTATATATTGAGCACTTCACAAGAATATTTAAAAAATGACAACGAATTATTAAATTGTGCAAGAAGCTCAAAAATATGTTTTAAAAACTTGCAAAAAAATTATATACAGTTCATTTTTCTAAAATACTGTTTATTTTAGCTCTTCAACCCTAATATGCTTTATTTCTTATACAAAAAGGTGGCAATCCTAGGTGTATCCTGCGGTGGTCATAAGTCCTGACTGACTGATGGATCAACACACAACCTAAGCCATTGGTCGTAGAAACGTGAATTTTGGATGACGTATTCCCTATATGATGTAGATCATTATCATCTGATAAGAAAGGATTTTTTGAAATTCATCCCCTAAGTGGGTAAAATAGGCATTGCAGATTGTAAGAAACTCTGCTATTCTTAATGTAAATACACAAAACGTCGTGTTTAGCTTTAAGAAAAAAAATAAGAAATATATTTATTTGCTTTCTTCGAAATTCATCCCTTAAAGGGGTAAAAAGGGGTAATAAAATTTATATGGGCAAAGAATCATTTATGATCAGGATTACTTGAAACTAGGCATTAATGATCTTCAATACAATTAAATAAATACGTGTTTCAGCACTTTTCAAAATTCAATTTCATAAGGGGGAGGGAGAGGGGGGAGGGAGAGGGGGGAGGGAGAGGGCGGAGGGAGAGGGGGGGAGAGTAAAATGAGGTGTGAGGGTTTGTATGAAAAAAGTAGAAAAAAATATAAAAAGATATTTACCTGTACACGATTTAAGAGTTTTAAAATCACTTTGTTTAAAATGATGTCCACATAGACTTTAAATATCAAGATGGCCATCCACGTCATAGAGCTTTACAATATAGTGAGGATCATAGTGATCGCGACAATTTGGTAGGAGAAAAAGGCAAAATTCTTTCCTATTGCAAAAAGATCCTTCAAAATTGAAGTTTGCTTGGCTATTGAATACACAACATTAAATAGCTTTGTAATTTCTTTTTTTAATTTTCTACAATCTGTGGTCTAAAATGTCACTTATTGATGAGGGCTTTTATTTGTCATCCATGATGAGGGCATATGACTTTTAATAATCAAAACAAAGTAAAATATTAAATAACCAAAAAATATCCTAAAGCACAAAAAACGGCATTTATATAATTTTACAAAGTAGTAATTTAGACTTTAGTTTGTCGCTTTATTATCACCTTCTGACTTCTTCAATTATTTGCTTTTAGAATGTTTCGACGCCTTTATCATTGCTCTTGTGTGTTAAATAATAACAAAAAACAAGGCATTAAATTAAATAAAATGTTGAATCCAAGAAGTAAAAAGTGAGTAGACATCATAATAAATAATTTATAATAGTAATTTCAAAAACTATTATGTTAAGTAAGTTTATCTAAATAAATATAATATGTGTTTTCTATATTGCTATAGGCAGTGGTATCCTTCATCAACAGAAATGACTGGATTGCCCAGCATTAAGAGTTTGAGTAAAATAAAATATGAACCAGGAAAACGTGGGGTGCGGAGAGTGGCAGTGTTAAATAAGCTCTTTATGAAAAGTATTACAGATTTAATGTCAACTGGAACAGTATCTATGAAAATTATAGGTCGTGGACTAGAAATTTCTAAGGTATATAAGGTTGATTTTTTTAAACCTATATAGATAAAATTAAATATTACTTTGTATGTTTATTCTCTATGCAATTCTAAACCATTATCTCATTCATCACCCAAGCAAAGTAGTAAAGCTTGTAGGCTGTAACATATATTTATCTGTAATGTGTACATCTGTGAAGAGAAGAAGAAGGAGCATCATCAGCATCAAATATATCTGTAATACTCACATCATGCTTGCTACCAAAAAGAATGGAACAATGTATGATTAAAATTGTATTAATTTACTAACACTTCCATTGTATTTGTAGGTACAAGTATCACCTGATTTTAAAACAGTTAATGTATTTTGGGTGTGCAAAGGAGACTTGTCTGATGGGGAAACAGAAACTCTCTTGCATTCAATTGCAGGGCCTCTTAGGCATGAACTATCAACACTTAGGCTTATTGGAGAAGTACCGTATATAGTTTTTGTTAAAGGTAGGACTAAATACTGAGTAGTAACTAAATTATTGTTATTTTTTCCATACATATTAATATTGATGCTATAAAAGTTTTTAGACAAATATGGCTTTTCTGTTAATTTTAGATAGACAAGAAGCCTTGTTAGTTGATATTGATCGACGTTTGGCTGTAGCAGATTATGGAGAAGATTTCACTCCCACAGAGTTGGGACATTTGTTGAAGACAGACTTTACATTAAATGTAAAGCTTTCACCAGAAATGAGGGTAACAAAGTTTTTTTTATTTTGTATATAATAATACTTTTCTATATAGATAAATAAAATTGAAGTGTCTGTTTGTAATGTCAAAATAACAGCGTTTTACTAAATGCATATGAAATTATATATGGTACTTATAAGAAAAACACATTTTTTTATATTTTGTTCTGTCTGTCTGTTTGTTCCGGATAAACTCTTAAACGGCTGGACTGATTTTGAGGGGACTTTCACTGGAAGATGATGATGTTATAGGGAGTAACATAGGCTACTTTTGTTTTAGAAAAAGAATTCGGGTTCTGCTCAAAAAAATTAAAACATACCTAGGGACGAACCCGAGCGAAGCGAGGGTGAGTCGCTAGTTTAATAATATGTATGAGAATCAAAAGGGCATGCAACAAAGGTTTTTCTTTCTCCTGTAACAAAATTTAAATAATAATTACAAAACTAAGTAAGAAGTCTATTAATGAAGAAATCAACTTGCTAAACTGTAACAAACCAGAGATATAGTGGACGCTATTCGTTTTTACAGATGTTATTTTAAAATAAATACTACTTTATTCTACTCCTCTAGATTGGCGTCATTGACTGTACAGAGTGAGGCGCAAGAGCCAAGTGCTCGAAATATTAATAAATAAATAATAATATATAAATCTGTATAATGTCGGAAAAAACGAGCTCACGTACTCTTGCGATATTTGAAACTGGTGCACACCTCTCGACAACCTAAGGCTGATGTTACGCCCGAGGCACTATGCCGCTTTGTGGGGACCCATCTAGTGAGAGACGAGTCGTCGTCCGCTAAATGTTCAATTTGTGACAGTTGAACAGCCAAACGTAGTAGTCGTACGTAGTCTCATCTAATAGCCAATTTTTTAACCAATCCAAAGTCTATTCCACTGACACTTTTAGTTACATATCTCCATAATCTCTACGCATTATTTATAAATATTTCTGAGCAATTTACTATAGGTTACTCAGAGATCCCTGGCTGATGCGTCACATTAAAAATTTAAATCTCTTATGGGACCTCTACGTGTTCGACCTGTGTCCCCACGCAAGCTGTCCTAAAGAGCGGGCTTATTCGAGCCCGTGAATTAAAGTGAAAACAAAAAACTATAAATATTGAAGGCGTTCTTATATTGTAATACCCAAAAGGACCCACTTAAAGTACGCATTGTAGTCACACCGAATGCGAAGCTGTTACGATAAAGAAAAACGATAATAATTTTAAAAAGTTTTTATATGATTTATTATCATCTTATATGTATTGGTTTTAGGCAAAAATAAAGCAGTTAGAAGAAGAACAACCAATAATAGACGATCCTATACCAGAAATGACGCATAATGTCTTTGGCTTGGATCATGCGAAGATAATGAATAGATTGTTAGCTGCGAGGAAAAAGACTCGTGATGCTTGGGACAATCTAAATGCCGATACAGTAATAACTTATAGGGCAACTGAGGGTAGCAAATCGAAAACATCCACAGATGTGGGAACACAGAAGAGAGATTTGGCAGAATTCTTATTAAAGAGACAGGTAAGATAAAGTTTTAATTATAAGTCTTTAAACTTTCATGGTCATTGACAATATTATTATAATGTAAAACGCACTTGTTGTGAGTTCCCGATATTTAGGCAGAAGTGACAAACGTATGGTCACGGTCATGGTTGTACGTGTACACTGTAAATTATAAAGTAAGCGCTAAACATGGTAAATTTCACATTCCCATCATAATAATAAATATTTCATTTTTGCATTTAAAAATACTTTCTTAGATTTACGCGATTTTCGTTTTGTGTTTTTTTTTTGCTTTTTATTCTTTTACAATTTTTGTTAGTGAAGTTTAAAGTTGAAGAATTTTGTTAAAATTGACCGTTTAATTTATTAATTATATAAGTAATTATAGAGTATGAAAAGATTAATCTGATTAATGAACACATTTTTTTTGTCATAATCTGATATTAGTAATTGGAAATGCAAACAAATATACGGGTACGTGTACGGTATCTATAATAACCTTTTATTTATTTATTCATATGTAAGTATAGAACCGATGCTCTTTAATTTTATCTAAGTGTAAAAAGCCATGCATATAATCGTATTACAACTTGTGAAGCAATGATAAGAGGATTCACAGTTAAGCATGTAACATTCTTAAGGTAAACTACTTATTTACTATTTGTTTCAATCTTACGTGGTTTAAATATAACCTATTAACAATATAAAAGAGATTTTTTTATAAATTAACTATCGATTATAATAATTAAACATTTGTCAAGTTGTCTTCATTTTAATTTATATTTTTCTCGAGAAGCCGCGTTCATGGTTGACCCAAATTCTTATGCAATCGTAGAATAAATTGTGAAAAAACGAGGCCTAGTTTTCCCATTTCTGAGTCCACTGAAACATGAAACGTTTGCCATAATGTTAAATAAGCATAAATGTGAATTGAAATCAAATTTATATTTATTTTAACTTTTGTTAATGTTATAATTTAATTCAGTGTCTTTAAAAATGCTCATACAATGCCTTAACCGCCTTATTATAATATGCTGTGAATAGAATATCTAAATTAGGTACTTAAAATAACAATATCTATATTGTATTTAAGTTTTTTTTTTATTTTAATCCTAGCTTTTGCACGCGATTCTGCTCGCGTATCGGTTCATTTATGTATAAGACCCTACTATTCCGCTCCAAAAGGTCGCAGCGAAATCTTAGATAGCCTTATAACCTTACAATAAATATAATGCTCATAATTATAAATAAACAATAAAATACAAAATAAATAAGCGGGTACATAGTAGTTTCAGAGATTGTCACGTTCAAATAAACAAACAAACTATTTATCTATACATATAATAAAATTGTAACTAAGCCGAATCTGTACATTAAATATTTTTTGGAAAATCTTATTGAAATAGACTTTATTATCGATACAGAGGCCGAATCTATAGTTTTTAGAATTTTTGTCTGTCTGTCTGTCTGTCTGTCTGTCTGTCTGTCTGTCTGTCTGTCTGTCTGTCTGTCTGTCTGTCTGTCTGTCTGTCTGTCTGTCTGTCTGTCTGTCTGTCTGTCTGTCTGTCTGTCTGTCTGTCTGTCTGTCTGTCTGTCTGTCTGTCTGTCTGTCTGTCTGTCTGTCTGTCTGTCTGTCTGTCTGTCTGTCTGTCTGTCTGTCTGTCTGTCTGTCTGTCTGTCTGTCTGTCTGTCTGTCTGTCTGTCTGTCTGTCTGTCTGTCTGTCTGTCTGTCTGTCTGTCTGTCTGTCTGTCTGTCTGTCTGTCTGTCTGTCTGTCTGTCTGTCTGTCTGTCTGTCTGTCTGTCTGTCTGTCTGTCTGTCTGTGTCTGTCTGTCTGTCTGTCTGTCTGTCTGTCTGTCTGTCTGTCTGTCTGTCTGTCTGTCTGTCTGTCTGTCTGTCTGTCTGTCTGTCTGTCTGTCTGTCTGTCTGTCTGTCTGTCTGTCTGTCTGTGTCTGTCTGTCTGTCTGTCTGTCTGTCTGTCTGTCTGTCTGTCTGTCTGTCTGTCTGTCTGTCTGTCTGTCTGTCTGTCTGTCTGTCTGTCTGTCTGTCTGTCTGTCTGTCTGTCTGTCTGTCTGTCTGTCTGTCTGTCTGTCTGTCTGTCTGTCTGTCTGTCTGTCTGTCTGTCTGTCTGTCTGTCTGTCTGTCTGTCTGTCTGTCTGTCTGTCTGTCTGTCTGTCTGTCTGTCTGTCTGTCTGTCTGTCTGTCTGTCTGTCTGTCTGTCTGTCTGTCTGTCTGTCTGTCTGTCTGTCTGTCTGTCTGTCTGTCTGTCTGTCTGTCTGTCTGTCTGTCTGTCTGTCTGTCTGTCTGTCTGTCTGTCTGTCTGTCTGTCTGTCTGTCTGTCTGTCTGTCTGTCTGTCTGTCTGTCTGTCTGTCTGTCTGTCTGTCTGTCTGTCTGTCTGTCTGTCTGTCTGTCTGTCTGTCTGTCTGTCTGTCTGTCTGTCTGTCTGTCTGTCTGTCTGTCTGTCTGTCTGTCTGTCTGTCTGTCTGTCTGTCTGTCTGTCTGTCTGTCTGTCTGTCTGTCTGTCTGTCTGTCTGTCTGTCTGTCTGTCTGTCTGTCTGTCTGTCTGTCTGTCTGTCTGTCTGTCTGTCTGTCTGTCTGTCTGTCTGTCTGTCTGTCTGTCTGTCTGTCTGTCTCTGTCTGTCTGTCTGTCTGTCTGTCTGTCTGTCTGTCTGTCTGTCTGTCTGTCTGTCTGTCTGTCTGTCTGTCTGTCTGTCTGTCTGTCTGTCTGTCTGTCTGTCTGTGTCTGTCTGTCTGTCTGTCTGTCTGTCTGTCTGTCTGTGTCTGTCTGTCTGTCTGTCTGTCTGTCTGTCTGTCTGTCTGTCTGTCTGTCTGTCTGTCTGTCTGTCTGTCTGTCTGTCTGTCTGTCTGTCTGTCTGTCTGTCTGTCTGTCTGTCTGTCTGTCTGTCTGTCTGTCTGTCTGTCTGTCTGTCTGTCTGTCTGTCTGTCTGTCTGTCTGTCTGTCTGTTACTGCATTACAAAAGAACCACTGGAGGGATTTTGATGAAATTTGATATGGAGATAAATGGTTATCCGGGTCAACGTATAGGATACTTTTTACCGCGGAAAAATGTCTCATTTCTGAGAAAAAATACAAAAACTGCAATGTAAGAGTATAATAATATGTAAAACCTAAGAATTTGGTTTTTGGTCACCTGAACGCGGGCAATGTTAGTCATTAATAAATTACTATACATATCATTTAGCGATGAGTTACATTATGACGAGTTATCTAAAAGTTCTAGTACGTTTCATACTTTTGAGTACATTTTAGATACTCGTGTCTTTTATCATTACATTTATATTCGATTGTCTTCTTTTTGCTTTTAGCATGTGCCCTTTATATTTAAAAAATATATATTAATATCGCAAGATGTGTTGTTATATGTCCGACCCTTTAACTATTCTATTATCGATCATATTATAAATGTACTGATTTCTATTACGATTCACTCAGTTTATGGCACTCAAGGGCCTGAATTATTCAATAACTATAAGCGAAATATGTAGTATTAAGACATTATGAACTGCGTAGTGCGCGAATGAGTCAGTTTGTTTTGTTTGTATATTGTTTAGTTCAATGTTTACATGTAGCAGTTCTTTATGATTATCAAGTTTATTGCACTTTTAGCCCTCAACATAATTTGCGCACTCGATACAAATACAATACAAATCTATACATATAATAAAATTGTAACCAAGCCGAATCTGTACATTAAATATTTTTTGGAAAATCTTATTGAAATAAACGTTATTATCGATACAGAGGCCAAAATTATAGTTTTTAGAATTTTTGTCTGTCCGTCCGTCCGTCCGTCTGTCCGTCTGTCCGTCTGTCCGTCTGTCTGTCTGTCTGTCTGTCTGTTACCGTATCACAGAAAAACCACTGGAGGGATTTTAATGATATTTGGTATAGTGATAGCTGGTTATCCGGGTCAAAATGTAGGATACTTTTTAGCCTGGAAAAATATCTCATTTCTGAGAAAAAATACAAAAACTGCATTGTAAAAGTATACTAATATGTAAAACCTAAGAATTTGTTTTTTGGTCATCTGAACGCGGGCGGAGTCACGGGCAATGCTAGGTATAATATATAATAATACTCGATACAAAGTTAGTTTAATGGAAATGGTTATCTGCAAGCTATCAAGAGACCGATTAGTTGAAGGCCGCAGTTAAATAAATATTATTAACTGTTAAATAAAAGCTAATATCATTTGGTGTTACTCTTAAACGGGAATATTTAATTATGTTAATCTAGTAATCTAGTGACTAAATTTTGGCCATTTCTCTGATGAAATATTTGGCAATTGTCGCTAGTTTGCGCCATTTTTTTCTTAAATTGTGCATTTATATATCTAGTGTATACTCAATTTAAAGACATTAAATTTACTTCAGTGACTTTATGACAACAGTTATGGCGTAGTGGATTATGTTTCTGAGACTGTCTCATACAAGTACTGCGACAGTCGCGTCCTTTATTCCCCCGCACAGGACAAAATTATTATATTGATTTTATAGATATCTTTTTGTACATAGCTTTATGTTTGTCTCTGGATCGTTTAAAATATTAAATTGGAACAATTAAAGGTTTTACTTGCGCTATTTGAAATATTGCACATTTACATATATTTTATTATAGCTTGATTCCCCATACAAACTTTCATCCCCATTTTCACTTTTTTAAGGAATGATTTCCGGGATAAAAAGTATCCCATGTCCTTCCCAAATCCCAGGGTCTTAAACTATCTTTTTACCAAATTTCATCTAAATCGGTTCAGGAGATCTAGAGATTACACCCTACAACGTCACAAACTCACAAACTTTACCTCATTATAATAATAGTATAGATAAATATTAATGCCTGCCTGATATAATAAGTAATAAAAAAGTAATGAATTTACTGTCTTATCTCTAGTTAGTCTTTTCCGATGTTTTTTTTAGTAAATCGGTGATAGAGTTCATGAAAGTATCGCCAATGAAATGTAACTTTAAATATTATTTTCAGATTTTACAAAACAAATTGCATAAGGAAATGCGGGACGATCGCAAAACTTTAAACGAAGTATATGCTGAAGAAAAAGTCCATGAGGAGGAAATATATGATGAAGATTACGAAGAAGATTTACACGAACCTTTTTATAATGATGATCTAGACTTAGAAAAGACAAGAAGTAAATAGCCATAAATATCCTTGTAAATTTTTTGTAAGTGTAATTTTATTAAATATTATTTATATGAAAATGTTTTGTTTTATTGCCTTCATCATACACTAAACACCTATCCAATTTTGATTATAATTTTTAGTACGTCCCATGACGTAAGTAAATCGTAAATGATTACGAAGGTTATAAATAAATTCAATCACAAAAGTCGCCAAATGTAGGTAATTTAAAATAGAATTTTTGTTTTTATGAAATAAAACTATTAGTCGAGTGCAGTTAGGTTTGTTTACATCTCGAAATCCAGCTATAATGAATTGATTTGGCTGATTTTGGATTTTTTGAATTTCTTATACATATCTACTAAAAACTAAAAACCTTTTGAAATCCTGCGCTAATGTATTTTTTTAAAGGTTGTCCTATGAAAATGATGCTACTTCTAGTATAGTACATTCCTTTTATCCATATATTTATTTTTTCTTTCGAGAATAACTCAGTTTCCATATTAAAATATAGTGACTTACCGTCGCTTCGCACGGGTGCGTCCTTAGTACGTTATAGATATGAATGTACATTGTTTTGATATATCTCATAAGGTTTAGCCAATGTTAGACATAATTTCTAAGAAGAATTCGATTGAACCAGTTATTGTGTTTTCCCGTGAGCATGAAAGATTTTCCTGTAGTAAAAGGTATTCTAAATGTTGACCTGATTAATAAGTTATCACTACACAAAATTTAGTTAAAATCGGTTCAGTACTTTTTGCGTGAAACCCGTACAATGCACATCGATTTCGCTAAGTTATTGTTTTATTATATATATATATATATAGATAAATAAAAATAGGTATTGCGAGTGTACCTTAGGAGATAGACATATGCCGTTTCCTTTATTTAGTAGTTCGTTTTGGTAATCTCTCTTAAGTCTTACGGCCTGTCCGCACTGCGATATTTCACCGCACGTTTTTATTCTCGCAATTCTGTAACACATTGAATCTTATAGGAGTATCCGCACTGGCAGTTAAAAATTCACGCGGAAAAAAAATCTGTGATTTGATGCAAATTGAACGCGATGCGGCGCGGATATATTTCCGCGCGAATGTTTTGTACAGTATATAGAAGTATGGCTATGGCCGCACTGCGAAATAAAATTCGCGCGTTTCGCTCAGTCGTGCACCGACGCTATTGGTTTATCGAATGATTTTGTAGTCATTCTGTAATATCCGAAAAACTTTTTACTGTATTTTCGCAGCTCTTGATATTTAATGTAGAAAAACATCATTTTAGATTACTAAAATGTCTCAGTAGATATAGTAGATTTATCATTTTAGACGTTTGTCTCAGTCGGGACTCGAGTATAAAATTAATAAAAGTAATAACCGTATAACGAAATATATTGTTGTGTGAATATACTATGGCGTTTCATATCACATCTATTTACATATTAAGATAAGATGTCGGTATAAGTGGTAAATATTTAATAAATCAGGGTTCGCTTAAGCTTCGCACTTGACCTATTTTTCCAGGCCGTTGGCTAGGGAGCCGACATAATCAAGGAGATGGTCATATTTTAAACATGAGGATTTTTGAGAGTAATCTTACTAGCGTTAATATTTTAACTATTTGTACATATTGTGACACCAACACCTACTTAATGTGAGTACCTATATATTATATTTCTTCAAATAATATAAGGGTGTATGTAAACTAATTTTAAAATTAAAAAAAAGTAAAACATTAAGAGGGCAAATTTTTTAGTATAAATCTATACATACCTATAATAAAATTGTAACCAAGCCGAATCTGTACATTAGATATTTTTTGAAAAATCTTATTGAAATAAACATTATTATCGATACAGAGGCCGAATCTATGGTTTTTAGAATTTTTGTCTGTCTGTTACATCATCACAGAAAAATCATTGGAGGGATTTTGATGAAATTCGGTATGGTGGTAGCTGGTTATCCGGGTCAACATATAGGACTGACTGCGGGAAAATATCTCATTTCTGAGAAAAAATACAAAAACTGCAATGTAAGAGTATACTAATATGTAAAATCTAAGAATTTGGTTTTTTGTCATCTGAACGCGGGCGGAGCCGCGGCCAATGCTAGTTTTTTAACAAATCTTTTGAAAAACTAAATGCACTCATGAGTAATGGACATGAAATCTTATAAAAAGGCAATGCACAACCTATCTTATCATATTATGTATTGTTATTGTGATATTAGAAAGAATTTAACAAAAAAGACCTGCTGGTCTCTTATTGCCAGTATAGAAAGTAAAAATATTATTTACTATCTCACAGACAGTACCTAGTACCTGCAGTACAACTTAAGGCTTTTATGAAGACTAAATGTATACTAGAACAGCGATTTTTTTAAATAAACAGTTCAGGGAAATTGCTGTCTAACTTCGTTCAGTTCTTACTTTATTCTAGTGTTTGTCCGAACTTTTCGTTTCTGCACCCTGTTAGTTTCGGTTTAGTTTTAATTTTAGTTGAGTAGGTACCTACCAAAACTATGCCTGGAATGAAGTAAATGTACTTGTGAAATACGTAGGCTGCTAGGCACCTACCAAATTCACCGCATATACCTACTACTCTGTTCATGAGAAATACTACAACGGCTTGTGGTGTTGGGACTTACAATACATATAATACTGTACAAGTCGAATTCCTAAACATTTGTCCAAAAAACATTTAAAACAAAGATTATAAAGCTTCTAAGTCCTCCTACATTTTTTGTCATTATAATACGTAGTACAATCGGTATGTCTGAAAAAGAATAGAAAGTCTGTAACAGCTATCGATTTTAGGTAACCAATGTTACAATGCGGTCGATGACACCGAACCCGTATCTCAATCAGACGGCAATTCCAATGGAATGAGACTATAATGTCGATCCGGTCAATAATCAGGAACAAATTGGGGGAATATATAAGGGAACATTCATAATAATTTAATCTTTAGAACTCATAAAATTAATCGAGTAGTGTCTTCTTTAATAGACTTATTAAAATAAACATAATATTCCTTACTATATTTTAATATTTAGGTATACCTATTGAATGAATGAAATAAATTTTATTCAATTAGACTTATTACAAGTACTTTTATTAATGCAGTACCTACGTCTGTTTATAGGTACATCCTTAAATTAACATTGAAATAAAAAGAAAAATCAGTTTTCTATGGCTTAAAATAAATTCTAACAGATTAATAGTTTATTTTTTATCCAAACTTCTGAGTTTGAAACAATCACACAAACACGCATTAAACAATTACAAATAAACTTAAATTATTATTAAAAAAAAACAGTTAAACGGGTCAAAACATTGTATGTATAAAATAAAGTCGCTCGCGCTGTTTGTACGCTTAGATCTTTTAAACTACGCATCGGAATTTATTGCAGGTTTTAGCACTAGATAGAATGATTCAAGAGGAAACTTTATATGTATACCTAATACATGCATAGTATATTTACACTAACCGTTGAAATGTACCTAGGGACGAACCCGAGCGAAGCGAGAGTGAGTCGCTAGTTAAATATATTTTAAAAAACTTAGTGACTTACATACCCTTGCGATTTAAAGATTAAAGAAATAAAAATAGTTAAAAAATAAAAAATATAGGTACTTAAAATCAGGAACCACTATTCTATTGTAATTTTATTTTTTTATTATATGTATAGATTCTTCCGTATTTGTATCGGATTTTGTTCATTTCATGGGTTTCGTTCCAAAATCGATCCAGCCGTTTCGGAGATTACAGAACAGAACAAACAGACAAATATATATATTAAAAAAAATGATTTTTTTTTAAACTATAGGTGTTGTATATACTACAATAATATGTTATATGTACCATCATATTATGCAATTCGCAAAAAGCTGTTATTTTGATATTACAAACAGACACTTCAATTTTATTAAAATAAAAATATTTTATTAAAATAAAAACCAAAATGCGTAAAAAACGAACTAAAAAAATAAAAATAAGTTTATAAAGGAACATGAAGTCGACTATTCACTAAAGTAGGTAGGTACTTATAATTAATTATTTGTCCTTAGATTCTCTCCGAACCCTGTGCTGATCAAAATCGGTTAAGCCGTTTAGTAACTACGACGGAACATAGGATACATACATACAGCTCAAACCCATAACCCTCGTTTGGGCGTCGCTGCAGTCGGGTAAAAAGGGTTAGCTCTTAATAATTATGATTGATGTATGTACACGTCATGTTTTTTAACATCCTTTTTCGTTATAAAATCATTTTCAATTATTTCATCTAAGAGTAAGTAGGTACTTGAATATCAATGTTCTAACTACTAATTAATACTTTATAATGACTGTTTGCATAAACTTTTATATTTACCAATCATACAAGCCGCTAACATTAATGCTAAATAGAATCAACATGACTCATTTAATGATTTTATTTCCAGTATGATATCTATACATTTAATAAAATTCTGATTCGAATTTGTACATGAAATATTTTTTGGAAAATATTTTTGAAATAGTCATTAATTATTATATTTTATTATCGATACAGACGCCGAATCTATAGTTTTTAGAATTTTTGTCTGTCTGTCTGTGACCGCATCAGGAGAAAACCACTGGGCAAATTTTGATAAAATTTTGGTATGATGATAGCTGGTTATCCGGGTCAACATTATAGGATACTTTTTACTGCGGGCAATTTCCCATCTCCAAGAATCTATACCAAACGTTATAACGTAACTAGTTAAATAATAAAAAAAATAGTTTATTATAATATAGGAACAGTTACCCCAACTGGCTATTATTATAAGCAAAACCTGTTGTAATGCTCAACAAGTTGCAAGATATCCATTTATCCGAGTACGGATAGGAAACATCTAAAAATTATGAGTGATTTTGAGTAATCGGAGATCGGTCCATTAACCATTGTGAAAACATATTCTACTGTATAATATACTATTTTGATTCATTGGTTACAATATTTACAGTATTTCGTTGGCAAGTCACGTTTCGACGGGGGTAGTTCTTAGGTTTTAGGCATTTAACGGCGAAGGTCTTATGGGTTTTATATCGACCATGGAGTAATAAAGTTAATCCAGGTTCTGTGTAGTCAGTAGTGCAATATCGAGCGGGGTCGGCCGAGAGGGACGCGGGACGGAGGCTCGGGCGGCGGCGGCCACCTGTTCGCACCCCGCCCCCCGCTCGCCCCCCGCGGTGACTGCCACCCCGGGCTCCGCTGCGCGCGCTAGCCCTTCCCTCCACTCATTCGTTTCGCGACGCGTCGTCTCGCCGGCCGGTTTCCGACTCATTCGACCGGGCTCATTCGCATCGCGTCCGCTTACCTTATCACTCGATCGTCCATTCCACAAATCAGTCATGACGGAGAGCACGGAAACCCCAGCAGCTGCGGCACCCGAGAAGACCCCCACTGAGAATGGGTCTACTGAGACCCCTCCCGAAGAAACCCCGGAGAAAGCTACTGAGGAAAAAGAAAAGGAGACTCCACCACCCAAGGAGATGCGCGCAGTCGTTCTTACTGGATTCGGGGGTCTCAAAACTGTCAAGATATTGAAGAAACCTGAACCCACTGTAGCTGAGGGCGAGGTCCTGATTCGCGTCAAAGCATGGTAAGTTTTAATATTTTTTTTCTAGTTATTGAACGCACTGAAAGAATAAAGCGATTAACACAAAAAAAAATTATACGGCAATTAATTAGGATTCCAATCGAAAAATTAATATTTAGTTAAAGCGGGTAGACATATCGTACCTACATTTTTGTATTGAAAATTTTGATATTTTATAAAAACATTAATTTTATTAAAAAACTAGGATATTTTACATCGTTACGTTCAAAAATTGTAGTAAATCTCGATTAGTGTTATATGTTCACGGGCGGTGACTATGTATCCACTTACCTAGTGCCTCGGCTGCACTGTACGATCGAATCCCGTTCTCCGCGTCTCGCCTGCTTCATTAACATCTGCCTGCCGCGCCGTGTTTCACGGGCCCACGGCTTATGTACCCGATTGAAAATTCTGCACGCACACAAGTGCATCCATTGCTTGCCGGTTGCCGGTTGCCGGCGGGTGACGCACCCGCGCCCTAAGCGGATTTACACTCTAACGACCAGCCTGGGGACGTGACATTCTTAAATGTAAATAACGATCAATTTAAGAACAGACACACCTTTTTCTTAATACTAAAATTTCAGTCTTAATATTTTTCATCCATCTCCAAGTATAATTACATGTTTTTTTTATAAACATTCCAAGCTCCCCATACGATTAACTCCGATAAATAATGTCACCGAAAGACGTAAGTTCGCGCGAAATGGAGTTTAAATGACTGATTGTTCTTTGTGTTTATTTATCGCTCCAGTGCTTCAGATAATACATCGAGACAGACTCAACGACAGGCTACTTAAGTCATGAGTTATCAGCCACTTTTCTTGTTAGTGTTCCCTGTAACAATCTTACCGACCATATATCTGATTTAAAGAGAAATAAATATAAATATGTAAATAACAAGACTCGACCCATTAATATAAAATTCAATTTTCTCCGTTCGTACTTGACTTAGTTCATGCGTTGAAATCTATTGGATGGTTACTATGTGTCTCCTAAGTTAGTTGTAAGCATCATTGTTAATGGATAGATCTATGAAGGGAAGCAAGTTTAGGGGAGTGAATGTGCGTAGGCGCGAGGTTCGAAGCAGGCGCAGATCGCATCCCCGCTAAATATAGCACGCTTATCGTTGACTTACTATGTTAATGACCGCGACAAACTCTGCACCAGCTGCAGCGAACATATAATCTGACGTCTCTTTCAACCGGTACTCGTTGCAAGTTTACTTGAACTTACGTTCAAGTTTGGCTAGTACAACACAAAATCCATATAGAACCGCTCCGCCCGCGTTAGATGACCAAAAACTAAATTCTTAGGTTTTACATATTAGTATACTTTTACAACGCAGTTTTTGTATTTTTTCTTAGAAATGAGATATTTTCCTGCGGTAAAAAGTATCCTATATGTTGACTCGGATAACCAGCTATCACTATACTAAATTTCATCAAAATCTGTCCAGTGGTTTTCTCGTGATGCGGTAACAGACAGACAGACAGACAGACAGACAGACAAAAATTCTAAAAACTATAGATTCGGACTCTGTATCGATAATAATGTCTATTTCAATTAGATTTTCCAAAAAATTTAATGTACAGATTCGACTTAGTTACAATTTTATTATATGTATAGATTATATTTAAAATCGCATAAAAAACACAATAGCGTTCACACGTATTTTTAAGGAGCCGTTTCAATTCATTCATACCTTGTCAAAGTCTTTAGTTCTGTGAACTTAAGTAGGGATATGGTAAGCATCATAAGATCGTCTTAAGTCTAAATATAGATCATTTCAAGGATAAATGCGTTCTGTTTGAAACTGTAACATAAACACAACACTAACCACATAACTTAAAGAATGTTCACCCATAATTAAATAGACATTACGTAAAATAACGGTTAAGATAGGTTTTTCAACTATCACGAATTACAGATTTTCATGCTTGTTTTAAAGGAAATTGTAATTTTTTAATTATATTTTAGTCGAGACATTATAATATTTGGGTTGTACTTATCCATAATTTACACGAAAGTTGTGAAATTTAATACAGATACTACAAACGTAATAAAAAGTTTCTACTGTTCTCTATGTAAATATGTAATATATAATCCAGCGGCGAGTTTCATCGACATCCAGCGTACAAGGGTTCTTTATTTGATAGCGCTATTAATTTAATGACATGTAACAGTTATAAAATGAAATCCAAACCTATTACAGCGTTCGGCATAGACGCGGATGCTTTAGTACCGCCGCTTCTCTTTATGTTTTAAAACAAAATGAAGGGAACGGACAGATGAATAACATACCATTATATTCAATTAGGTCAAGTCAGTGTCAGAAACGTCTTCTGAGAACAATCTGATGTACTCACGCCCTTATATACGAGTGGCTTTCTTTTTCCGAGTGTGTTTAATCACACTTGAATACAAGCCGCGGATAGATCTTAACTGTTCTTATTCTACTTGCCTAATTATGACTGAATCGATAAAATCTATACATATAATAAAATTGTTACTAAGCCGAATCATTACATTATATATTTATTGGAAAATCTAATTGAAATAGGACATTATTATCGATACAGAGTCCGAATCTATAGTATTTAGAATTTTTGTCTGTCTGTCTGTGTGTCTGTCTGTCTGTCTGTCTGTTACCGCATCACGAGAAAACCACCGGACAGATTTTGATAAAATTCGGTATGATGATAGCTGGTTCTCCGGGTCAACATATAGGATACTTTTTACAGCGGGAAAATATCTTATTTCTGAGAAAAAATACAAAAACAGTATTATAAGAGTATACTAATATGTAAAACCTAAGAATTTGGTTTTTGGTCTTATGAACGCGGGCGGAGCCGCGGGCAATGCTAGTAATATATTAACGTTTTTCTTAGCGCACTACTAGCATAAAAATATGGAATGTATTATATTATATTTTTGTGGATTGATTCTGCTATCATGCAATAATCTTATCGTAGATTCCATCACGCTGTCATCAGCATCAGTCTTATTACTATGAGAGTGCGTGTTAATTGCTCACATCCTTTTCTTTGTTGGTGTATGAATTTAATGTCTAAAAATAACTTCTGCCCTTCGAAAGCTGCAATCGAGCTCCATGGTTTAAAGTGCAGTATTGTGCATTTTAATAGGCAACGAAGCAACATAAGATGAGAGAGATGAATTTGTTTATTACCCTCTTCCTTATTGAGAGCGTCTGTACGAGATAGCTCTCTTCCTATGACTCAATAGAAAGTAATGCTCTTGAACTAACTCGATTTGAGTAACTCGCTAAGTTGTTCCTTAGTATTGGCGAGTGGGTGGACTTGCCTCTCAATTCTATGGTGGTTTACTCGTTGCTTGCTACGCGCAAGCTGTTCTGATACCATTTCCGCGTAATTTTAGAATAATTGAACATGGTAGTAGTTTAGAAAGGAAGAGGTGATCGCTATCGCTATCTTGAGAGGTCATCCATTAACAAATCACTTTGCTTCACTGTAGATTCATACAGCGTTTGCTGTTTTTTTTTATTTGAAATTTGAAATTGTAAGATTTAAAATGTAGTTATACATATCAAATAACTGTAACATAATGGTGTTGTTTCGCGAAACCATCACATTTAGTTTTTTATTATTTATTGGTTTGTATAAACATAAGCAAGATTTTGATTTGTAAAACAATAGTGCGAACATTAAGTATGACTATAGGGCGTGCGTCACAGGCTTATTTTTGATACGTTGGTTTTCTACTGGCACAGATGAGTCAGTCAAGTTAGATATCGATATTGACTCATTAACGAGCAAAAGTAAGTAGTTTTGTCAACATAATATTGATTACTTTTTCAGTCATGACGTGTTTTCAGTAGAAGTTATAACGGGAATCGGGTAATACAGTCTGTACAGGACATGTGTCGTGACCATAAAATGAAATCCTTGATCGCGTAGCAGATGCTGGTGGCGGGTCGCAACAGCCGACCGTCGCTCGTATATTGTTGGCGGAGTCAACGAACTTACGAAAATGCTTCATCGCTTATTGTGCCCATAATCGATTCAGTTCACTATATGGAGTATAAAGATTTTGCATTTTCTTAATACTTTTTTGATAGCAAATTTTCAGGTATTATTTATATAGCAAATATTGTTGTAATTCTTAATAGTCATTTGTCATTCAGGTTGCGTGCAAAACGCACTTATTTATCAACATTAAACATATCTAGACCATTATTACTCCATACAAATTTCTATTTACAATCATCTATACCAGATTGCTAAGTAAATTGAATTGGAAAACCCCGTGACTCGATGTTAGCATGAAGAAGGGGTGTGGTTGCGTTGCGCCGGGTGTTGGGAGGGCGCGGTGGCGTGGGCCAGGGGATGAGGGTTGCGAGTGCTCCTGTGCTGTCTGGCGGGGCGGCGGGGAGCGCGGGGGTGGGGGCGAGCCGGCGCGGGGGAACTCGAGCCAGATCAATACGCGTTCCCGGCCCCCGGTCCTCGCGGCCAATCTCCGCAGGCCCCAAGTCTTTCGACGCCGATGCTTATTTTTTTATAGCATCCATTAAGTATACTCGTCGACAAGAATGTATAGAAGCATGTGTTAGAATTTTATATTCTTTCGGTCTAGCAGTTTTCTCTTGATTATTTTAAAAAAGTGAAATTAGGAATATTTTTTACTAAACTTCATTAGTATAAAGTAGTATAACTAATACGTATATTATATATATATATATATATATATATATATATATATATATATATATATATATAAGTAAGTTTGCTTTGTATAGGCTGGCACCGATTTCGAAAATATTTGATTAGGTATGTATTTAATAGGTAGGCTTTAATTACTTAGCCAAAGCACACCGACTTCGAAAATATTTGATTAGGTATGTATAGTAAATGAAAACTACCAATCAGTTATTTTTCACTTTTTAGTGCTTTTGTTTGAAGTCGGTTTTTATTTTTTTGTTAAAAAGTTTTTATTTTTCCCTTTTTAGTGTAGACAGTAGTAGCAAAGTAAGGATTCTAACGTGTTAGGCTTGTCAAATCCAACAAAATAAGCCCAAACTCAAAGTATCTACTATTAGCCGTTGAAGAGTTCCACCTATCCACCTTCTGGCCTTGCCATCAGATCAGGTCAACAACACCGAACCACTGTACTATCAACGAAAATAGAAATACTTGCAAAGTTTCAAGTCAATATGACAATTAGAAGTAGGTTAAATTCATTATTAGTTGTTTTTCCACCCTTAGGGGTGGTATTTTTTTTTGAAATTTAAATGGGACCAATCTGGAAGTATACCCTTTCAAACAAAACAAAAATTGTCCAAATCGGTTAATAAATGACGGAGTTCTGAGGTAACAAACATAAAAAAAAAAAAACATACAGTCGAATTGAGAACCTCCTCCTTTTTGAAGTCGGTTGAAAAGTAATAGTAACGAGGTTCGATTATGAATTGTTAAATTATTTTACAGAATCCCACTCAACAATACCTAGATGATATATCTTTAATGCATAGTTTTATTATACTGCAAACGTCTGAGCGGACTCAAGTAATTTATCATCGGATCAGAGATATTACTCCCACTCACAAGGAACTTTTTCACGATCCATTAAATTTTCTATAACCATGTAATATGTATAAAATATTATGATAACACAAATATATACATATAATAAAATTATAACTAAGCCAAATCTGTACATTAAATATTTTTTGGAAAATCTTATTGAAATATAGACATTATTATCGATACAGAGGCCGAATCTATAGTTTTTAGAATTTTTGTCTGTGTGTCTGTTTGTCTGTTACCGCATCACAGAAAAACACTGGAGGGATTTTGATGAAATTTGGTATGGTGAAAGCTGGTTATCCGGGTCAACATATAGGATACTTTTTACTGCGGGAAAATATCTCATTTCTGAGAAAAAAATACAAAAACTTCATTGTAAGAGTACAGTACTAATATGTAAAACCTAAGAATTTGCTTTTTGGTCATCTGAACGCAGGCGGAGCCGCGGGCAATGCTAGTTATGTATAAAATCAGAAATCGATTGGACGTCAAAGCAGTCCAAAACTTATGAGAATCTGTTAAGATACTATATTTTAAGCCTTAAGGAGAGTTGAACTGCTTCATTTAAGTAAGATAACTTTGGAAAAGTAAAGTTGATTCGAAACACTATTTACACATTAGTATTTAAATTGACAAATAATAATATTTCTTCCGCACGTGCCGAGGTTCAATCATTTTCTTTGCAAGGTTAGGGCAGATATTTTAGGGTGAAGTGGCCCAATGCTTTTATGTCATCTTCAATTTTGTTTGATACGCCCCTGGCAGAGTTTTTATAGCACACCCTAATTTGTAAGCAAAAAATACGCACAGAACTGGTTCGAAAGCCTCAAATATATATATAGCAATATATACATACAAGTACAGTCGTCAACTATAAGAGAGTGCTTAAAAAGCAAAATTTAATGTTCTTTTCTTTCTATCCCTTAATACAAAACCTATAATATATTTTGATAATGCCCAATATTAGTTAGCATTATCCAGCAAATAACATCGGAAGAAATTTTGAAACATTTTTAGCTGTGCATAGATTTTTTGTTTCTCCTTTTGGATATTTGGGAAGGTCAGCATTAGATATTCATATTTGAAACGAACACGCGTCACGTTGGGTGTGGATGCCCTTTTTTCGCCCGCATATGTTTCTATGAGGGTATTTCTTTTTATATATGGGTATAATAATGTAATGGCTAAGCTATTGAGATGAATCTATTTTTTTAAAATATGTTGGGACATTTACACACAGCACCACCTGGTTCCATGGTAAGCTATGAGGCTTGTATTATGGATACCAGATAGTTTATACACTACACATATATAACATTTAAATACATACATGTTATAAATATAAACACACATGACTGGAGTACAACCATTCGTGCTCGTCACATAAATGATTAATGAATGCCCCAGCGGGCTCGAACCCGCGACCGCTGGCACAGCAAGTAGGGTCACTACAAACTGAGCCAAACGAGCCGTCATAATAATCTATGTATTTCATTTGTTATTTTCTATGGAATAATAAATTTATGTCTTTATGTATCTTTTCTAAGAAGACTGATAAGATTTTAGAATGTCGGGAATAGCAGTATAAGTATCGATAATATTGTTTGTGAAGTCATTCGATTGTTTAAATATAACAATTTCTTATCTTTGCTATCCTCTCTTTTAACTGTGCAAGTTGAATTCTTGACTTTTGTTATCAGTTTTAAAGACTGAAACCTTTTACCGAGTCCTAGAAAGTAGAAATACGTTTAAAAAACATGAAATCTCAAAATCTCTATTCTCTACATACCTATCTTAATCTCGGAGGAAGCCCTTCTTAAGTACTATTTTATAAATCGAAATGTGCGATTTCTAATATAAAGTAATGGATATTTGAGAGCTAAACGTTGGGGAAAACAACTCTAAGATCTATTTTTTCTTTTTATTAAAAAAAGTAACAACATAGTTATGGATGAATTTAACTTACAGGATCGTATTAATTAAACCTTAAGGAAATACTATCTTATATATTTATTGCTATCTTAGAAAAATTCGTCATCGTAAAACATGAATTCAGATACTTTCACAAAGAAAGAACAAAAAGAGGTGAGCCGAAAATGAACTAACAATAAGTAGAGGCAAAAAGTGGCTTCACTCGTATCAGCTTTTATATCGAAAGAAAACTACAGGTTACTGGAACCTCCAAGAACGGAGGTTATTATTATCAGAGATCTGTTGTTCTTTGCTTTTGAAAGCGATAATTGCTCGATTATCAATCGAATGCTTGTGTATTCTTTATCCGCTTTTAACGTTCAAAATGGTACTTGTTTATTGTTTCTATTTCTGCATTAATATTACTTAATAACTTATCTATACTATAATAAAACTGTAGAGGTCGAATGTCTGTACATAGCAAAAAATGCTAAAAACCGAGTCAGAGGGATGTAAGAAGACAAATAGAACAAATCCAGATTTTTTTCAATTTTTTTGTTTCTCTGTCTGTTTGTACGGGCTAATCTCCGAATCTATTGGACCGATTTAAATGAAATTTTGCATGGTGATACCTTATATCCCCGGGCAAAATCTAAGATACTTTTCACTCCGGAAAATTAAAGAGTTCCCGTGGGATAGTTAAAAAACTATAGTAACTTATACAGCTTAGTACACAACAACTCATGCACCTAATTTAGTAAAATTTGGCATGCTAATACCTTATGTTGCCTGTCAAATAACAGGTTACTTTTAATCCCGGAAAAATGAACGGTTCCCGTGGGATAGATCTGTTTGTGCTTTTCTAGAGGCGAACCCGAGCGAAGTGGGTGACCCGCTAGTTGCTAATAAGAAAATTGTCGATGTTCCATTGTACTATTGAAAATGCGACACAAATTTACATTAAGTCGACCGGGAACTTTTTTGTTCTTTTATATTTATGCTTGTTTGGCCACCCTAAGCTTATATCCACCCAGCTGTGGAATGAAGACTCATTTCCTGAGAACACAATGAGTTTTAATGATTGACATTTTATTATTACCACGTATCGTACATAATAGGTATGCAGTGTTACTTAAGAAGTAGGTATTAAGGTACCTACTATGAATTTTGATATACAATAAATGGATAAATAATTTTAATTTTGCTAATGTGCAATTAAAATCTTTTGTATAAAAATCAATAATCTATTAATTTGCAAAATGATAATTCAAACATAATATAATAAGTTACATATAATAGTAAAAGAAGGCGAAAGTTAAAGTTATTGATCAGAAATAAAATATATTATTACTTAGTTGACCGCAGACATCGACCATGACTTGTCAACTGTTATGTAATATCCAATAACCAATCATCGTAGCGGTTTCTTACAAAATATATACATATATGTATTGTAACTATAGAAAATTTATGTGGACAATTTTGCTAGTGCTTTTTTTTTAATCTGATGTGACCTAATACTAACCTAGACTTATTGAAAATTAATACATATTAGTATTACTACTAATTCTCACTGACTGACATATACACGTGGGTTGTCTGGTGCATAGGAAACTATGGTCACGTGTCGTACAGCTTGGTTCATAGCACCGCTAACCGGATACTTGAGACCTGCTAGCTTCCGACCTCCGAAACGGCATTCGAAAGATATCATTTCGGTTAAGCCGCAACGAGCATAATATTACGAAATTTTAAACAAGAATAATTTAATATATTATCTTTTAATTTTAATGCTTTAAACTTTTATCTCTTCGAATAGTTCGTTTTGGGGGACTGAGAGTATGAGAGGACATATGTATTATGTACCTATGATATATTAAGAATTTTTCGTCCATGTATATAAATTATAAAGATCGTACTGGCCATTATATTTATTTTATAGGTTTACCCATTACTATATGTTAGTGTCGATATATGTGGACTTCGGGCTGTTAACAGAATTTTTATTTTAACCTAAATTCCTGTATAAAAGGGTCATAACATGAGATTTTAAGTCACGCAACTTTTTCCTGTATGTTATAAATATTTAAGCTCACGCGACATTTTTTTTTGAATGCTATGCATTTACTGCCATTTACATACTGTCTATATATATTGTGTATATTCTTATTAAACGAATGATAAAATAAAGCTAATATGCGCAATAAAATAGCATCAGAAATCAGTGTACTTGAATAGAAGATATTTATAAAAATCATGCATCAGGATATTATAACATATTAACAGAATATAAAACGTCGATAATTGAAGCCGCAGTTTCCTGTGCCTATTCATAAAACGTTCGTAATACAACATAGGTTAGTTCGCTAACTCGTCAGTAACAACATACCTACAGAATACAAATGAATCAGAAAGCACGCGAACGAGGAAATTCCATTCGGTGCGGTTGTACTCCGTACACGTGAAGCAGATATTTTAGTCTATATTTTTTTTTTACTGACTGAATTTCTGCAGTATTTTATCATTAATATTTATTAAATATAATATTTTATATGATGTATAATAACGTATCTTCTAAAGTACTTATTGGTTGATTAATTATAATTGTATGGCCAGTTATCTTTTAAAGTCTATACTTTAATTTTGGGAGTTTAAAAAGGTATCCTTTTTTAAAAAAATACTAAACTCCCAAAATTAAACGTCATAAGCATATGTAGGTACGTCTTACCAACCTGTACACACAAACTTTTGTTTTTTGTGTTCTGACTTCTGAGGTTCTAAATAATTGAGTTTGACAAACGGACGGATAGACAAAAACACGGGTGAGCTTATATTCCATCCGTTAGAGCTCAGAGTCTTAAAAATTAATCTAATTATTAATGCTAGTTTAAAATTGAAAGCCAAGAATACCAAGTAAGCGAATTAAGAATGCTCTTGTACAGCCGCTATGTCTTTTATCAATGAGTACTCTTAATCAAAGCGGCTATGACTGTGAGAGGAAGTTATTTTGTAAGTGACATTTTTAGACTGTCTATTAAGTTTGACGTCTAAATTGGATCCAATTAGTGTAATTGCTAAAGAATGAGTCAGGCAGGATTATTTTTTGCTGCCTCAAAATCTGCGCGGAAAATATGTGTAGAATATTAATATTTTCCGTCTTTATCTTTTTATTTTATTTAATAACTAGCATTGCCCGCGGCTCCGCTCGCGTTCAGATGACCAAAAACTAAATTCTTAGGTTTACATGTTATACTCTTACATTGTAGTTTTAGTATCTTTTCTCAGAAATGAGACATTTTCCCGCGGTAAAAAGTATCCTATATGTTGACCCGAATAACCAGCTATCACCATACCAAATTTCATCAAAATGCCTCCAATGGTTTTTCTGTGATGCGGTAACAGAAGACTGACAAAAATTCTAAAAACTATAGATTTGGCTTCTGTATCGATAATAATGTCTATTTCAATAAGATTTTCCAAAAAGTATTTAAAGTACAGATTCGGCTTAGTTACAATTTTATTATATGTATAGATTTTAGTATATATGTAGTGTATAAATGTAATATAGTGTATTTTGCTATAATATAGTGCTGTGCTGATAGTAGCGTATACAAAAATTTAAAGTTGAAGAAGGATTTAATATCGCCTACTTCTCGGTGGCTCAAGAGATGAAGCAGACAGTTAAATACTTTTCTGAATATAAGCACGCTTACGACATGAAACATGAGCGGCGAACGGAAGAAGAGTTGAAGTGTAATATGGTGGAGGTACACACCTCGCATTACAATGACGCTTATGAACTCTATACTACATAACATGAAGATATAGAAATTTTCATATCACAGTTAGTCGCTACTCGGGGGCTTAGGTATCTAAAAAGTTGAGTTTCCAGACGATTTTATTGATTTTGTGATATTTGTGCTTGTAGGTAGTAATTAAGGTTACTTATGTACTAATTCACTTTAAATATACTTTTACAATCTTGTTATTTTTTTTTCGCGGAAATTATATATTAGAGTGTATATAATAATTGTGAAAGACTTACAATTAGTAAATTTATTTTGCGGCATACACCTACCCAAAAATCTGTGGATAACGCAGAAAACGAAGTTTGTAAGTTATTTATACTTCTATACTAATATTATAAAGAGGTAAAGTTTGTGAGGTTGTTGGGGGTAGTCTCTGTATCTACTAAACCGATTTAGATGAAATTTGGTAAGAAAACAGTTTTTGACCCTGGAAAGGACATAGGATACTTTTTATCCCAGAAATCATCCCTTAAGGGGGTGAAAATGGGGATGAAGTTTGTATTGCAAACCCGAACGAAGCAAGGGTCAGTCGCTAGTACTATATTTTTTTTTATTGTAATAATCTTGTATTCTCTATCAGATATGTAAAGTTACATTACATTTTAGTAAAGTTCGTGTTAGTTTATGAATTCATGACTGGAAGGTTGCGTGTTTGAGCTACTAGGCGTTATACAGGCGCCCTGACGCGTCGTCGCGACGCTCGCCGCCGCCGGGTCGCGTCGAACCGACGCTTGGGTCCGATGCAATTTAAAATTACCCCGAACTGGGGTGCTTTCTCATTCATTTGAACATTTTAATCGAATATCTAACATAGAGGGTGTCGTAGTGCGAACTTAAGAATAATTTATTCATAAATCATCATTATTCTTCGCGTATCATTCGGCACTGTTTAATAAACCGGAAAGTTATTTGAATTGCGTGAATAGAAATTCTACATAATGCATTAATCGCATTATTGCTTTGCTAGGGTTGTAATCGCTTTATTGAGAATACCTTTACTGGTTTGTCGAAAGGTTTCAATTTGATTACATTTGCACGAGTATTTTATTAAAATAATAAATATGATTTAGGTTGGTAATATGTAATTAACAATATATCACCTATTTCATGCAAAGTGACTAAGAATTTTGTCTATATATATAATATGTATCAAACAATAATGGAAATGGGGGGGTCGTAATTAAGATTATCAAATGAGGGCAGGGTTGATAGGTTTGTTTTAGCGATTCGTTTGTTGGCGACATTAGGTTTTATCAGCTAAAGGCCTCATTACAATTAGGTACAACTGAGTCACGCAATTGGCAACTAGAATTAAATGTTCAACATTCTAAAATACAAAAAGTATACTTAAGCAAAATAATCTATACATATAATAAAATTCTGACTTAGTTGAATCTGTACATTAAACATTTTTTGGAAAATCTTATTGAAATAGACATTATTATCGATACATAATCCGAATCTATAGTTTTTAGAATTTTTGTCTGTCTGTCTGTCTGTCTGTCTGTTACCGCATCACGAGAAAACCACTGGACATATTTTGATGAAATTTGGTATGATGATAGCTGGTTATCCGGGTCAACATATAGGATACTTTTTACCGCGGGAAAATATCTCATTTCTGAGAAAAAATACAAAAACTGCAATGTAAGAGTATACGAATATATAAAACCTAAGGATTTGGTTTGTGGTCATCTGGATGCGGGCGGAGCCGCGGGCAATGCTAGTTTTTAAATATATTTTTGTTACTTTTACAGTTCAATATTTTTAAAAGAGCCTAATCTATTGCATCTTTAAAGTAATCTTTTTACCTGCGCATATTACGATCTATTGATGTAAAAGGAAGCCATTCAAATCGTTGAATAAACGGTCAGGTAGCGTGCGTGGAAAATTCAATGCGAGTAAACGAGACTTGGTGCCGGAGATTATCTCGGCTTAGCATTCCGACTCACGGGCGTTTGAGTCTCTTACGATCATTGATAATGGAGGAAAGGTTTAAAATAAAACGGTGCAACCCGTGTCCAATTTAGCCAATAAAAAGGATGCGGGCGCTAGCCGTAACTAACATTACAGACTATGAAAGAGTCATTTCTACGAAGTCTCACGCAAATGTAATTATTTACAATTACATAGGGCTCACATTAATATTATTTTAGTGTCAGACCGAAGAGGGGACCGCTGCCTATACTTACCCGATCGGCGGCGGCCGACCCCTCAAATGAATCAAGCAAATAACGAAACAATGTAAACAATGAGCCCGCCGCGAACTGTGATTCATTCACTCCGAATAAAGGTCATTTTAATAGGAAGACACAATTTTTGTAGCAAGTGTGAGTCATGTTCATTCACTATTTTTTTTTTTTGAGTATCATCGTCATTGCACCACAGGTTCAGTTCAGATTAGGAACCTGGGATTTTTTGCAGATTTTAAATTTAGAAATCGGAATACCTGTATATGTTGAAAATTAAATTTTATCTGTTGGTTTGCCCTTCCTTTACACAGTAATATAATATCAGATTATTCAATCATCATGATCAGATCAATGTGCTTATGTTTTTCATAGGCATAGTTTTTGAGTCAAAGAATGACATAAGCTATATATTATATGTATATTGAAATGAAAATATGATATTTATAAATTTTCTAAAACCAAACGTAGCTAGGACGGATCATTAGTTAAATAACAATATAATGAATAATAATGATTTAAGTTGTTTTTGTTATGTTTTTTAAATTCCTTTTATACTTCCTCCTTGATCTCATTTAGGTTTCTACGCACGTGAGACCACCCAGATTGAGAATGTGAACATTTCGATGGTGTAGGTTACATAATGCAAATATATTTAAATACAATCAAATATCCTGTACTGTTTTTTTTAATAATTGTGTTATTCTTGTCAAAAGAATAAACTACAGACAAAATAAAGCAATTTATATTCTTATTTAAAAAATATAGATGCTTATCGATTCTCACTTGTAGAACTTGTTATAAACAGTAAGTAGCCAGTAAAATGGTAATGTGAGTAAACAATATGCAGACGTCACAGCTATTGTGTGTAAGACTGCATTATTTCAATAATATGCCTTGGTGAATGTTTAGGGCTGCTTTTCGTCGAAGTACTATCTTTATTTTTAAAGTGAATCTGCTGCGATGAAATATATGTATTAGAATTAAAAATTTTATGTTATTACCGGTGTTGTACCAAGAACACAATTTGCTCAATGGAGCTTGTTAAGTTAGGTACCTACTTGTAGATAAGTACTTACTCTAGTTACGTTCTATGAATATTAGTTCTAATAAATAAAAATATGGTAGGATAAATAGCCATATAAATTTAATTTAGAGAAGCAGTAAATCTGATATTTAAATTATTCATACCACACCATCGACTACCCACACGTGCAAATTTTTATTGAATTTACAACGAAATGGGACCTCTCTCATTAATTGGATTTCGTAATAGGGAGACTTCAACCTGTTTCTTTGCAATGGATTAAACAATCGATGTAATGCATTGAATTTTAAGTCGCATTACGAGCAGGAAAAGAAAAATAAGGACTTAAAACCCAGTCGTTATCGAGTGATGATTGCCCACTGACAGACACATAAACATTTTATTACGTTGCAATTCCAATAATTTTTAAATATTATTGTAAATCTGACTACTATTTGAAATGGGAAAATATGTGTGTGTTTGTTACTTCTTCACGCAGAAACTGCCTGTCGGCTTTGGATGATAATTAATTCACAGATAGACCTGGAGTAATATATATTGTTAGTCAACTTTTTTTTTTGATAAAGCTGGGGAAATCCATCATGGGGACCCTGCAGACCGTCAACGGGCAGGGTACTGTGAGACTCCTACTCACTAAAACCCATATTTTTAGTCACCTAGGTCATAGGTGCACCCGAGCGAAACTAGGATAATTCACTAGTATAGTTAATAAATATATGAGGTCGAGTATAAAATCGACCTATGCATACTAGATGATAGGTTAGGTAAATCGATAGCAGTTTGTAAATCTTTATGGCAGCCATAGTGGTAGGTGGGAGGAGACAAACGCAAATATCGATTACTTCGACCGACGCCCGCGGTTTATAACACGGAGCACGTACCAACACTACAACAATTACATGTATTTGCGCTACTACGCATGCAGGCCAATCACCATGAATCATACGTGTAACATTACGTTTAAAATATCCGCACGTATACATTTTCGAAATATTGAGCTAATGAATTCAATATTTTGGGTGTTATTTCCGTTAAATAACATTTATTACTAAACAAAAATTGTAATTTGGTAAAAAGCAGTAATTTAATTCCGATTTAGTAGGTATTTGTTTAGATTTACCTATCAGTTTTGCTGATAAAGTTAAAAAATAATAGAAAGTGTAATCCTATAGAAGCTTTACAGCTATTTAGTCAAAATTAATATTTAGGTTGAAACTGTTTTGAGAAGGGGAGTTTCAACTATGAGAATTACCTACTATGAGAAAAACCTTTTTTGTGTTTTTTAATTTACAACACATACTTTTGTAAAAATCCTGTTAACACAAGCATATTTACAATTTCTTTAACTAGTCTCTATATTTTTATGTGTATAACGTACCTTTATTTTTTTATTTTATAAGGTATAAAGTCGTAAGGTAACTATGATATATTACCATAAATAAAAAAATCAAATATCGATTGCTTACATCGTGGTTGGAGACGTAGAGCCTACTAACGGGAAGGTGTCAGAGCGTGCACATCATATTGGATGATTGATACATAGACATGTACCAATGGTACCAACATTTAAATAATATACGTTTCTTTATTCCGTTCGTGTTCTGGCGCACAATAACAAATGGCTACCGCATTCCTCTGCCTCACTACATTAATTAGTCTTCCAGTTTTATTAAATGGTAACGAGATCCATATTATAATATACTTTGTAATATTTACTCATATTTTTTTCTTCAAGAACTCGTGATACGTATTATGTACTTATCGTCTGTTCTATGGATGGATAAACATAGAACTTACTTATATAATGTATTTATTTTACGAAAGAGATAATTTTTTGTGTCTTACTTTCTACGTAAAAATAGTCTTCTATAAGTGCAACATTTTGTTTTATTATATGATTAAAATGACATAATTTCTTCTCCTACAGCGGTCTGAACTTCCAAGATCTGATCGTGCGACAAGGCGCTATCGACTCTCCTCCCAAAACCCCATTCATCCTTGGATTTGAATGTGCCGGTGAGATCGAGCAAGTAGGCGAGGGTGTCACCAATTTCAAGGTAATGTATTACCTACTCTATATTATAATTATTTACTAACAAAACACTATTCGTCTATAAAAATATAGGAATATCCAAAAGTACATTTTATAATATAGAGATGTTTATAATAATTATAATTATAGATATTAAACTAGCGACTCACCCTCGCTCCGCTCGGGTCGTCCCTAGTCCCTACTTGCGTTTTAACGTTTAGTATACACCTCTCAGAGATGAGACATTTTCCTGCCGTAAAAAGTATCCTATATGTTGACCCGGATAACCAGCTAACATCATACCAAATTTTATCAAAATTCCTTTAGCGGTTTTCTCGTGATGCGGTCACAGACAAGACAGATAGACAAAAATTCTAAAAACTATTGATCCGGCTTATCTCCTCTATCGATAATAATGACTAATTCAATAAGATGTTTCAAAAAATAGTTAATGTACAGATTTGACTCAGTTCGAATTTTATTATAATATGTAGGTATAGGTAAAACTAATTGAATTGAATGAAAGTTGATTTCCGATTGGCGAAGATATCGTATAACAGTTTGTAGCCAGGCACTATTAATATGTAGGTACATATTCCTTCAACGACTGCGGACACCCCGGCGTTACAGTTAACAATAGATTTCTTAGAAATTTAATTCATTACTTAGAAATTTACCTGGAGGTGTTAAAAATAGCTCATATTGATTGTTACTACTATTTTTTAGCTCCAATTTTTATATTTTCTAAAATTACTTAAACATAATAAACACTAAACTACTCTCGTTTATGATTCTCAACACAGTTTCTATAAAAAAATATATCAAAAGTTCTTCGTCTATTTGTTTATTACTTTGATTGAAGGGACCCGCCCAATTAAGTCATTTTTTATCAATAAGTAAAACCCGTCAACATTCATAAAGGTTATCATAGTATATATTTCTAAACGTGTGTCAGCATAACATAACTACAAATAAATATAATTAGTACACAAGTACCTAGCAATTTATTGATTATAATATCTTTACATTTAATGTTTTTTGTTGATGTATGTTTAAAATTAAACGATTGCGTCTTTACCAAAAATAATTAGATGGAAAAAACAGGTTGTGAAATGATAAGTTTTCGTATTGGAGGTAATCGAATTTCACTTAAAATTGCTATAGAAGTCAATTGCTTATAATTAAAAGTAAATTAGCAGCGCATTGACCTCATTTCTTTATGGACGACGAAAGGATGTTATATATCATGTTAATGATCCTATTAAATTGAATAACATCGTAACTAGCAACTAAGTTGTATGATTCAGAGTGAGCTTTATATATGTAAGTTACCAATATTGCAAGTTTAGTGTAGACTTTAGAGCTTATCAAATAAAAAGTGACTTGAAAGTTTTTATTATTAAACCTATCTACTCGTAACGCTTCAGGCCAAAGGTTTTTTTTGATGTTATCTTTCTAAAAAAATATATTATAAAGTTATTTTTATTTATAATTTATATATATTTAAATGCCTATAATATTTTATTTATGTACATATATTTAGTAAAAACTAAAAATATATTAATTTTAATGTAATGTGAAATAATATAAAAAAAATCTCTCATCAATTATTTCAAGGATTTTTAAGCTCAAACGCTAGGTAATTAGTGCTGAACCCTAGAGGATGAAAGTTCCAATTTGTGGAAATGTTTAATCGTGGAAATTTAATTTAAATTTTAGTTCTCCTTTTAGCTCTGTATATTTTATTATTAACCTATTTTTTAATAGGTTGGCGACCAAGTAGTGGCTCTGCCTGAGTACAAAGCATGGGCTGAGTTGGTAGCTGTGCCAGCTCAGTATGTATATGCCTTGCCCGAGGGCATGTCAGCGTTGGACGCGGTGGCTATCACCACCAATTATGTGGTAGCTTATCTTCTCCTCTTCGAGATGGCCAACCTGACTCCTGGCAAGAGTCTTCTCGTTCATTCCGCTGGCGGTGGCGTGGTAAGTTATTTTTATTATATTGCTTTTTCATTATTTATTTATTTTAAAGTTTAGTAGGTAATGCGTGATTTATTTACATATACCTATTTGATACAAGCTTGAAATTATGAATTAGTAGCGAGTCACCCTCGCTTCGCTTGGGCTTCTTCCCTAGACAGAAAAAAAGGGATAAAAAGTAACCTATGTGCTATTCCAGACTATAATCTATCTCTGTGCCAAATTTCATCCAGATCCGTTCAGCCGTTCTGGCGTGAAAGAGTAACAAACATTCATCCATCCATCCATCCTTACATTTTTACATTAAAAATATTAGTAGGATTTGATTCGGCCGCGTCCTCAAGATTTTTATGGGTGTGTGGGCATTTTAACGCAAAAAATAGATTAAAACCGGTCTAATAATGCAAGTTGAACTTGAACAACTCGTCCGGGCCACGAGATAATTAGACAGATGAGATTAGAACCTTGTTAGTGTCTAGTTCTTAAATGAAACAAAGCATACGTTATGAGTTCCGAAACATTCTTCATACTTATGTATCGTTTATTTTCTCTTATTATTTTTATTTATAATACTAAATTTAAATATATTTGTATTTTTTGAATGCAAAGGGAGTTTATCCGGAAATAGTTTTTTTTTACTCTGGAAGCCCGTAGCGTATTGCAATTGTATGAGGCCGGGACGGTCGGCTTACTGCTATTACTTAAGTTTCAATTACACCAACTAGATAGGATTGCAAAATACGAATGAAACCTTTGAAGCACGATTCGCCGAACCGCGATGTAATCTGTCATTATTTTGCGTTTATAGAAATAACCATACATTTTCTTCTTTGTGCGTTTGTATTTTACTATAATGTAAACTATTCTATTGAAAAATCGTTTGGAAAAAATATGAGAGTATTTTTACGGTGCGCGCGCACACCGACAGCCAAAAAGCGACATGATGAAGTTAGTTGCATTCCTTTTACAAACAGAGAGTCGTGACATACGGGATGAAATCTTTAGCCATATCTGTTATGCCAAAGAAGTATAACTTCTTACGTGCGTACATAAGGACACACACACACGTTTTTTTCATATAACAATAGTTACAGTAGTAGAGCTCCTATAAAAAATGTTATGATTTTGAGAAGGAGGAAAGCTTTCTTAGTTTGTAGGTTGCAATAAAATACCTAGGTACTTAATAAAAATACAAACCAGCGAGCGATAACAAACAGAGTGATATGTACTTGATCGGAATTCTTCATACTTTATTAAATAAGTGAAAAATAAAAATAATTTTGGATCTGACATGCGCAAATAAATGAAGTTCGCTAAAAATAATTCCGTAACATTGACCCTGACATGTGCTGTTTAATATCTACGTATCGGCGAACACTGCCAGTGTACTGTGTGTGTGAGAATGTGCTCAGTGCTCACCTCCCGAGCGCGAACATTGTAAGCTGTCTAATTGCATTGAATTGGGTGAGAAAAATCCTAGTGTGCTCTGGAATGCTCGAGCTTCCGACCTTACGTCATTCATTACCCTCGGAGTCAATGGCCTGTAATTTGAAGTGATAATTAAATTATCTAGCGCTATAAGAACTCTTCTTATTTTACATAATATATATTACTAGCATTGCCCGCGGCTCCGCCCGCGTTCAAATGCCCAAAAACCAAATTCTTAGGTTTTACATATTAGTATACTCTAACATTGCAGTTTTTGCATTTTTTCTCAGAAATGAGATATTTTCCTGCGGTAAAAAGTATCCTATATGTTGACCCGGATAACCAGGTATCACCATACCAAATTTCGTCAAAATGCCTCCTGTGGCTTTTCTGTGATGCGGTAACAGACAGACAGACAGACAAAAATTCTAAAAACTATAGATTCGGGCTCTGTATCAATAATAATGTCTGTTTCAATAAGATTTTCAAAAAAATATTTAATGTACAGATTCGGCTTACTACGATTTTATTATATGTATAGATACTCGTATAATAAATACAGGTATAATTTCAATCACAACATTACTTAATTAAAATGTAAAATTCTATATTTTTATTTTAAAGACGAAACTGGATCTCATTACGCAGAGTTCCAGCTATAAGTCGAACACTTTGCATTCATACTTTCTTTAAAATCTTATTCAAAGTAATTCATCCATTAATCAGTGTACACTTTTTCATTTCTGTTAAAAAAAAGTAGTACAAGTATACCACGTTGACCTATTTAAAAAAGGGTTTACAGAGGAAGCTAGCGAAAATGTGAATATTTCATGGACTCTACAAAATATTATGCAATGATAATTATATATATATATATATATATATATATATATATATATATATATATATATATATATATATATATTGAAATAGAATATTGCACTGGCCAAGATTTTGCGTGCTAACGAGATTTCTTTAATATTATATTTAATTGTTTTAATAGTTATGCTTTCAATCGTTTTTAATTTATTACTCTATAATTAAAATTTCAAGAAAATAAATTAGAGTTATTAGTTTTTTTACCTAGCTTTACTAATTGTTGAGGCTAAATATCGTCAATTTTTAAATTAGTTATTTATTTTTAGGGCCAAGCTGTAGCTCAGTTAGCGAAAACCGTTGATGGCGTGACAGTTTTCGGCGTTTGCTCCAAGTCCAAGCATGAAGCTTTGAAAGCTAACAA
Source organism: Brenthis daphne (assembly GCA_947093115.1). Classification (NCBI taxonomy): domain Eukaryota; kingdom Metazoa; phylum Arthropoda; class Insecta; order Lepidoptera; family Nymphalidae; genus Brenthis; species Brenthis daphne. The sequence goes on along the minus strand of OX352475.1, from coordinate 11,386,458 downwards.
TAACAACATCGATCATCTCCTTGAGAGGGGCAGTGACTACACCAGCGAAGTCAGGAAGTAAGTGTGTCACTATATTTATATTATTCTAAATGTAATTCTATTGAAATATACACAATATTTTAGTACAGTCTAGTAGGTATGACGTCTAAAATTTTGAGAATGCAATATCCTACACGTGAGATGTGAATTCATAAGTAAAGTTTTAAAATACAAAATAGAAAAAACTTACACAAAACAGAAAAACCATGTCACTAAGCTGCCACAGGCAGAAACTTCGGTTTATTACAGAAAAAAAATAAGCCGCGCCCATTGTAGTTTTTATGCTTTGAAGACGACGTACAAAAACACCGTTCATGTCGTATTTCTTGTCAGCACGCCTGCGTCCTCACCAAAATTACTTTGCTGGATGAAATTCATATGTGAATTGTGTAGTTATTAATCACATTTTGTCATTTCAAGTATAAATTGTAAGAGCTTTCATAAATTGTGATTCTTTTATTTTGAAATTCTTAATATGAATCAAGCATCCAAAAAATGTAATGTGCTTTCGTGAAATCATATCTAATTTTAATTCCTTCTTGGTCGACATACTTACTCGAGCTGACACTTCAAAAGTTAAAACTTTTCAATATACTAATAAGTATTCTTTAATTTAATCTGACGACACGTTTGGCTCAGTGTGTAGTTACGCATCTTGCTGTGTCAGCGGTCGCGGGTTCGAGTCCCGCTGGGGGCATTCATTGTGTGATGAGCACGAATGTTTGTACTCCAGTCATGGGTGTTTATATTTATAATATGTATGTATTTAAAAATTATATATGTGTAGTGTATCAACTATCTGGTATCCATAACACAAGCCTCGTAGCTTACCATGGAACTAGACGGTGTTGTGTGTTAATGTCCCAATATATGTATTTATTATTAATTTAATACTTACATTTAAATAAGTAGATACTTATATACATTCTAATTTAGGGGTCGTTATGAAATACGTCACGTAAAATTTTACCTTTTTACCCTCCATAAGTGCGAACGTATTTTTTGAACGTCCCTTACACGGAATCGGCATTTTCATATAGTATTGTTATAGATAAAAATAGTAATTTAATATTTTATTCAATACTAGTAATTGATGTCCTCTCATTGTAAATTAAAATTTGTGGGATAACAAATTGAACGATGGTCATAATAATGTTTATTGCGCCTATTAAATCTTTATAGCAGTTTAATCGAGCGTGGGCAAGTTGAAAGACATTTAACATATGTTAAAGGCGACTGCCGAGACAATAAAATGAGCTAAACGATCGTTTTTATAGAATATTATTGTTTTGAAATCAAATATCCGTCTATTTATTTGCAAAGAGATCATAATTTTAAAATCACTTCTTTACATTTCTTATGGGATGTAGAGACAGACAGACAGACATTCCTCAGTGTAATCAACTAATTGCTCCAGATCCCAAGCTTTCTTAATTGATAGTTATTAGCGTCACATATTTCTGTCCCACCCATATCGCTCACACTGGAGTGTCTCGAACGACTCTATTTTATATGTGTAGTGTACCTACCATGGATGGGCTTTTTATGCTTCATAGTTTTGACTACCATGGTTGTTCTATTAAAAAAAGCCGATCATTTAAAGAAAAATATTTCATTAAAATATTTGAAGTATGTTTTTTAAATTTTTATTAAAATATTTTATTTCATCAATATTTTAGATGAACACAAAATACTCGTATGTAGGTACATATATATATATCTATTATATTGACATCTAACACCTCAGTCTCTCCCGTGACCATGAATGCTGTAAAGCATTCGAAACGTCGGGAACTAAAAATCAAAATAAATCCGCGAAAAAATCCGAAAAGATAGTTTTATTTAAAATATTATATTGCTCTCATTTTCAATAATATAATGCCTGACTCCGAAGTATTAAATAAAATCACTTTCTTTTCTAAAGTTAAATGAATCGACAGCCCTATTAAGTAGTGTATGGGAAGATTCAACTAGTAAAGTCAAGGTCCAATTACATCGGGAACAGTACGCTAATTGTTCTGTTTATAACTCGCTCCTTAGGCAGCTGTTTCGTAACAGCCGCGCCGCATTTAATTCTTGTAAATAGACGAAAGATATTTTTATACTATAGTAAGCTCTTCGTGTAAACAAATCGGGTAACACAGACCTAACGTAAACAAACATAGCAGTTCAAGCTACCCTCAACTAATAATAGGTGAGGCCGCAAACCCAGTTGATGGAACGAGTCCATTTATCATAAATTGTTCTTCTATTATTATATTTTATAGGATTAAAAACTTCAGACGTCGATATAACTATTGACAACTGCACGTTATGAATACAAAGTAGTTGTTAAAGGAATTTACTCATATAAATAACATCGGAACTGCTTACATATTAATGCATTCGCATTGAGATTTACATCATCGACTTGGGACCGCCCTTGTTTAGATCGTTCCTAGATCTACTTTGAAATATGAATAGTAATTACAATTTCTTTTATATAATGGTATTTTAATAGAAATATAGTTTTGATTTCGTTTGAAATAAAGAGTTGTTTTACGCTACATAATAAAATAAGTAGAAGACTTAGTAAACGATCAACTTCAACGAAATAAAAGTACATAATACTCGTATAAGACAGGATAAAAATTGTTAGTACCTAAAGAGCTATATATAATCAGAACAATGTGATATTTCAATTAACATAATTTCTTAAATAACATTTCTTTAGGATAACCCCTGATGGTGTCGACATCGTGCTGGATTGTCTGTGTGGCGAAGAGTGTAATCGAGGATACTCCCTACTCAAGCCAATGGGACGATATATCCTATATGGTGAGAACGCTCTTCGAAATTTATTTTCAATATTTTGTATATTTATAGCATTACGTCGTTCTGAGTTTTAAGGAGTAATAATTTTTTTTTACGACTTCGGTCTATGTGTGTTGGCCTGTAAAACTGATGGTAGGCAGTTAGAACAACACCGATTTGGGTCAGATTGAAACAGATATGCCATCGCCGCTAGCACAAGGGGTATTTAAATTTATTCCATCGTAAAGTGACTAAAATAAAAATTGACGATCACTTGATGCATTAGGGCAGGGTTCGCTTTCAACATGTTCTTCATTTTGTTTGGTACTTTTTTTATTTATACGACTTGAGAGAATTTCGTGATATCTCCTAAACTATGTTGGCTTTTATATTAAAATAGATTTATATCTATAGAATATTACTAGAAATTTATGGTATGATAAGCTTAAAAATAGTTTAGTAGTCCATCATATAAGTAATGTTACTAAAGTTGAATGTACTTAGCACTAACAATGACGTGTATCGCAGGATCATCTAACATCGTGACCGGCGAAACCAAGAGTTTCTTCAGCGCAGCGCGTGCCGTGAGTATTAAATGTTTTAATTATCTCATTCAAACATCTTAAGTCTTAGATTGAACGTAAAGTTATGGACACGGTTAGAATTAAACGGATGAAGACTATAAAATTTTATGCTCCGATTAATTGATTTAATATGATTCTTGTATTTATTTTCTTAAAAAAAACTTTATTTTAACTATATGTATAAAGCTGTTATTAATTCAATCATCCAATAAACGTAAATAATATAGTAATTCCGTTTTACGGAATTTTTAATATAAATTAGCGGCTCACCCTCGCTTCGCTCGGGTTCGTCGCTAGGTATGTTTTAAATAGATATAAATAGTTATTATCCAGCGTTAGCCATATAAATTTTAATCGTTTTTTTTTCGTAAAATTTTCATTTTCTCTCTTTATTAAAACCTTCCGTGGACCTTAAGGAACATACGAAAAAAAATTTAGCCGAATTGGTCCAGCCATTCTTGAGTTATGCGCTTGCCAACATTCATTTTTATTTATATAGAAGATAATTTAATATAATATTATGATATTTTTTTTCAATAGGTATAATGAAGTTTAGATTTTTAAAAAATAAGAAAAAACTGCTACTTAATAGTTACGAACTTTTAGTCCATTCCTCAAAATCTATTACAAATATATATGTACAATGTACATACATATTTTAGTACTACTTATTAGTACTAGCTCCGATGCATCGCTGCCTAACAGTAGTCTATGTGTTATTCCAGGTCATGATCTATCTGTGTATCTAATAAACATTCAAATCCGTTCAGTCGTTACAGCGTAAAGGAGGAACAAACTCACCGGCTAGATAAGACTACCCACTAAAACCCAACGGAACCTCCCCTGTTATAATAGAACGCCGCAGGGTCACTTACGCACTCAACCACGACGACCCGACGGCTGCCTACCGAAGCAGATCGCAACAACCAAGGGGTTGCTCTCACGGTCCAATCTGTTATCAGAGAAGTACCAGGAACAACCGTCCGCCTACAATTAATATAATAATATGTAGGGACATTAACACACAGAACTATCTAGTTCCATGGTAAGCTTGTTTGGCTTGACTTATGGATACCAGATAGTTGATACACTGCTCATCACACAAATGAATGCCCCCAGCGGGACTCGAACCCGCTGGCATAGCAAGTAGGGTTACTAAAAACTGAGCTATACCTACGTGTCGTCAAAAATTGCCTATTTTATCATCTGTTTTTCTATAATAACTTTGTGTTTTCCAATCCCCAGTGGTGGCAAGTAGACAAAGTGTCGCCAATCAAGCTGTTCGACGAGAACAAGAGCCTGGCCGGCCTCAACCTCCGGCACCTGCTGTTCCAGCACGGGCGCGGGGACACGGTGCGCCGCGCCGTCGACCGCGTGTTCTCGCTCTGGGCGGAGGGCAAGGTCAAGCCGCTGGTGGACAGCACTTGGGCCTTGGAAGATGTGAGTATGCGTTGTTGGTTTAGATGAATGTATGTGCTATGTTACGTATGATAGTTTCTAAATTGTTATTAAAATTATTGTTGCACTCTTAAGGTTGGGCAATTTGGATAAAATTGCCAATGATAACGTAATATAACAACATATATTACGTTACATACATTAAAACTTTTTTCATTGAGGTTGTCAGCGCAGGTAATGTACATATGGACGCCATAGATTACGATAATATTATTAATATTAAATAAATATCAATATGACCAGTGCTGTACTAATAAGTAAATTGAACTTTCAAGAGTCATTGCAAAAGTCAATTTTATCACTGTTGTTTTTTGTTTTAATTACTTTTAATTTAATCATTTACTTCTCTAATAGGTTGGTGAAGCCATGCAAAAGATGCATGATCGCAAGAATATTGGCAAGCTAGTACTGGATCCGTCACTGGAGCCAAAACCGAAACCAGCGACTCCTGCCAAAGGCAAATCTGGCAAAGAGAAGAAACCTGCCAAGGAGAGTTCTGAAGAGAAAAAGGATAAGGAGCCCAAAGAAGAAGAGAAGAAGACAGAGAACGGCGACAAGAATGGTGAGGAGGTCACTAACGGTAGCGACGAAGGTCAGTCTCGATCTGTGACCGGGCATGCGTAACTTAGATAATATAGACCTCGGGCGACTCAGGTTTGAGCTTTGGCTAAGCAATAGCCGCTTTACAATGCATTATTTACATTAAGAACTTGCGTACGTTACATTTACATATTACATTTAGATAAAGTTACATGCTTTTTGAATTTTTTCATAAGAACACATACAATCATAAGAAGAGCTTGTATTATTTAAGTATAAATAAATATATATTCAAAAACACTAGCACACATAGACAATCCTTTGGATTTAAAACAATTATATCTATATATATAAAAGAAAGTCGTGTTAGTTACTTCGCTTATAACTCAAGAACGGCTGAACCGATTTAGCTGAAAATTGGCAGGGAGGTAGTTTAGAGCCAGGAGAAGGACATAGGATACTTTTTATCCCGTTCGACCGCGTTCCAATTTTTATGATATTTTAATTTTTGGATTTCTCTTAGTCCGGAATAGGTAAGTATTAAAACATATAATTAAAATGTGAGAAAGAAAGATTTTTTCTTTTTATATCTATTTAAAACGTACCTAGCGACGAACCCGAGCGAAGCGAGGGTGAGCCGCTAGTTATGAATAAATAAATGCTCAGAAGGTAGTCGCTTTGCAAGTTGCCAAAAATGGCGAGGTCTCCAAATTTTATTTTGGCTTATTTACGCACAGGCTAAACGCACATGAGCGGCTTCTGAAACCTGATGTCATTCGATACGGCAGCCTTTAGATCGCTTATGTAATGGGGTGCTTGATGCTGTTTTATATATAATTTACTCAAATACCTATATGTGTTTATTATATGATCATAATAAAATGTATTAAATAATTAATATTTTATATATTAATTATTTATCAAACAAGTCATAAGTACCAGTACCTTTTTATAATATGAGAGTTTAAAAACGTTTTTTTTATCACATAGTAACATATTTTATTTGTTCGTGGAACTTTAAATATTTGAAAAAGCTGAGTAAATGTCAAGTGCCCTATTCGCTTTAGTCATCAATGCTTCTACTGCTTTTAATAAAAAAAAAACTTCTGGATTGAAACAATTTTTTTTTTTAATTTTTATGGAAATATTTAAACTTCAATTAAAATATAAATTATAGCATTGTAAAATACACTTTAATTTCTAAAAAATATATAAATATGTTATCTGTATATTCATGTAATAAAATAAATTTAAATGGTTTTATAAACAACTTTCCTATTTTCAAAGTAACAATCCAGAATGATTCAAGTAATTCATGAATAAATATTTCATTACATTACAGTGATCTAGAGGCTGATTAAATGTACGTTTAGCCAGCTTGGTCATAAGATATCGAGACGATGCACGCACTGCAGAGGCCTTGTAGGCAGTTAGATATTAATATTGGTTCAAAATTCATTATTTTTTAAACGGGCCAGTTTTAGGAAAAAACAATTCATCAGAAGTACAAAATAATTAGTTAAATAAGGACTTCACATGTCTCGTTAAAGAAAACCTATTTCATAAACTTAAACTATGCTAAGCTCTGCGCATATTTATATAAATAATGATATACATATGAATAATATTATATTATAAAATAGCTCTTTATTTTTACTATACATAGTATTTATTTGCAGAAATAAATTTAATAAAATAATAATTACGAATTCGAGGCAATTTATTAAAAAAAAAATATCATAAAATTTCAGAGTCGAAGGAGAAAGAGAAGGAGAAGGAGTCTAGCTGAATTGTTTCGCCCGAGGACAGGACCAGACAAACCACCGCCAATTGATTATTTTAAAGTTGAAGCTGCTCGTTCGTTCGTCCGGCTTGTGCTTACACCGGCCTCTTGTTTGCGTTATAAGTCTGAGTACGGCACTGTCCGAGCCCTTCCCTTCTTATTGTTTCCAGCGCTGCGTCACGCGAGTATCGGTTCGGACATTCTCGTACAACTTCTATTAAGTTTAGAACATCATCACATTATATATTACATTTCAAATTTAGAATCTTAATCGATTCCATTTTCGAACAGCGAATTTGAGTTCAACACAAATCAATTTTTTTTATTTTGAATAATGCTTAGCCTAAGCTAGTTTCCGAACTGTCGAGTCTTATAGTTTAATGTTTAAGATTTTATTTTTAGGATGAGATATTTTAGTCTGCAGTTATTTTGAATGGCTATTGTATATCTAAGGTGCAGAGATGCTTAATCTTTATGTATGTTAAGCTTTAATATTTTATTAGTAAATGTTTAAAATTTGGCCCCTGGAGACCCACCCCCGCCCTCGCGCCGGGTCGTCTCACTCGCTCGCCGCTCCTCGGAACTGCAAACGAATGAAACCTTGCGTGTGATATTTTGTACTAGGTATGCTAGATGTTTTGCGGTATTTTTATGCTGCCTATACATGACATTATTTTTTAATTTTGGCTTAAAATACGATTGAGTGTTTTATAATTATATTTTTTATACTTAGAAGTTTTGTAAATTATTTTCTAGTTAAGAAAAATCAATCACTTAAATAGCACCGGTCATTGTCTGGCAATGCCCAGGTATATACAGAGCTCGAACAACCGTTGCTCCCCTACGACCCTAACCAAATATGTAGTATTTGTAAAATGTTTGTAACTGTCAGTAATCTTTCAGATCCAAACTTCATTCGAGACATCTATGATATAAGTCATATTTTTGTAAACCAAATGTCGACGATGAGATCTCTTATAAATATAAAGCTTTTATGTATCTTTACACACAAATATCACATATCTAAACATAAATACAATACACTTAAACACAATGTATATTAGGAGTAATGTTTTGATAACAATATTCACTGCATTTTTTTTATACCTAGCATATATTTAAAGTACTCTTGATTTTCGTAAGGTTGTAAGTTAAAAAAAAACCGCCATATAATGTACAGTATGGTTATAACCTATAGGTGTATGTACCCAGTACTATAACGTTTTATCTGCATAACATATCAAGCGCGTGTAACATTTATATCTGAAAGGCTGAGGTAGTCCGGATGTTCCGGAATAAAATGAACCTATACTCCAAACTTACTCTATACTGCTCAATACTACCTGCCAGCGTTGACGCAATCTATGTTCGACTCCAAACCAAACAGACAGACTCGTAGAATTTTTATAAATTTTTACCCTTTTCGAACATTTTTGCACGAGCATAATTTGCGTGAGCGCGTATCTAGTGTCCGATTGTCATTAGTCGCTCGGTCCGGCCGCCGGCCTGCCGCGGCACAGCTGGTTGTGAAGTGTGAACTACAGGAGGACCTCAGGGAGTCCGACTCGAATGGGAAGAAAAGTAGCTTTTTTACGTTAACCGATACCGGTAATAGGTAGTTGCAACATGTCGCTTATTGTACGGTGGCTTGGTGCTAGTGTCGTTTTGTGCGCGGATACGACTCGCTTCATCGTCTCGGACCAATATCTTAAAGCTATTTCACTTAGTCCTCTTACCCGTATTCTTCGTCGCTTTATGTGTCAAATTTGTGCGAATTTCTTAATGTTAACATATATTATTATTGATTAAATTCTTCTTGTATATCGACCTGTATAATGGTTTAGATTTATCTGAATTCTCTTAATAAAGATATCTGACAAAATTGAATGGCGATTGCGTGGGCTGGGGCGGTCGCGCCGCTCGAGATTGTGTCCAAATTGTTGTAGGTTAGTATGGAATTGATGCCAATATTTATAGCGGAGGCGCCCGTAGCGGCGGAGCCTGCGCGGCCGCCACAGCTACAACAGAGTAGTCGTTAACGTATTACACATTTATTTTTGTAAGGGCGGGCCAGTGTGATATCTATACTATGAAATGGATAAATAAATAATATGTATGATCTGTAAAAATGCTTAATAGTGTTTTTTTATTTCATTTATTCCTTAATTATCCCTTAATTAAGAAAAACAAAGAAAAATCAAATAAGTTCTAAGATTACGATGCGTTAAAAATTCTGCCGTCATAATAAAGAAGGCCCTAACTAACAATTTGGTAAAAAATGACTTAAATGCAGACTCGGAATCAGGAAAAAATGCTACTTGATAGTCCTACTTATAAAGCTCTAAGTCTTCTTAATCCGGAGATACCATAACCATTTTCATCGTAACTATGTCTAAACTACTACTACGAGCTAAGACAAAACTTCTAATATCTCGAAATCAACTTCGTCAAAATTACGGCCTTCTTTTTTATTACGGCAGAATTAGTGTAATCACTACATAATATACTAGAATAATAATAATTACTAGATAATAATGGTGATCTGTATCACGATCAGTAATAACAGTACATACATACATATAAACATACATAATAATAAAACATACATACATGTAAAAAACTAAAAAACGTGATGCATTAAAGAAGTTTTGTCCTTCTGACTATCTACCTAGCATGTTAAGAATTTACCAGAGGTACGAGACCGGGATTTGAGCCCGCTTCACTCAGTTTCCAAAGCGAGCGCGTTACCATAAGGCTACCACTGCCTTTATAAATTTAATATAATTTATGTATTAATATGAAAAAGTGATTTATCTATTTAAAATCCATACTAATATTATAAATGTGTGTGTTGTTTGTTTGTTTGTCCTTCTTTCACGTCGAAACGGAGTGACGATATTGGCGTGTTTTTTGTGTGGAGATAGTTGGAGGGCTGGAGAGTGACATATTCTACTTTTTACCGCGGGAGTTTCCTAATTCCCCGGGAAAACACTTTAAAATACAATCCAAAAAAATATTTATGATTAGAATTACTTGAAACTATTTAGGCAATAAAGCTCTTCAATAAAATTAAATAAATACGTTTCAGCATTTTTCGAAATTCATCATATAAGGGGGTAAAATAGTGGATGAAAGTTTATATGACATTACTTTTATAAAGATTTTTTCGTAGTCTTAGCTCAAGCGAAGCCGCGGGTACTGCTAGTAGGATATTAATAGAAATAAATAGTGTAATACTAATTAACAATTTTAATCAAAGTACACTCCATAGACAACAGCATTGGCGTATATGTGACAATTTTCAAAGTTGTATGTAGCGAAAGCGTCCCGTTCGTGGTCCCAAAGGAAGGAATGAAACATGTGCACACTTTGCTGTCGGCGCTGGCCGATTGTTACAGCTACTATTATCCTGTACCTGAAATAATAATTATTATTAATATCTATAATATTATTAATACAGTTCTATCATTAAAGATTATGCGCTTAGAAGATGGAAAATATAATCATCGTTAATTTATTAATTTTTTCTTGTTATTTTTATTAGCTTATCATAAGGATCCTTATTCTTTACTATTAACGCCCTAAAAAAATTAAGACTGAATTTACGTACTAGAACTTTAAAATAAATATAGTACAATCATCTACACGATGTCCTCGTTTTACAACAGAAGCAATAGAAACATGACAAAATTGATACGCCAGCTATCATTGGCAATACGATGTACATATTGATTTTATGCGATAATTTTCATTTTCATTTTAAAAGTTGATTAAAAACTTTACTCTATTTGGCATTATAATAGATATTTAAATAAAATTATTGGGCGTTTTGAGATACCTGTCATAATTTTCTTCTTTTATTGCTGCTCTTATGTTTTCTGCCAAACTTAGGCAAAGATCTGGTATCTGTTTCTCACTATATTCGACCTCTTCCAATTCTGAGCTTACGATACGTTTGAGTATTTTTTCTACGATTTCTATGTTAAAACGATTCTTTGGATTTAACTGATACGTGGGCTGGTAAGTCCGCACCTGTTTTGAAATTGGTTTGCTTATAGACATCGTAGTGTTTGGTCAATAACTCTATCTTTATATTACCTACCATTTTATATTATGGCAATATATATTGTACCTATAATTTGGTATACCCACGTACCTATATCCATATTCCATACTCTAGTATGTTAATATTAAAGCATTCTTATATCATTTTTCATTAATGCTTATGTGTAGGTACCAGTGCCGTAACTAGCCTTTTATGTGCCAGGTGCGAGCTTCTATTATTCTTTAACGGCGCCATTGAAAAATTTTCTAATTTTTCCGGGCTCTGACAATAAAATGGTCAATGTCTATGAAAAATCTATTATCCAAAAATTTAATTTTGGTTTATGTATAGATACTTGTTAGAATTTGGAATAAGTGTACATATTAAACGAAAAAAACGTTTATTTAAATATCTTTGCAAAAAACATAATAATACTGTTAAGGCTCGTCTACATCGGTATTAATAAATTGAATGAATTGCACTATGTACTTATGGTACTAATTACCATGTATGACCCAAAACTTTGTCCTGGTCTAGTCGTTTCTGCGCTCCTCAAAATGTTGCGCCCTGTGCCTGCAGCACGGCCCTAGTTACGGCACTAGTAGGTAGGTAGGCAATTTAAAATTATAAGTTACAAAATATTATCTAAATAAAAATATATATTTTATCGTTTTTTCGCTTCCGTTTGTTGTGGTTGACACACGTGTAGTGAGATTTTCGGCCTTTCTTATAAGGATTCTTGTAATATAAAGTATTGAAATAGTTGGTTTTGTGCGTATTTGTGCGTTGTAGGTGGCGGTAAGTAGCTTTATTGTGTGTGTTGTGTGTATTTTAAATTAAGTTGTAGATTTAGTTTAGTATAATGGACGGTGACCCTCCTCCGGATCCACCGGACACTGGAGGTGGTCATGTTAGTTTGGTGGCAAGGCCTGTTACGCGTAAGAGGCCAGGTGAAATTAATGAGAATATAGAGAATACAAAAAAAAACAATTACTGATCCTACTTCAGCCACTCCTTCCATACAAAATGTTTATGTCCACCCTAGTATGTCTGATGGTCTTAAATCCTATTCCAACGAAGACAAAGGTCCTTACATTGTTCATGTCTCACGGGAAGTTGCAGACCCAGCAGCAGGAACTACTATACGGGCTATTAAATTTGGTCAATTTTTACACCACAACAAAATTCAATCTATAGTTAATGATGGTGTTAAAAATGTTGGCCGGAATAAAATCTCTGTCCAATTTTCCTCTGCTCAGGCAGCAAATGAGTTTATAAGCAACCCTTTTTTATCTATGGCAAAATATGTAGCAATTATCCCAACATATAATGTCACAAGAATGGGTCTTATTAAAGGTGTCCCAGTAGACTGGTCAATGGACGAACTGGTGGAGTCGTTAGAACTTCCTACTGGTTGTGGAGCAGTGATGAAAGCGCGACGCCTGAACCGAAAGAATGTCAATGAGGGTGTGATTACATGGGTTCCAACTCAATCTATTGTTATAACATTTCGTGGGCAAATGTTGCCTGAAAAAGTATATTGCTACCACACATCCTTACCTGTTGAAACTTACAAGCTTCCTACCATTCAATGTCTTAACTGCTGTCGCTTTGGTCACATTAAATCCCAGTGTCGATCAAGGCCTAGATGTTACAGGTGTGCCCAACCACATACTGGGGATGCATGTGATATCTCCAGAGATACCTCGACATGTTTATATTGTTCAGGCAAACATTTTGCCATAGATAAGGATTGTCCTGAGTTTTCTAGACAGCAATCTATCAAAATTATAATGTCGCAAGATAATGTTTCCTATATGGAAGCCTCTGCTCGCTTTCTTCCTGTCCAAAGATCCTACTCTGATGTAGCTAAGGAAATGTTTACCCCTCCTGCATATTCCATTACTCAAAGTTACTCACCTGTTACTTCTCCTTCACAAACTAAATCATACCGCCAAACTGTTGTCCGTCAATCACGTCCCAGGGCTCCTTTGGGCAAGGGATATGATAAAGAAGCACACCAAGCTATTACTGGCAATTGTTCTTCCTCTTTATCCAATGGTTGTGCTCTTAACAATAATGTTAATACCCCTTCAGATACCAAATCCCTCTTAGTTTCTCTTACAGAAACTTTAATTGGTATTATCTCAATGTGCGATGAACTCCCTTTACCGTCCAACGTTGCCCAAAAATTATTACACCTTTTCCAAATTATTAATAATGGCCCCACTCCACTTTCTGCAATGGAACAGTAAAAGTATTAAAAATAAGAAACATGAACTATTTTCAATTATCAACCTGCATAAGCCTGTCATTATTGCCATCTCGGAGACATGGTTGTTGCCTAGTTCTCGGTTTCGAGTTACAGGTTTCACCTGTTTGAGGGATGACAGAAGTGATGGGTATGCAGGAAGTGCCATCCTTATACGGCACTCTACTCCTTTTTCCTCTATTCCTCTCCCCCCTCACAGCCAGCACATTAATGCTATTGCTGTGAGAGTCTTTGATATTTCATTCCTCTCACTCTATATTCCCCATCCTTCCCCTGCCCTTATTCCTGAGTTATATTCTATACTTACTGCCCTTCCCAGTCCATGTCTGGTAATGGGAGATTTTAACACTCATCATACCTTGTGGGGGTGCTATTACTGTGATGGAGTCTCTCCTTTGTTGGTTAATATGTTTGATGACCTGAACATGTGCATCCTAAATGATGGTTCTCCGACCAGAAGAGTTCACCCTAACCAAAACCCTAAGACCGCTGTGGACTTATCTTTATCCTCTCCCTCTCTTGCTTCCCAATTATCATGGACCACACTTCCATCCACCCATGGTAGTGACCACTTTCCTATCCTTATATCTATCCATAATAGAAATATATCGCTTCCAAACACCAAACCCTTACTTTTACATAACCTAAAGAAAGCAAATTGGGCAGATTTCGCCTGTTCAGTTGATTGTATGATTGAATCGCTTTCTGAGCTTGTTAATGGTGAGAATATCATTTTTTGTTACAACCAATTTGTTTTAGCTATTTTATTCTCTGCAGACCTTCATATTCCTAAAAAAGCCTCTTCACAGAATCAATTGCTTTCCAATCCATGGTGGGATCAGGAATGCACTGATGCTGTCAATAGTAGAATTTCTGCTGAAGTGTCATATGAGGCCTCTATGACAGGGGAGAATTTTATAAACTACCAGCAGAGTGATGCTAAGTTTAGGAGACTAGTTTCAAAAAAGAAAAGGTCAGGATGGATTAATTTCTGTGAGTCTCTGAATCCCCGCTGCCCATCCTCAACAGTTTGGACAAATGTTAAGAGATTTCGCAGGTCTCTTAATGATGTTCAACTCAATTCCAATAATCCATCCGATTGGCTTAATGACTTTGCAGATAAATTAGCCCCTCCTTTTGTCCCTAATTATGATTCCTTTCTGAATTTTCCACCATCTCCCGCTTCTGGTGAACTGGACGCCTCTTTTTCCTTCGACGAACTCAATAACGTCTTAACGGGTTTAAAAGATTCGTGTCCAGGAGAAGATGGCATTCCCTATTCCTTTATATCCAAACTTAATGATAGGGCTAAAAATATTTTTTAAATTTAATCAATGCATCTTTTGATTCAGGAATAATTCCTGAAGCATGGAAATCTCAGCTTATTATCCCAATTTTAAAACCAGGAAAATGTCCTTCTGATCCCAACTCCTATAGACCAATTGCATTAGCGTCCACTCTTGTAAAAATTTTTGAACATCTTCTTAAAAATCGCTTGGAATGGTTAGTGGAAAGCAGGAAAATCTTGGCGCCCTCTCAGTTTGGCTTCAGGAAGGGCCTGAGCACAATAGATAGTCTCAGCATTTTTACGACAGACATTCGACTAGCCTTAGCTAAGGGTGAATACTTGGTTGGGGTCTTCCTGGATATTGCTTCTGCATATGATAATGTTCTTCTTCCGTTACTCAGGCAAAAAATGCAACAGCTGAGTATTCCTGCGAAGTTGACTCATTTTATATGTAATCTGCTGGCCAGTAGAACTATATCTATTAGACACCGCTTGCTAACTATTCCTCCCAGGCAGGTCTGGAAAGGCCTCCCTCAAGGCTCGGTTCTCAGCCCTTTGCTGTACAGCATCTATACCCATGACCTCGAACTGTCTGTCAACAATTTTTGCAGTATATTACAGTATGCTGATGACATCGTCCTTTATTTTAGTTCAAAGTCTATAGAGGACATTCAGTTTCGTATAAATACTGCTTTGCACTATCTAAACCAGTGGCTTTCTGATCATGGCTTATCGTTGTCAGTGGCTAAATGCCAGACAGTAATATTTTGTAAAAAGAGATCTATTCCAAGGTTCAATTTTTGTGTTGAGGATCAACCAATTAAAGTGGCTGATAAAGTTAAATTTCTAGGCATAGTACTTGATAGCAGTTTGAACGGAGTTGCTCATACTGAATATATTAGTAAAAAGTGCGAGAAAGGCATTAACGTTTTAAGAGCGTTGTCTGGTGTGTGGTGGGGTGCACACCCATATTCTCAAAAACTGCTGTATAACGCTTTAATTCGGAGCCATATTGACTATGGTATCTTTATCTTAGACCCCTTTAATAAGGCAGCTTCAGAAAAACTTAATAAATTACAATTTAAAAGTCTTAGAATTATAATTGGTGCGATGAGGTCTACTCCAACTAATGCTCTTCAGATAGAGTGTGTGGATCCTCCATTTCCGTTTCGGCGTCAGTTCCTGTCTGACCGATTTGTTTGTAAATCATTACAGCTTTCATCCCATCCTTTGTGGCCTCGTTTAATTGAATTGTCCGAACTTAACGCTCCACATAGGCCTGTATCCTACCTTTTAGATAGTTATCGTAGATTTACCAACCTCCCTCATCCTATCAATTCTTTTAACTCTAATCCACTTTTCTCTACCTCCTATCTTGCCTTAACGTATGCTCCCCCTATAATAACAGATATTGGTCTAGTAAAGGGTGCCGTTGACATCAACACAAAGTTTCAAGCGTTTTTGCATCAAAATTGATTGAACCACGTACATATATACACAGATGCATCTAAATTATCTAATGATGGCTGTGTTGGGGCAGCGTGTTGGATACCTAAATTTAAAATTGTTCTCCAATTCAAATGTCCTCCCCAATCGTCGGTGTTTACAGGCGAGGCTGTTGCTTTACTAGAAGCAATCCTGTTCGCCCATTCCCATAACATAAAACAGACTGTTATTTTGACTGACTCCTTAAGTTGTTTATTGGCTATTAAAGAAAATCCTTTTCGTAGCAAATCAAGGTATTCCATTATTTTAAAGATCCGTGAAGCTTTGCTCTCATGCCTCCAAAATGGGTTGATCATCCAGTTAGTATGGATCCCAGCTCATTCTGGTATTATTGGCAATGAGTGCGCTGACTCTTGCGCTAAAGTTGCTACTCAGTGTGGATCTCTTGAACATTTTACCAACTCTTCTCAAGATTTATTATCACTGGCAAAAACTCATCTGGACAAATCCTGGATCAGCTACTGGAACTCATCAAAATCTTCTAAGGGAAAGCATTATGCTCCTATTCAGGCGGAGATACCAAAGCGACCATGGTTTTATCGTCAGAAACATGCAGAACGGTGGGTTATTACTACTATTAGTCGCCTACGCATTGGACATGCAAGCACTCTTGTTCATCTGGCTAAGATCAGGGTCAGGGACCACTCATTATGCGAATGCGGTTTGGATGAAGGTTCAGCTTCCCACATCCTTTTCAACTGCCCCAAACTTCTTCGTCCCCTTTACGATGTTCTTCCTTTTAAAGTCCCCCGTCCCTTTAATGTTCAATGTTTATTGATGTTTGTGTTTAGTCCCCTATGTAGATTTTTGTGTAAATATATTAAATTTAATAAAATTAAGCTTTAGAACTAACACCTCTTTAAGTTAACCTACTAACATAATATTATTTTTACATAGTATAATTTAATTAATTTTTTGTGTTGTTTTTTCTATTTTTAGGTGGAGGTATAACATTAAAATCCTTCTATTTAATACTGTTAATCCATTCTCTTAGTGGAATAACTCAAAATATCACCGGCCAATCTCGAACGTGACTCCTCCATTCAACGTGACATTGGCGAAATAATTTGTGCTCAACTGGCACGCATTAAAGCCATTAAAGCAAAGAACTGAACTATATTTTATTCATTTTACACAATGAAACGGTGCATCCCGATAAAAAAATATGTATCTACAAAGTAACATACTTAAAGTATTACCATTTTTGGTTTAGAACTCTTTCGTCGACTTAATCCGAAGCCACTTATTTTGCGTAATGATAATCTTTTATAATATTCTCTGGACATATTGTTGGTAAAATAATTTTGAAAATATATTATAATTTACATCTAGGTTACCTAGACTAGGTAGATACTTTCACTATATGATTATCTTACATAAGATTATCATTCAGTTATTCAGTGAGTATAGCCATCGAGATTGTAGTGACAATTGGTAAAATATTAAAATGCTTAATGTCTAGTAAACTCTATAATAATATATATTTCTAAAGTTCATAAAAAATACATATATTGAAATAGTGGTGACCCCACGAGGGAGGCGAGGAAGTGGAGCTATAATATTGATTTTACTCAACCGTTACTTATTATGAAATTTAAATCTAATATATTTTTTATAGACGTTTGTAGTTTAAAGTTTAAGTATGGTGGGTAGAACAAAGGAGAACCAACTTATTTGGGATACAAGACTGTGTAAGGTTGCATTTTTATATATTGAGTGTTTTAATAGGAAATAATATATTTGATTAATTTGTAATGATTTATGTATAAGGCATTTACTTATGTGACCTTGGCCGATAGGAATGTGTTTTAAAAAAAAATAAAAAAGGGCGCATATTCATTTGTTTTCCCGCGCTTTTGCACAGAGATGTCGGTACCACAATGTAGTGACTAGGCACGAATTGTTTGTAATACTGAAAATTATGATTATAAATTATGTAACTCACTGACGATTATAAAAGTACTGAATATAAGAATATAAGCAAGGAATATCTCGAAGTTTTATTAGGGACCCAACACAAGTTAAAAAAGTATCCAGTGGTGAGCAGCAAATTGTAATTCAGAAACTCACCGATATAGCGCTAACGTAGCAAGTAGATGTAATGTGCTGAATTATCGTTACTTGAAAATAATATGTAATTGTATTATATATCGGTGTTTGCCTATTTTAGAAATATTTTGAAAAGTGCGTCACGAGAAAGCGGAAATCTTTCTTTCCTTGTTTAATTCACCATCTTACTCATATGGCTTTTGGCGCTATGTTTTAAGTTCACCTACTTGTTTTCTGTGGAGCCACCAATTTGATGCTTGTCAGCGGTCAGTTTTTATACGAGAGATAGTTTTCCTTAGTTCTACCCTGAATAACTCAACTCTTAAAAGAAATTGTGTTCCTGACAGATCAATTTATGTATATAATAAATATCGTCGATATTATGCTTTCTAACTTTACAAACTTTCATTCCTATTTTCACTCCCATAAGGGTTGATTTCTGGGATAAAAACTATTCTATATCCTTCCCTCCCAGTGTCTCAAATTATCTTCTTACCTTTCATCTAAATCGGTTCAGTAGATCCAGAGATTACCCTCTTCAACGTCACAAACTCACAAACCTTACCTTTTTATAATATCCGTATAGATATATAATAATACATAACTAATCAATATATACTATAATATTTTATATATTTTATATTGCACTTGAAAATTAATTCACGTTCCAATTAAGCATTAGCACACTTCGGCATTGTGCGCCAAAGTACGGTATTATGCTCTGTAATTGGATAACTTTGATGATAAAGATCAACTGACATGCTCAATGCTCATTGTTTATTTCATTTCCCGCCAAAATATTCATTCTGATTTCTGTCAATATGTCATCAGTCATGGATGACATAAATTTCTGTCAAGTTTTAAATCCATTATTAATTTGAAGACATGGTTATTATTTATTGTATTTTAACTGAAAGCATTAAATATGAAGCAACAGGTTACAATAACAAACTTTTTTAAGTTAAAAAGTCGCCCTGGTAAAAAAATGGAGAACAGCCCAATAAAGAAGCGCAATTTAAGTTTAAGAAAAACACAAACCAAATCTCCCAAAACTCTTGAAGACAAAACACACGAAGTATTTGTTGTTGATTTAAATGACACATCGAGTTCTTCCGATAGCACTGTGATATATTCTCCAGAAATCAGAACCCCACAAACATCTACGTCTGTGTCACAAAATTTAAAAAGAACTCCAATATCTTGCCCAACAATGGTTCAAACACATGATTCACCAAATTTTGGAACTCCATCAAAACATAAATTTTATTCACCAACAAGAAAACGAAGTTGTGCAGTTAAGTCACCCATTAAAGCTAAAAGAAATTTAAATCATACATTATCAAATTGTAAGACTTCTATTTATGTTAGTGATGATTTTATAAAAATTTGTGAGGGGCTCAATGATAAGAGTAAGTTAAAAATGTTCTTTGAAGTAAAAATTATGTTTAAGGAATAATAAAAAAAAATAATTAATAACGGTTTCTATAAGTTGAATGAACAAACATGAATATTTAGTTGAAATTCTAGTAAATATTTAGTAACTAGGTATTTATTTTTCATTTTCCAGCCATATTTCTTTTGAAGATAATTTATCAGTTCTTACATGATGAAACTTTAAGGCCTCTTTTGGAAGAGAATAGTGTAAATCTACTAGCAAATGCATTAAAAGTGAAGAAACCTGGAATGCATTTGGTTTGTAGACTTTATTGGCGGCAGGATAGGTGGCAAAGATTAGAAAGCATTATGAAGATCTTAAGTGAGAAGAATAAGGTGGATAAACATACCCTACATGAAGTATTAAACTCTCTTGCTGAAAATAATCTTCTAACCATGTGTAATGATAGCAGTATGTATGCTACGTTTTCTCAATTTTATTACTAGATATGAATTTAACAATTGTCATTTAGTTTTTTTTCTTGTCATATTTTATTTTTATTTTTAGATCAAAGACTTGACATAGGATTTGATGAATTAGTGAAGATATTAAAATTAGATGAATTGAAGGCAGTGTGCAAGGAGTTAAATATAAAAAATAATAGATCCAAAGAAGAAATTATAGAATCATTAAAGAGTTTTCAGTCACAGAAGACCAATATTACTAACTACCTTCTTGGCGGTAAAAGTACAAATGAAACAAGGCTTCTTAAAATGTATGTAAATATATAATATATCAAGTATAGTTTGGCCATAGTCAACATTTTTATTGTAAAAGTTATTACATTTTTTTTAAAACAATTGCTAATATCAAAAAAGTTTTTATATTATAAATAATAAGTATTGGAAAATGAATTTATGTCTAAAAAAATAATAATTTTCCATAATAAGTAGCTAAGGTTATTATCATTTCTGTGCTCATTTTAAAAATATGTTTGATTTTCAGATTAAGTGCTAAAGTTGGTATTTGCTATAAACTATCAGATGAAGCTCGCAACACTCTCAAGGAATTGTACATTCTTATGTATTTAGGAATAAATGAAAATATATTGAGAGATAAAGGCTTAGAATTAATGCTTATAAATGACAAAGCAGTAAAAGAAACCTACCCAATTGATAAGAATATGGAATTAGATAATGCAAATGTTGTGTTTAAGAACAGAGAGGAATTTAAAAGGTACATGGATTTCCAATTGATTATTATAATGAACACATCAAGATCTATGGATTTGTGACTCAAATGCTGTGTGTGTGAATGCACCCGGCTAGTTATGGTGGTTTGACAAACAGTCCATGGACAAATGGGCCAGCTTATTGCAAGTAAAGCTGCACATGCACAAAATTTCAAGAGTTATATACTCCGGCACAGAACCATTGCATTAGACGAGTCTTTTGATATGGAAGAGTTGACTCCAAATAACTCAGTTATTTTAAGCCAGCCCTTATAATAAGAATGCTATATAATTTTTATTATGTAGCATTCATATCTTATTACCTTAACTTTAAAGGTTATGAACTCCATATGGTGCACTACATACATACATTTTGAATCCAAATTATTCATTTCTAAACATAAAAAGTCTCAAATTATAATAAAAAATATACTTTATATTATAAACATACAACATTAATTATTGAAATATGCAATTTCAAAGTATTTTAGATATATTTTATTATAAAATATATATTTGAAATTGTAATTCTTATCTCTAATAATACTATATAGATTTCTGATATTTTTAGTTACGTAGATGCCCGTGATATCCGTGAAGAATTTTTACAAGAAACAAATGTTACCACAAAGTGTTTAACAGTGAAGAAAGTTTTTGATCTGTATAAAGCTATAGATGAGAAGATTATGAGGTGAATAATTAAAATTTGTTTACTATATATTTATGAAAAAAATAAACAACATTGTGCTACATTAGTTTATTATCTCTCTATACTTAATTAGAAGCTATTGCAAAACTACCACTAATCATACAAAGATAAGGTGCGTACCATCATATTTATTTTAAATTACCCAACATTTTATTTTAAATTATATTAGTATTCACTTTCTGTACTTATTGTTAGAGATATTAAAATAGTGTTCACACTTTATTATTTACACTTCTTATATATAATACTATCTTTGCCCGCGGTTCCGCCCGCGTTCAGATGACCAAAAACCCAAATTCTTAGGTGTTATAGTTTAGTATACTCTTAAATTGCAGTTTTTGCATTTTTTCTCAGAAATGAGATATTTTCCCGCGGTAAAAAGTATCCTATATGTTGACCCGGATAACCAGCTATCAACATACCAAGTCTCATGAAAATCCCTCCAGGGGTTTTCCGTGATACGGTAACAGACAATCAGACAGACAAAAACTCTAAAAACTATAGATTCGGCTTCTGTATCGATAATAATAACTATTTCAATAAGGTTTTCCAAAAAATATTTAATGTACAGATTCGGCTTAGTTACAATTTTATTATATGTATAGATAGATAATACTGATAATTTCCCATTAATATTTATTTTATTAAAGGCCGTTGCAATTAGTCCGATAAGTGGATGGGAAATAATTATTCGTCCGACTATTGTCGGTTTTCACGAATGTACCGTTTTTTTGTTGTTCAAATGTAAAATAAGATATTTTTAGGTGGAGGAGTTTTTATATGCAAAAAATACCCTAACCTACTGACCTGAAAACTTATTTTTTTAGATTTTTAAGTTTAAGAGTGTTTATGTGTAAAAAAAAGAAAAGCGCCTACGCAGCTAAAAACGGATTTTATTAAGAGATTATTACTACGTCATATTAAAAAAAAAGATAATACATACTACTTAAAGGACGATAAAGATATTTCCATTCGATCTTATTCGAAAGTTAAAATTTTAACTATTGATATTTTTAAAAATCTATTTAAATTGATAAGTTAGAATTGTTTTTTACAAAAATCACACACCAACAATAGCCAGACGAATAATACATTTTTTATTGAACGAATAGACATACCATTTATTAAAATGCCAATTTAAAAACCTATTCCTGTTAACAGCTACACTCTTCTCCCACCATGGCTGCATCGCTTCACACCACCGTACATATACATTAAAGTGCTTGAAGAAGGCATTAAAGAATTAAAGAAAGATAAAATAGCAGATAATATAACTCTCGCTGTGGATATTCTTTCAACACTCATAGCGCAAAATCTATGGCGACAACACAAGAAGGCACATTGGTACGCGGAGAAAGCCTTGATTTTGGACAAATTGATGAGTAAATCTGAGGAGGTATGTACTTATATTAAATTTTATTATATACTAGCAGAACCCGCGGCTTCGCTCGCATTCAATCTAGAGAAAAACTATGTATTATGTATTAATTATGTATATTGTTCATACTAAAATCACGATAAAGGGGGGGGGGGGGGGGGGATGAGTAGAGAATGAAAATACTTTACGACAAATTCTTGTACCTACTAAATATACAAAAAAAAACATTAAAATCGGTTGAACCGTTTCACTGTGACACGAGATGTTTATATATTAGACTAGCGACTCGCCCCCGCTTCGCTCGGGTTCGTCCCTGGGTACGTTTTAATTTTTTAGAGCGGAAACCTAATTATTTTTCTAAAATAAAAGTAGCCTATGTTACTCCCTATAATATCAGCTATCTTCCAGTGAAAGTCCCGTCAAAATCAGTCCGGCCGTTTCAGAGATTATCCGGAACAAACAAACAGACAAAAATTTTAAAACTTGTGTTTTTCTTATAAGTACTGTATATAATTTACTCCTTATAACATCAACTATCTGCCAGTGATGGACCCGTCAAAATCGGTTCTGCCGTTTCGGAGATTAGCCGGACCAAACAGACAGACAAGAAAATTAAAAATTGTTTTTGCTTTTCATATTGTCTTAGTAAAAAGCTGTTATTTTGACATTACAAACAAACAGTTTAATATATGATCAAATTCTGGTTACAATTTTAGTTTTTGCGTCATTTGTTGTAATTAAATTTGTTGTTACATCGATAATAAAGCCACGGTAATCTTATGCATAAACATTACCGTGATAAAGCTTACAAAACAATTCCCAGAAACAAAAGTCGTGTGTTTGTTACATTTTTTGTTTGTTGCTTTGTTCTGATTTTAAGAATGAATGCATCAACAGATTATACGGTCGATTTATTAATATATATTATATTACATGGTCTTTACAGTGCCAACACCTAATTTTACAAAAAAAATGTATTGAAATGACAAATAGTCGTTATATTATTCCTATATGCTTTTTAGAATTATATTCTTTAACAATATATTTGGTTCACATAATACTTTCTTAGAACCAAAAATCACAATAAATCCGCGAAATAATCCGAAAAGATAGTTTTATTTACAATGGATTTGGTTCAATCCCTGCCATGGGTAATGTATGTTAATAAAAATCACTAGGAAAACCGTCGCTTACGTGTTGGGATTCATAAATAATTTATCAATATCACCTCTTATCCTCTAGCTGTCGGTCAAAATAACAATAAAATGTTACTCGTTCAAATACCGTGTCGGAAAATTCGGCTGAAATGATTCTCTCGATATCTAATCTACGACTACGTATGTAGATTTGCTTTAACTGTAATTTTTTCATGGATTTTTGGTACTTTAGCGTCGGGCAAAATTATATTATGAGCTCATAGAAAGGCATTTTTCAATTTTATTTATAAGTATAGATGTTTTAAATATTTAATTATATTTATGTTTGTTGTGGTGCTTTAAAAATATAGGTGGTAGTGCCAATTATCTTCTATACTAATAATAAGAGACAAGATTTTTTGTTTGTTTGTTTGTTTGTACCGAATAAGCTCCGAAACTACTGGATCGATTTAGATGAAATTTGGTAAGAAGATAGTTTGAGTTGCTAGTGTATGTATGTTATGATTTTGGAAAAAAAAAATTAAATACACTTCTTATGTTCTGCGTACACTAGAAGTGAAAATTTTGTATTTGATGTTTATATGTTTATTTATGTGTTATTATGTTTGTGACTCCTTCACATAGAAACGTCTGGACTTGGATGAAATTCAGTACACTATATAGATAAACTACATTATATAGATATGTATATTGTATACTGTTAAGCAGCTAGGGACGCACCCGAACGAAGCGAGCGTAAGTCGCTAGTAAAACTATAATTGCAATTTTATTTTTTGATTTACCCTTAAATTTTGATGTTAGTTGCGTAGCGACTAGCAAGCCACAGCATAAATTACCAAACCAAGCAATTTTATATATATGTATACTAGCTTGATTTCCCATACAAACTTTCTTCCCCATTCTCACCCCCTTAAGAATGATTTCCGGGATAAAAACTATTTCACTCACTCACTTTTCATATCATGATATTTAAAAAAATCTTATATTTGTAAAAAAAAAATTTCTTTTAATTTTCTTCTATACAAAACTTTCTGACAATAACAAACACAAAAAAAAGAATTATCCAATTTGGTGCGGTCGATCGGAAGTTATGCGCGTACATACATTTCGGTGATTCATTTTTGTTTATATAGAGAGAGACGACATGTTTGGCTCCGTGTGTAGTGAGTAGTGACCCTACTTGCTGTGCCAGCGGTCGCGGGTTCGAGTCCCGCTGGGGGCATTCATTTGTGTGATGAGCACGAATGTTTGTACTCCAGTCATGGGTGTTTGTTTATATTAATAATATGTATGTATTTAAAGTTATATATGTGTAGTGTATCAACTATCTGGTATCCATAACACAAGCCTAGTAGCTTACCATGGAACTAGATGGTGCTGTGTGTTAATGTCCCAACATATTTATATATTTATTTATATATATAGTCATATAATTATGATGACTTTGTAATTCTGTTAAATGAGTAATGTATGTCATTATAGTCGTCTCGAATTTTGATAAAAGCAATAGGAAAACGTCATTATTGATCAATACAACATTTATATGTATTTATCTTTTAGATGTGCATGTATATTAAATAAAATATTGCATAATTTATACATAACAGAAAAAACTCTACAAGTTAGAACTGGATACTAGAGTATCAATTAATATTTTTTAATAATCGATATTACATCTGTTTGATTGAAATTAATATTTTGTACTTTGTGAGAAAATTATATAGAACCGTCATTGATATAAAAGAGTTAGAAATTTGTTTTGTTATTTTTGTGTTGTTTAAAGTTAAATAAGTATACAAAACAATATCGCATTCTAAAATGTAAAGTAAATTAACTGCCTATTGATCACATTAAAGTAGAATTAAGTAGAATAAACTTGTTCTAGCGAATTAAGAATTTCTTGATTAATTAAAGTCGGTGCGTCGATCGCCCACAGATAATCCAAATGATTAAATGTCGGCTCGGGGACCTTATATATTTGCTTAGAAGACGGTAGTTTATCATATAGAAGTTTCACATCTTCTTCGCTGCACAGCAAGTCATTTTCGGCCCAAAACAATTTTAAAGGCATACTTATTTTAGTAAGATCATACTCCGGGGGCTTTTCAGATCCATAAACCCTTTTGTTGTCTTTTGTTCCGTAATCGAACTCTTGAAACTTTCCGTCGGCAACGATCTCTTGCGCGAAGTGGACGGCAGTTTTCCAAGAAGTTCCAGTACCGAGGTTTGATAAAAATATAGGCAAAAGTTCTTTATTAAATTGCTTTTCATTATAACCACATATATAAAATATCACACTCTTGCACACAACAGAATCCATTTTGTCGACTTTACATGAACTTGTCATTCTGCCTAATATTGAATCCTTTGGTAAAAACTCATGGGAGCCGTACAGCATCTCCATATACGCTACATTACTTGCTATTGGCGCTAATGACTTCAAAGGCGATTTTAGGTTCGTTAAAAACGCAACAGGAGCTAACGCGAAACCTGCCTTCAATATATTGTTGTATTCAGGTCGTAACGTTAACATGGCAAACAAAATAGTAGTTCCCATAGAATGACCGATATAAGTGATATTACATTCACCTTTTATTTTTATTATGTGATCGATCACCGCTGGTATGTCGTGCAACGCGACGTCGTGCCACGAGAAATTCCAGAATGACTTCGAATCGGTTTTTAAAGATACATGCTCCTTAGAATACCTATTACCTCTAATATTTGACATCCACACATCGTACCCGGCATCCGCTAAAACGTATCCCAATCCTTTGTCGGGGCCATTTAAAATCCAATCAGCTGAACTACCAAATAAACCGTGTTGTAGTAAAACAGTTTTTTGCGGTATTTCCCCGAAATTTCTCGAGCGTGCGATTCTGTGCACGTTCAACAAGTATCCTTGCGATAATACTGTATGCGTTTCACAATAGTACCCATTACGTGTAATAATGCTGGGTACTGATAGAAACATGTCTGGAATCTCCATCTTGGCTCCAGGTTCTTCTATCGGGAGGTATGACCAGGAATCGGTGACCTTCCTCCCACTTTCCTTGACACTTTCAACATAATTGGTTATGTCTGTACTTATTTTCTTCTGCTGCACATCGACGTAATTAGTCACAGAATCTTTCATACGAATTGCTTCTTGATAGCTAGAGTTGAAAGCTTTTTCTACTTTATTTTTTTGTTCTTCGAAAAACGCTTTCATATTTAAACTTTGGTCCTCTAAAAAGTCCTGTACAGTATCCATCGCGACCGGCACACTCGGTGTGCACACAAACGTCGCGCAGATGACATATGCCAATACTGCGTTCATACTTTGAATCGAATTTAGACTGGCCTCGATCCGCCTTATGTTGGTAGTATTGTACCGTGACCTAGTGGATGGGTTCATATATGATAATGATAAAAGATAGTCTGCTCTTATATATGTTTATAAAGTTGGTTTGAACGATTTTTCAAATAGTTTTTATTTAAAAAATATTGATATTGAACGGAAATTATAATAAAAACAACATGTTATCTTATCGATACAAAATTCATCGAAATACCTACTTAATATGTATAAAAATATAAATATAAGGATTTGATTGGAGTTTACCATTTTGTTTAGATTAATATTTTTTTTTATTGCAATTATTTAACTAATGTAACTAATTATATTTTACAAACGTAAAGTAAGCAAATATTGTAAGTGCAATTATTATCTAATATTGTAGGTATAATTGATAAGGCGGCAAAACATCCGAAAAATTCTGGATGATTATGACTTGTGTAATATTTACACCAATTTATCTCATTATGGGATTTCCGTAATTAACTAAATTGAACGAAAAGGGGGTTTTTCATTCAAGGGGAATAATCCTATTTATTATAAACTAGCATTGCCCGCGGTTCCGCTCGCGTTATCTGAATTAAATATTTTTAGGAAAATCTAATTGAAATGGACATTATTATCGATAGAGAGTTCGAATCTATAGATTTCAGAATTTTCATCTGTCTGTCTGTTACCGCATCACGAGAAAACCACTGGACAGATTTTGATGAAATTTGGTATGATGATAGCTATCTATCCGGTATATATATTATATCCGGGTCAACATATAGGATACTTTTTACCGCAGGAAAATATCTCATTTCTGAGAAAAAATACAAAAACTGCATTGTAAGAGTATACTACATAATATGTAAAACCTAAGAATTTGGTTTTTGGTCATCTGAACGCGGGCGGAGCCGCGGACAATGCTAGTTAGGTATATGTGTTAAAAAGTACCTATAGATTGTAAAATTAAATTAGTGATTTCTTTATAATGTGTAGGTACAATGTAAATAATATGTATCTTTTTCAGGCTGCATTACTTTTCCTAGAAGGGTTCCGCTCAAATATGAATGAAATAAATAAAGATGTGTTGCGTCCACGCGCCCTGGTCCTAGCTAAGAGACTGACCAACGGAATAAGTGCTCCGACTAAGACCCAGTTATTAGAATTCGCTAATAAGGAGGATATATTGGAGAAAAATATCGAGGCAAAACATATCTATAAACAACCTATGGAGTGAGTAATTGTTATAATTCCTTCTGTGTTTTGAATTGTTATATTTTTTTATATTTAGTTTTATTTAATTTTATCTCTTATTAACTCGCCAGCAGACGTTGCCATGTCTAAATTTCAATTAATTTGTTTGCAATTTTTGAGTTTATTCAAACACCAATATAGAAAATACATTTTACCTTTTACTCAAGATTTCATAGTTTTCTGGGCAACTTTTCATTTGTTTTCCTTAAACACCTCATTCAAACTATAACAAACATTTTAAAAAGATATTAGCTAAATCTTGTGCCGTTCTCATGTGATGCGCTTACAACGAACAGCAGCTCACTTACAATGTTTGTGAGTATGTTTGTATGGGTCAAATATTGCAAATAGAATTAAAACTACGGCTGCAGTTTAGTATATGGGACGCGATGTATGGAAATGTTCTAACTTTAAATCTCCATGACGTTTGACTCCTTCGTTTCCTCAAAATAATTTTTATATATTTGAACTCCCTATCACTTCCCCTATCCAAAAATACACTCACTTCTCCAAGGGCCGAGTCCCATATAATAAACTTGTGCCAAAAGTACTTTCTCTTACTCTACAATGTTTTTTTTTGTTTTGGTTCAGTTCCGACGTTCGATGACAATGATTTTTTTTTTATAAATATGACCTGATTCTCCGTCTAGGATTGGCTCAAGACGAAACAAGTCCTCAGCAGTTAACAGTTCAGACACTTTTCATATACGCATTCAATTTTATAGTCCGTTTTAAATCGAGTCCATCGTGACTTGGCTGATGCTTACCCATTTAATAATGCTTTAGTTGATTTGAATAGTGCACCTATACTAGTAAACACCATGACATGAAACTGAAAAAAATAGATAAATAAATTTATAGTTAAAAAAACATTTAAAAAACAAGCTTTTATTTTAATACGCTAAAAAGGAAAGACAAAGACATAAAAGTTTGTTTTTAAAAATGTTTTTTTTATGATATTTTTTTTTATTTAGGTAGATATAACATTTTAAAAATATAACTTTCAGGTGTTCTACAAAAGGGAAGAAGCTATTTAGGATGCACACTTCTACAGGTATAAGTGTTTGTGAGGCGGAAGAATGCTGCATCCAACATTATATCGAACAGGGGCTTTATACTCACGGTAAGCCCAATATAACTTTACTAAATACCAGCAGCTTCGCTCGTTTGATATTGAACAAATCCAGATCTTTTTCAATTTTTTTGTTTCTCTGTGTGTAAACGCACAAAAACTCATTTTAACCGGTTAATTTTCATCATGAACCTAAATATGTCAAAAACCCTTCTCCCTGATAAATCCGGTTTTAACCGGTTAAAGAACGTAACCGAAAACTTAAATCGAAAAGCCTTTGGGTTTGGGGTCAATGACCAGAACCGGTTTAAAAATGAAACGGGTTTTCGAGCCCTGAAGTTATAGCGTGTGTGTGAGAAATACAAATATGATTGGTTGAGATGGCAAGAAGTTAACAAACATATTTATTAAATTTTAATAGTAAAAATGTATGTTTCAGGGCAGCACTGGGAAGGTAAAATAGTGACGGCCATCTTTTTCCTTCTCTTTTGGGATATAATTTATTCGAAATTACGCGGTGTTAGCGGAATATTTCTGTCTTACTATCAAATGTTCCCTCTGGACATGTTTACTGAGAGCTTCTATAGTAACAGGAAGACGTTGATTGAAGCGAGACTCAAGGAAATTGAGAGCTTCTCTGTGGAACAACTGTTGGCTGAGATGAAATCTGTGTGGGACAGCAGACCGGAGCGTGAGTATAGTCATTTTGTCATAGCATCATTGTAAGTTTTAAGATACTCGTGTAAAGAACGTGAAAAATTGCTTGACTCTTGTCAAGTGCAAATTCAAATTTTCATGGTTCAAGTTTTCTCTTCTTTTTAAATAAAAAAAAAAATTAGTACTTTCTTAGATTTACGCGAATACTTGACATTTTAAATAAAACTATCTTTTCGGATTTTTTCGCGAATTTATTTTGATTTTTGGTTCCCGACGTTTCGAATGCTTTGCAGCAATCATGGTCTCTCCCGTGACAAAATCCGAAAAGATAGTTTTATTTAAAAAAAAAAAATGAATCAATTTCCATATCACGCCTCAACTTCTTTGCAGTTTAAAAACATTTTTAAACCAGTTTGAGTTTAGACCGGTCGGCATCGGATGGATGTAAAATGTGCGAGTATATAACCAACCAATTGGTATAAGTACAAAAAGTCAAGATACTCTTAAAAACTCAAAAGTGTCCTCAAAAAAAGCGCATAATTCGAAATTGTGCGCTTTTTTCAGATCTCTTTTGTTCATTGCTTTTCGGATGACATAATTAAAACGCACGTTGTTTCGTTTAAAGAAGTACTTTATGTGGTGTGCGTAAGTTCGAACTTGTGTTTAGACAATTAGAACTTTAGATTTTTGAATTTTATTGTTTGGTTCGACTTAACGATGTCGTATGTCGACGCTACTTTTTAAGAGATATTTATTAGGAAATGTGTACCTATGTTTTTATATATCAACTAGCGGAAAACAAAAACAAACCTATCTCACGGGAACCGTACATTTTTCGGGATAAAAAGTAGTCTTTTCCTTAGGTCAAAATGACGTCCGTCACACACATTATTGATTTAGTATGAAAGACGCTCACTGTTTTTGTAATGTTTTATTTTCTCGCAAGAACCCGTCACTTTTATAGGATTTATACATTTTATAATATACATTGTTTGACCGACAATATAAGGTATCAGCATGCCAAATTTTACTAAATTAGGTACACAAGTTGTTGTGTACTAAGCTGGATAAGTTGCTATAGTTTTTTAACCATCCCACGGGAACTCTAATTTTCCGCGATGAAAAGTATCTAAAATGTTGACCGGCTATATAAGGTACCACCGTGCAACATTTCATTTAAATAGGTCCAACAGTTTCAGAGATTAGCCCGTACAAACAGACAAACCGACAAACAGAGAAACAAAAAAATCTGGGTTTGTTCTATTTCTCTTCTTACGTCTCCCTGACTCGGTTTTTGGACATTTTATTTTATATACAGACATTCGACCTCTACAGCTTTATTATAACGTAGTAATGTTTGATGGCTATGTGCAGATGAACACTCGCCCATAAGCCGCATGTGTTGGGAGAGCGTCCGCGGCGCGAGCGCGGCGCTGGGCGCGCGGGGCGCGGCGGCGCTGTGCGCGCGCGCCGCCCGCGCCGCCGCCTGCTCGGGCTTCCCCGACCTCACGCTGTGGGACGCGCGCGCGGGGGAGGTAACTATGTGTGCGATGAAAAAGTTTTTGCAATAGTTCCATATATGACATATAGATTTCGATCTATATACTTATTTATATTTATTATATATTATATATTATTATCAATGGTTTTTATCTTGTATATCGACAATAAATCATCAATTTGCTGTAGCTAATTCAGTTTATCTGAAAGAAACTTACGCTCACTTGAAAAGTAAAATACACCGAACACTAATGTTTAATTTGCGTTGACATAAATATCGTATGCACACTCCCAATAACTATGAAAAATATTTTTTTGGAAAACTAACCAATAAACAATATAATCAACAGATAGCCTTCGTAGAGGTGAAGACGGACAGCGACAAGCCGTCCCTGAAGCAGCTGCAGTGGATGCACTACCTGAAGAGCTGCGGGCTGCGCGCCGAGTTCTGCTACATCGGCGTGCGCACCGACCGGCAGAGAGCGCGCGCGCCCGCGCCGGCGGCCGCGCGGGGCGGGGACTAGGGGGGCTGCGAGTTACCCAGACGATTTCCGATGCTCGATTCATTTTACAGCTCCGACTTATACTTCTGCTTTGATAGAAATAATCGGAGAACCGAATATCATATGGCATATTTTTAAATTTGACGTGTATATGGAGGCACGGGCCTCCGTTCAACTGGTACCTGGCCGAACAAAAAAAGCAGTGGTAACCCGCTCGCTTGGAAAACCGAGTGAAGCGAGTTCAAATCTCGGATCTCGCAACTCTGATATATGGTGTTTAAATCATTGATATCATGAATTTTAGTTATTAGTTAATTTAAATAACGCAATATACACAGCTTGGAAGCTTTCTTTTTTCGAATTATTTAAAAATAAGATCTATTACATGTATTCACATTTATTTTTTGAATAGTTAAACTTCTTTGTAATCGTTCGTGCGTATTGTGATCTAACTCCTGTGTCATCGTTTTTTTGTTGTTTTTAAAGAAACGTTGTAAATCGAATTTAGTAATGTTTATCACAAAAATATCATGGAGTTTTAATGATATGTACTAACTTACCCAATTTAGGTAAAGGATCGTTTTTGTGTATAAAACAACACTGCATGATATTCATACTGTAATATTTTCTCGTACTATTATCATAAATATTTTAATTTACTTTTACCTTGCTCGCATTTTTAAGGATACGTATAGAATTATGTAAAATTTATTATTTGTCTATTTTAAAATATCAAAAATAAAAAAATACTTTTGCCCATTTTTAATTAAAATATTGGATTTAAATAAAGCGGTTTACGCTTAGCCAAAGAAAATATATGCTTTATACAATTGAAATTTTATGAAACAAAATTTTTTGCAATATAAAAAGGCGAGTTATAAACTTGTCAAGTGATAACTGATTATCTTGTTGTAACACTAAGTTTGTACTATTGTTAAGTATAGTCTGTAAGAAAATTATTTTTAATAAAAAAATTAGTCATCTTTTTTTTGTCTTATTACGTAATTTCGCACTAATCCCAACTATTTTAATATTAAAAGAAAATTACATGATGTATGTATTTTATTTATGACATCAAAATCATTTTAATATAAAAATATACGTGGTAATTTTATTTGCAACTAGCGAAATCTAGCTTCGCTCGGGTTCGTCGCTAGGTACGTTTTACATAGATATAAATAGTTATTAGCCAGCGCTAGCCATATAAACTGTAATTTTTTTCGTTAATTTTTCATTTTTCTCTATATTAAAACCTTCCGTGCATCTTAAGAAACATACGAAAAAAATTTTTGCCGAATTGATCCAGCCATTATTGAGTTATGCACTTACCAACATTCATTTTTATTTATATAGATATATCTCTAGATATATATATATATATATATATATATATATATATATATATATATAATATTTTTATAGCTATTACGGTGTTTAAGAAGTTGACAGTGGAATATCATCGACATATTTTTAATAAAAATTAAAAATGCTAAATCCATATTTATGTCATAGTGACAACAAATACATATTTGCCAATTAGTAGTATTTATTTCGCGTACTATATTTTATCGCGTATTATCATTTATATTGCGTACTACAGCAAAAAGATACTGTTTTATATTATCATTTCAATTTTTTTGTTATTATGTTACCTGTATATTTGCCATTATTCGTTATGTCTGCAGTCTCAGCGATATCCGTGATGTATCTGTACTGCAAGAATAGAGGCAACCGGAGAACCGGTTACATGGATGTAAAGGAAAAGCCTTAACATTGAAGGTTTTTACTTCAGTCATAAATAACCAGTTCTTTAAGACTCGACGTATAATTGAAAAGATATTTGTTCTTTATTGTTATTTAATATTAGAGTAAATTTCATATAGCTTTATATTCTTTTTAATGGCATATATTGATAATTTTACAATAACGGTAAAATAAAAACACATTTTTGTAACAGATTATTTAATTTTCTAATACATATATTCTAAAACATTTCATAACATGGTATGTACATAACAATACACCTCTAGGAAAATAAGGCACCTATTACAGTAAGTCTACAGCAAACCCATTACAAACTAACAACTTTCACCATTTGGCTTAACGTGATGCCACCCTTTCCAATATAGAATACATTGAGCATTACCTGTGGTACCAACAGAAGTGGGCGAGTATTTATAACAAGTATATAAAGAATTTTATATACATATATATCTGATATATCAATATCAATATAAAAAATAATTATTATACAATATCGCCCCTCCCTAGTACAATATATTAATACTATATCCACTAAATATAAACACATCTGCCGTTATCAGTCTACTACATGTATTAGTAGGTAAAAAGTAGATCTGTTTCTAACTTATGAGACACAAATAGTATAACAATTCATTCTCAAGGCAAGCAGCGAATCGTATAAAATTAATAACAAATTCATAACCGTCACCTGTATATTAATGGTAACTATAAATATCCAATCGTCAATTTGGGCTTCTACTTATATATGTATATAGTATACGTTACGTTCCCAACCCTCTAGGGCAGCCATACTCAACCTTTTTTTATAGGAGCCACAAACACGTTTCAGTCATGGTGTCGAGGGCCGCAAGCAAAAATTATTAAGATTTTAATGAAAACGTAATTCCAAGTTAACGATGTAGTTACTTTTTTAACAAAGATAATGCGATTTAATAATAAAAATAAATAATGCGATTTTTGATGCTGCCGCATGCGGCCCGCGGACCGCAGGTTGAGTATAGCTGATCTAGGGATACTTTTATGTACAAAGAGTTCAGCAATATAATTGTTTCGATAGCAAGAAATCATAAATGTACCCATTTCATAGTAACAAACTTGATCTAGATAATCGAGAATAGGGATATATAACGTAGTAAATGTATAACAAAATTTAGAATTTTATTTATTCAATAATATAATAATAATGTGTCATAATTTTAAATATAGAATGTTATCGAAACCGACCTCACACAGCCCACAGATAATATTTAATAATTGCACTTACTTTCTCACTTAAATCTAAATATAATTTACATCGTAAATTTGGTTTTTTGTTACGACATACATTAGGTGTAAACGATATATAAAATATTTTAAATATCTATAGTCCTTATATGAAAATATATTTTTAACAATAATAAGATTTATTCTATGATTTGTTTATGCAAGACAATTTGTATGCAAGGCTTCAGCACAGCTGCCTGCAATTAAATAACGGTACCATTATTGTGAGATGTATATTTAAAAATTTAATGAATTAAAAAGATTCTAAATTTCAAAAATATGTTCGAAATTAATTAAATACCTTTTTTTAATAATTATTGTGACTTAATTTTTGCTAACTTAATATTTCTTGCCAATTACCGATAAGACTCTCAAATAAATTATCCAATATCTATAATACACGATGTGACTTGAATGTATTTAAAAAAAGTTTCAATTTCAAAAAAGTTTGGATTGCATTTAAAATTATATCTTTAATTAAATTTTACTATAATAATGTTATGTCAGATGGCTTCATGACTCGAGACGGATGTTCAGGACTCCTAGTTGAAAAAAATATGCGTTACTAAACAGGTATTCTAATGGTAAGATGAAGTTGTAATTTTTTTTATTGGAATTGATTAGTTTTTTCTCGCCATATTTATTTATTATCATGTTATATGTGTCAGTTAATGACTTTAGCAAAAAAAAAACGAATAGAAACTATTGTTTAGTATAGGAATTGAACATCTATGTTACAAATCGAATGATTGTACATATATATTTTACTTTATTTTTTAAAGGATTACTAGCGTTTTATCCGCGCTTAGTTCGAGTGCGCCCGAGGTGAGTAGATGCCCAAAGACTAAGTAGCCAATATATTACTGCAGAACTGTGTGTATATTTCATCCAAATCCGTCCAGTCGTTTTAGCTTTAAGGAGTAATGAATAAACATACAAACACATACAATCCTTTGCAATTATAAAAATTGTTCGATTTAAGAAATATATATTGTAAATAATAAATATTATAATATACGTTATGTAAAAAACTTACATATTAGGCTCCTGTTTGAACGTGGCGTCAAACACTGTGGTGGGCAGCTGCGGCACGAGCGGCGGCGACGCGGCGCCCGACGCCACGTCTCCGACACCCCCCGCGCCCCCGACGCCCCCCACACCCCCGGCACCCCCAACACCCCCCGACGCACCCTCCGCACCCTCCTCTATCGTCGCCTCTGTTGACGCGCCTACGTTGTAGTTAATCATTAGTCAATAAATAACACTATGAGTTTTGTACTCGGGAAGGCAATCCCGAATACCGGAACCGGCGATCAATCTATGGCATTTGTTCAGAACGTGACGTGAAATGAAGTAATAAGGGATCAGTAACAATCATTTAGATACCTAAAAGGCATATTATACCCCATATACATGTTAATTTTAATCTGTACATATAATAAAATAGTAAATTTTTTTTTTTGATATAACTTGCATTTAACAACGTTTCCGTTTAAATCACGTAGCCATTGTATTGCATTCAACCCTTTTTTTAACGTCTCACTGCTGGGCACTGGCCTAAATACGATCCGATCAGGCCATTGTCCACTACATCCTCCAAGTGCGCGTTGGCGGACTTCACATGTCTTTCGAAAACTTGCTAGGCTCTCTCAGACATTCAGATTTTCTTACGATGTTTTCCTTCACCGTATATCATTAGCAAGTAATCATGTTGGAAATGGATCCCACATGAAAATATCAGAGGTGCGGGGCCCGGGATTTGAACCCGCGTCATAGATTTCTCAAGCGAGAGCGTCACCACTGGGCTATCACTGCCCTTTAACTACTACCTACGCTGGCGACCGTATGGATTTTTATGAGACATACAAATTCACCTACCACCTAACAACATCTCCTGCAGCAAACTATCCACGTGGGCCACGCCGAACAGCTTGGCGAACTGAATCTGTTCTATCATCTGCCACGTGATGCTCTGCAACGGCGGCAGGCACAGCAGAAGCTCTCCAAAGCGCCCGCGGCCATCGTACTGCCTGTCGCTGATGTAGTCTTCTAAATTAATCTGGATTTGATAGCGTAGCTGCTTGATTTTATGCGGCTGGGACAGGCCTTTTGCATCTGGAAGTGAGTTTTGTTATGTTTATGACCCATAAAAATAAATGATAAACAAAATATAAGCATATGTGGTCAAAGGACATACGAGTATCTCTAAAATATTTTTTTCAAACCCTTCAGGTGTGAGAAAATTAATTAATTTTGTGCGAATTTAGTACACTATATTAAGAATTAGTTGGTATAAACATTGTATTAATTTGACTTGACCGTTATTCGAAGCTTACGTATTGAGATAGGCATTACCGTTTCCGCCGTTTATATATCTATCCTTGTCTATCCGTCTACTGTCTCGCTCTCTATCGCACCACCTGGCAGGAGAGTGGGGATCGGTGTGAACGATTTGCACTCTTAAAATTATTTCTTCATTGGCGTCTTGTTTTCCGCCGAGTGCAGTCGTGCTGGCTTGGGCTCGCACCGACTATACAAGTAACTCGTAGCATTATAGGAAGACGTTTCTATGTAAGTTTTTGAGGTAATCGTCAACAAAAATTTTAAAAGGTAACGATTCACACCATGTAAGTACATTTACCTTATTTATTATCATCATTTTTCTAGACATTTGTTTAGCACAAAATAAAACGAGTAGCAAATACTTAATAGTATTTGAGAATTAGAAATTTAATGCATGTTACGTTAAATAACTGTTAAAATGTTTAAAAATGTTTTTACATTAACTGCAATTTTTAAATTAATACCATCATGATCTCCCTGCCTATTTCATGCCATGATAATTCAAATTAATATAAATTAACACCATGGTAAAGTATATTGGCACTACGTAATTCAATTTAGCTTATAAATCTTGTTTTACTATTGACTACATAGATTATACAATGGTATAATTCCTACATTTTAATCAGTTACCTTGCAGTGCTTTGCTTACTAACTGTTTACTTTTAGAATATAGGGGTTTATCATTGTTAGGTGAAGCCAACATTTGGCCTATTTAAGGAACATAAACGGCGAAGCGCAGGACACATATTAATATATAGGTAACTTTTACATAAAATATGCAGTGTTGCAAAAGAGAGGGAGCAACACGAAAAGGGCATGTGGAGACATCCGATGATGCCAGTAACTCGCATTTGGAGTATGTTCCGATAGAAATATAACGAAACAATAGCTGTACAGTTCGCGTGAGTATGCAATAATTATACATTGTTCAAATGGCGTACGCAATTTGAGGGTATAAACAAGTACATTTTTAAAGTGAGTCTTGAAATTAAATACATATTTAAATGTCATTTTTATATAACTATGTAAGTTATATACCTACATATTCTTGTGGTTCATGGATAATTGACATTGACATAGAGTAATGGAATATCTATTGGATTGAGAAATCATTTCAGCACTGTAAACAAATAAAGTTATTACAGTTGTAGTATATATGTAAGTACGTGATATGAAGCGTGAAAATGCTTTCGGAAAAAGGAAGAGCCTACTGGTGTAGTTCACAATTTCATATATTTTATTTTCATATTCATTTTCAGCAGACAATACGATAGTTTATAAGCTTTATTTCAGTTCAGAGCAAAAATGCAGTTAAGATGTCAACACGAGTATCAACATGAGACAACATAAGGACATTAATTATTTTTCATAACACTTCCATGGTACATGTGTATATTGTTATTAGACTAAATACAAATCTTAATTGCCTTGAAGAGGTCCTATGAGCTGTATTTTATAAATAAAACGTCTCCCCGCAGGAGTACGTAAAATGGTTAACCCTCGCAGGGTTATTAGTTATGTGGGTACCTAAGGAGTATCAAAGGTGACCGTTATACATTTACGCATACTACCTACATGCAAATACATACAGGTGGTTATGTGAGACTCATCGGCAATGCCCGTATTACCCACTAAAATCAAACCGAACCTACCCGGTCTTAAAGGGGCGTCGCAGGATTGCCGGACGTTAATGATCCCTCCACCACAACAAGATAAGCATATAAGCACATTGGAGGAGGATCTATGGAGACCCTAACGCTGAGATTTTCATCTAGCTGTGATATTAATATCATAATCACAATTGTTGAATGTAAGCCCCGTTCAGTGAGCTTAATATGAATATAAATCCTCGCGGGATTGACAATATACTTGTTCCACGAAACAATCTCTACAGATTTTTTGATTCTTGTCAGAGTGTGAGTCACATATTAATTTTCTCCAAGAGAAAATGGCAGTGAGTTTAATATGAATATAAATCCTCGCGGGATTGACGATATACTTGTTCCATGAAACAATCTCTACAGATTTTTGATTTGTGTCCAAATGTGAGTCACATATTAATTTTCTTCAAGAGAAAATGGCAGTGAGCTTAATATGAATATAAATCCTCGCGGGATTGACAATATACTTGTTTCACAAATCAATCTCTACAGATTGTTGATTCTTCTCCAAATGACAATGAAACAGTGAAACATCAGGAGAAAATAGCAGTGAGCTTAATGTGCAGTTTTGATCTCCATCGGAGTTTGATATGTATAGCATAAAATTTAAGCTATGCGTTGAATGGTCACTTACATGATATAGTTTGGTTAAATTCACTGAATTAGGACAATCGTTATATTACTGAGCGTATAATTGTATGGGAAGGCATCGTCTCAATAAGATTGGTTCACTTTTATGAAGATACAAGTCGGATTTAAAAGATATAAATTTAGGTATGTATGTAATATATAAACTCCAAACCTGTGAATGAGTTGGCTTTTGAGCATTATAAGAAATATTATACATATTATTATTATTTTTTTGAACATATAGATATCGTATATCCATTTATCAAATTTCTAACCCGCACTGGGCAAGGGTAGTGGCCAATGGCTTGATCCCCCTCTTATGATGGGAGGCCTGTGCCCAGCAGCGAGTCATTAAGACTTGCTGAACACGTTAAAAAGTATAATATTCTATTCCAATCGTCGAACAGCCGAATCCAATTGGTTTTGGCCAAGGCAAATTATTAGAAGAAACAACAGTGTACCTTTACGAAGTGCATACGTTACGGGCCTTTCTGAATTACGTTGATTAAATGTAACGTAATGTATTTCATATTAAACTGATCTGCCCACTCGGGGCATGCTGCGCTTGTAACGACAGGTCGTCTTTGTTGCAAATTAAGCCTTAAAAATCCTAAGAAATCATACAAACATTACATGTTGGTAAGCTACGGCGTTGAGAATTTTCAATAATAATAAGGGTATTGAAAGTTCCAAGAACGATAAGACTCAACGTTAAGCATGGAATATAACTTAAAATATAACATTGGCAAATACTACTACTAATATATTAAGAATATGACATTTTCTCAAGGAAGGCTTGAAATGTAGCACATTATAGTGAAAATTTATCCTTAATTTTGGATCACATTTATAAACTACAACGGAAATGACGTATTATGATCATCGCTAAAATTGTAAGTTTTTGACATATTATTATGAAACCCCAGTCTGACAGCTAGGGTAGTTCTGAAAAATATGAACTATAGGCACAAATTGAGGAGGTACGTAATACATTATAAAAATTATCCTTAATTTTGCGTGACATTGGCAAGTAATCTTTGCTTAAGTGACACGTTTTTGTAGCCACTAACAAGATAATTTATTGTCCATTGCTTGGTTATGGATTTTACCAAATGACCGACTTCTACTATATAAAAGTTATGGCGTATATTTGATGAGTCTTGGTTTTATAAGTGACATTGTTTTAAAATTTATATAATAGTACTCGTGCCTAAGAAGTGTTCTCAATTTATTGTCATATGTGGAAATATCCTGTGATGTGCATCTGTGTACATCATACGTAGCTTCTTCTACGTAAATCATAAATTTATCGTCGAGGTTAAACGTACACATATGCGTATACGTATGTCAATGTTAAAAAATCATAAATTTTACACCAATGTGTATGCGAACATTTTTAACAGTATATTTCCGTTATGGTATTTTTGGCACACTTATGGAAAGGATTTACGTTAGGCGTTGTAATTATTCTAAATTAAATAATCTTTTCGGATTGTCAAATATTCGTGTAAATCTAAGAAATTATTATTCTAAAATTAAATAATATTATTAGAATTTTTAATTTGAATGCGAGTCACTTTGACGAAACAATGACTCGTTTAGCTGAGCTTTCTTTAAAGGAAACTAGATCTCAGCCTAGTATTATTACTAGCCTATTATTATTGTTATTTACCTACAACATATGTTAGTATCGTGCGAAGTCGACCTTTCCCTACCATAGTTATCATCTCATCTCTTGAGGTATCTCTCTATCTATAAATATAGGCACTTCCAAAGCCATTATCAAGTCTTAAGCGTTGTTACATTTGATTTATTTATTTTTTATATACGTAAAGAGTTGGTTTCCCAAACCAATGGTCTTCAGAGTTATTAAAGAAATGGTATAAAATGGGGCGCACTATTTATTAATAACGAAGAGGAATTGAAAGTCAACTAATGTGTGTGTTTTCAGAAGAATTTATTAATTTATTATTAACTAAAATTGGAATTTTAAAACGCATTAATTGTTAATGTTATTGAAATTATTGTTCGAGTATCGGGTCGCGCATAGTAATGTTAGATATTAGTTTTTCTGAAGGTCTAACGGTCTAGGGTCTCGGCTTCGGGCCTGATCACTGGACTGGGAGAGTGTAAGTAAGAATAAACTTGGTCATGTTAAGTGAACACACTTTTAAACCATAACATCTCGAGGGCAGATGGTTTCTGAAACATTGGCGACCGAGGCCGTAATCGGCCAGGGAGATGTCTCCCATGTTGTATTAATACCTTGTTGAGTTGTGTTATCTACAATATAATTTATTTTTTATTGTAAAAGGACTTTGGAAAAGCACTGCATTAAGTGTTTATTTTGGTCTTAGTATAAATCTCATCTCAGTGTTTCAGTTACATACAGCAGAGTTTATTTCATCACATTGGCGTCCGTCTCCTACGCTTGCACCACCAGGCGATAACAAACAAGTCTCAATACGTAAGCTTCGAATAACGGTCAAGTCAAATTAATAGCAGCGTTTTACCTACCAATAAAACGCATATTAATTTACTTACCTTATTCGAAGCTTAACTTTGAATAACTGCCTGGTGTATCTCGACTCAATGAAGAAATAATTTTAAGAGTGCGAATCGTTCACACCGATCCCCACTCTCCTGCCAGGTGGTGCGATAGAGAGCGAGACAGTAGACGGATAGACAAGGATAGATATATAAACGGCGGAAACGGTAATGCCTATCTCAATACGTAAGCTTCGAATAAGGTAAGTAAATTAATATGCGTTTTATTGGTAGGTAAAACGCTGCTATTATAATATACAAACGAATTTTATTCAGTACAAAAAGTAAATGTAAATCTCCATTTCTATGACAGGAGTACAGATGGCACAATACTATACAAGTTTAAATATCCACTCAACCTTCCGATACAGAGAAATTCTAGTCTTAATTTAAG
Source organism: Brenthis daphne (assembly GCA_947093115.1). Classification (NCBI taxonomy): domain Eukaryota; kingdom Metazoa; phylum Arthropoda; class Insecta; order Lepidoptera; family Nymphalidae; genus Brenthis; species Brenthis daphne. The sequence goes on along the minus strand of OX352475.1, from coordinate 11,343,335 downwards.
TAATTTGTTTGCTTTTATATACGATAGATGGCGTTGATCCGCAAATTATCGAACTGTTTTATTTTCTACTGTATATTACATTTCTATATTTTAATATGAAAAATCTTTTGACATTTTTGATATTTGATTAGAGCTCTCAGTGATGTGAGCTCAAACAAATAAAAAATGATTCGGTTCTTTGACTTTCACAACAAAATCTTTTCAATTAAAAATCGAAACGTACAGTTACTGATTAAAAGTGTTAGAAATGGCCTAAGAATTTGTCATTTCACGTAGATATTTTTATCAAATGTATCATAAAAACATCGAACACCCGTTATCTTATATTTTACAGCATTCAATTGAGAACGTTATCGTGGAGATTTGCTAGAGTTCACGTGAGAAAAGTTAATCATAAAGTGATGTGAACATAGGTCACCTTAACATAATGAATCATTTATTTATCAATGTAATTAATTAAAATTACGATTATTAATATTTAATACAGTATATATCTTACTTTCGTCGACCATTCGTTATATTTTTTTAAGAGTTACATTTTTTAGTCAAGAAGTTTAAATGAGACAATTTTTTCGGATTTGACGCGGCTTAATTTGAATTTAAACTCCCGACGATTGGAACGCTTTAAGAAATCTTGGTGGTCACACACAAATATTCACATACGAGCTTTCGCATTAATAATATTAGTAATGCGATTTTTTCTTTTCTATATTATCGTAGACTCTCGCTTCGCTCAGTTGTGTTCCTAGGTACGTTTTATTTTTTTTGAGCGGAACCCTAATTCTTTTTCTGAAATAAAAGTACCCTAAGTTACTCCCTATAACATCAGCTGTCTGCCAGTGAAAATCCCGTCAAAGTTAGTCCAGCCGTTTCGGAGATTAGCCGGAACAGACAGACAAACAAAAATTTAAAACAATGTGTTTTTCTTATAAGTACCGTACATAATTTCATATGCATTTAGTAAAAAGCTGTTATTTGGACATTACAAACAGACAATTCAATTTTACGTATATATTTAGATCTTGAACTCTTTGTCTAGTTAGCATCGTACACATATAATTATAAATGTAACTGTCTAACTCACTCCAATATTCCGCTCTAGACACTCCTTATTAAAAGCTAGTTACAAACTCACTCGGATCAAAGAACACGATGGCCTTGAGACAGGCGAACTCCGTGTCGTCGATGTCTATCTCGCGCAGCGGCTTCACTATCTCGTCCATAACCCGGATGCCGATCATGCTGATGTCGATGTCCATTCTGCCATCTAAGTTAAAAGAATAAATAAATACTTTCAATAAAAAATAATATTCAAATTTTATTTCTATACCAATATTATAAAAAGATTTATTTTTTGCTTGTTTGTTTGTGTCGAATAGACTTCGAAACTACTGACCCGATTTAGATGAAATTTGGTAAGAAGATAGGGTAGTTTTTATCCCGGAAATCATCCCTTAAGAGAGTGAAAAAGGGGATGAATGTTTGTATGGGGAATCTACGTAGGGACGAACCCGAGCGAAGCGAAGGTGGGTCGCTAGTATTTTATAAAGACAAATGTAGTTTTTTTTTTGCCTTTAGGCTATTCTAATCTTAGACAACTGTCATGATTTGTAATTTTATTTTAAAAATAACTTTTGGTTCCGCTGATTTTCTCGTCGATTCTTGTGTTAACACTAAGACTTTTTCTTTTCAAACTGTTGGTAGACTCATACCTTTTAGTAAATAAATTAACTGTGCGATTTTTTTTTTCAATTTGAATTACATACGCTCACCATGACTTTAATTTTTTGGAATTCTTTTGTTATATTATTACGCATACAAACTTTGCTATCGATTTAGGGGCATATTCCCAAAAATCCTTTTCTTAGGGGTTGCCAATACCACTGTTGAAATAGGCTAAAAAAAATGTTTAGCTCTTCATATTAAACTATCCATTCTACGCGATATTGAATCATTCGGAACAAGACAAGAAACTCTAACGAAATTAATTATGGTGATCTAATCATAAATTAAATTATAATCTAAAAAAATACTAAAAATATAATCAAACTAGAGACTTTAGAACGTCATAATCCATAATATGTGTATTAAATTACATTCAAATCCGTGCAGCCGTTAGAAGAAACACACATATAAATTATAAACATACACAATATCACATTTATAAAAACAGACAGATAAACGGGAAAGCAAGCGTACCGATGTTGTGTTTGGCGATGATGCAGTTGTTGCCGAGCAGCAGCACGTCGCTGAGGTGCAGCGAGCGGCGCGCGCAGCCCAGCAGCAGGTGCTCGCCCGCGTGCGCGCGCAGCAGCGCCACCTGACACACGCGTGCATATTGTATACATACATACATATTACATATGCACACTAAATATAAATATGTTGGTAGCTACGAGGCCGTCTTACGGATACTAGATAGTTGATACACTACACATATATAACTACTAGCGACACCGTTTGAACGTTTAGTATAAATTTCTCAGAAATTAGATATTTTCCCGCAGTAAAAAGTATCCCATATGTTGACCCGGATAACGAGCTATCATCATACCAAATTTCATTAAAATCTATCTAGTGGTTTTCCCGTGATGCGGTAACAGACAGACAGACAAAAATTCTATCTATCTATTCCATACTACGAACCTAGGGACGAATCCGAATGAAGTGAGCCGCTAGTCTTTAATAAATCATAATCGGTTTTATCGGTCAAGTACATGTACAGTACAAATTTAAACTTTACGTTCTACTCGCTGGAATACAACGGGGAGGTCATGTGAAATGCTTAATGTTTAAAAATAATTATAAGCTAGTGTAAAAAATAGTATAAGAAACATGTCATCTTTAACCTATTGTTAGCAGATAAATATATTTACACAGACTGTTCAAATTGTAACCTACACCTTTCACCTTCAGTCATTTGCATCTCTATGTACGTGACATGAATAAATACACAAGGTGATACTCGTATCGGAACATATGTAAGTATGTATTATAAAACAGTAGAATATTTTAAAAATTTAAATTTACTGAAATTCCTAAATTAATGTTTGAAATGAATAATTAACATTTTAGTAAAAGATTTTTTGTTAATCAAACACTTAATTTAAATTTAATAATTAAATAAAAACAAAAACTTAATTTAAATTCAATAATGAAATAATTAAAATATACATAAAATTACAAATATCACACTTTATCTAAAAGATAATAATTTTCCAAATTTATTTTAATTTAAAAAAAGGTAATATGTATGTATCTACGACAGCAAAAGTTTTATGAAAAATGAACGTTCACAATAAGAATTTGTTTTATTTTTACCTCATTCATAGATTATTATTATAATCTAAGCTCTTATTGTTAGATATCACTTCTGTGGGAATGTTTTAGAAAAATACAATATTTAATCTGAGATTTCGATATATTTGAATCGAGCAATATCTATAAATATGTATAATAAAATTGTAACTAAGTCGAATCTGTACATTAGATATTTTTTAGAAAATGTTATTGAAATAAACATTATTATCAATACAGAGGCCGAATCTATAGTTGTTAGAATTTTCGTTTGTCTGTCTGTCTGTCTGTTACCGCATCACAGAAAAACCACTGGAGGGATTTTGATCAAATTTGGTATAGTGATAGCTAATTATCCAGGTCAACATATAGGATACTTTTTACCGCGGGATAATATCTCTTTTTTTTTAAATACAAAAACTGCAATGTAAGGGTATATACTAATATGTAAAACCTTAGAATTTGGTTTTTTGCCATCTGAACGCGGGCGGAGCCGCGGGCAATGCTAGTCGTAAATATATTTATTTGTATAACCGAATTTTTTTCTATTATTTACCGATTTTAAAAGGGAGAGGAAGTACTTATCGCATTTTTATTTGTTTTCACTTTTCGAGTGTGTTCGAGTATATCTGCATTCGGGTTTTAAATAATTAAAACTTATTGTCATAATAGTATATGGTTTGGATCAAATCGTCATTATCACCGTGCGGTAGACAATATCCGAGCGTAGGACTGAGACATCCTATCATTTTATATGTAGGACGATTTGATCATTCAATTGTGCATATTTTTAACGATAAATACTATGAAAATCAGCCAGTTATTAATAAATTTTATGACTTTGTTATTTTAACAAGTTTGGAGTGGGGGACGATTTGATCAAAACCATCTGTTTTGTAGGACATTTTCTTCTTGTTTGTGCTCGAGTAGCTTACTCGTGAAGTTTCAGCATGTTATTAATCATTAAGAAAAAACTCGTGGTGTACTGTAAATTATTATAATTGAGATTTTAAATACCTGATCATCTAAATGTAGCTCGGTGAAGGCAGGGATGTACTTCGCCCACTCGACTAATATGAGCAACTGTTGCTTTATGGAATCGCACACATCGTTGATCTTTGCCAGCTTCCTGTTGTTTATTTCTGCGTCTGTCACGTTGTTTGTCTGTTAAAAGAAGATTGCTTCATTAACTTTATTCAATTCAATTCTCTTCAAAGCGCACCAGTTGAGTACAGATTACTGCGCCATTAACTTTAAGAGTTTGGTGAAGTCACTATTGCTTAAGATTTAAATCTAATTTCCGATATTTGTATTTGTTTGTGTTTTATTAACTCTTCAACCATGTAGATAATATATAATAAGTGCGAGTAGGACTCGTGCACAAATGTTCTGTACCATTATCAATAAAAAAGGCAAACAAAATCATGTCTATTGTATGGGAGCCCTCTTAAATATTTATTTTATTCTATTTTTTAGTATTTGTTGTTATAGCGGCAACAAAAATACATCATCTGTCAAAATTTCAACTGTCTTACTATCACAGTTCATGAGAAACAGCCTGGTGACAAACGGACAGACAGACAGGCGGACGGACAGCGAAGTCTTAGTAATAGGGTTCCGTTTTATCCTTTGGGTACGGAACCCTGAAACAGACGATATTTTTGTCAAATTGTCTTCAAACCGCTAGTAATTTTTCTATAATGATAAAATAAAATCAGAATGTTTGCAACGATATCAATTATCTGTATTTATCTTAATTTTATAATTAAGCGAAATTTTACAGTGGGGTCTTCAGTTTTTGAATTTTATATTCTTACTAGCAGAACCCGTGGCTACGCCCGCGTTCAATCTACAAAAGAAAACCCTTGGCTTTTGGTTCGTCACTATGTATATTTACAATATTGTTCATACAAAAATACTAAAAACGCGATTAAAAACGGGGGATGGGAGGGAGTAGGAGGGTGAAAATATTTTACGACCTATTCTCATACTATATATATAAAATCATTAAAATCACTCGAACCGTTTCGCAGGAGTGCGACCACAAACACCGTGACACGAGATATTTATATATTAGATTTTAAATTAAACTGCGATAAGATAAATATAATTCTCGACTATTTAATTATAGAGTAATAAAACATAATATTTTTATGTATATATTTTTGATTATTCAATAGTTATTACCTTGTAAAGTAATGTTAATTCTGTAATATATTAAGATAAGTGTGTTTTATAAATATGTGATAATTTATAATTTAAATAAACAAATATTTAACCACAAGGTCGACAAACTGGCTCTGGAGGGCCTTGAAAAACTGAAGTCATCTTACATAAAAATAATTATGAACAAAAAACATGCTATGTTATGTAAAGCAGATACTCGACAAGGTAATACATTTTATATCATTGCATTTTTTTTATAAAATAATACTAATTAAAATTAATAATTGTGAGTAGAATGTAAGTATGTCTATACTTACAATAAATAAATAAATATGTTAGGACATTAACACACAGCACCATCTAGTTCCATGGTAAGCTACGAGACTTGTGTTATGGATACCAGATAGTTGATATACTACACATATATAACTTTAAATACATACATTTTATAAATATAAACACCCATGACTGTACTACAAACATTCGTGCTCATCACACAAATGAATGCCCCCAGCGAGACTCGAACCCGCGACCGCTGGCACAGCCAGTAGGGTCACTACAAACTGAGCCAAACGTGTCGTCCACAATCAATCAATGACATGCATTTGATCTAGATGGATCAAGTTTTACTGCAAGAATTGTCATGATATATCATTAACTTAGTGTATTGTATTTGAATATAAATTGTAGGAACTGACTAAAATGGTTAATAAATTATTAAAATAACCCATTGTTATATTACATTGCATGTTTTCATAATAAAAACAATGTAAAGTATACAAGAAACTCGGCGCTTTCCATTGAAGATAACATATATCATGACGAACACCATACTTACTTATTCCTTTAGAAAAAGTTTTTTTATTAGTTATCTAACAATATTTTAAATAGTGACTAAAATATATATTCAGCCCTTTTTAACGTCCCACTGCTGGACACAGGCCTCCCTTCAATACTAGTCACACACACACACACACATACACTACACATGTCTTTCGAAAACTTGCTAGGTTCTCTCAGACATGCAGGTTTTAACACAATATTTTCCTTCACCGTATTATGATAGAAATGATTCACACATGAAAATATCAGAAGTGCGTAAGCCGGTATTTGAACCTGCTTCACTCGATTTCCCAAGCGAGCGTGCTACCACTGGGCTACCACTGCCTTTGACATGACTAAAACATGTTAAGTTTAAAGTACATTTGAACTTACTTCATCTATAACCTTTCTACTAAGTAGTTCAGCGTTTAACAGCGAAACGACGGAGAGACCGTTGGCCTGCGTCGGCTCCTCGTATGAAGGCCTTCTGCAGTTTATTCTGTCTCGTTCGTTTTGGACTGCTGTAATAAACATATAATTATAATATAGCATTTGTAAAACATCAATAGGAATAGGGAAATGTTTCCGTTTTCTTTTATTTTAAAAATAATTATTTGAAATATTTCTGTTAGTTTTAGAATTATTTTCATCTTTTCTACTTAGTGATAGAATAGAGGCACATTTAGGCTGTCTTATTGATATATATATATATATATATATATATATATATATATATATCAATAAGACAGCCTAAATAAGAAAGCATATTATAAATTTAGCGATGGGAAATGATTAAATATAACATGAATAAGACGAGTTTGATTCCCTCATTGTCTTTTTCACTTTGTAAGTATAAAATGAACATTGTGCAAAAATGTTAATTAAAATTTACTAATTGTAAGTCAAATACGGTTGAAGTAAGATTCCACCAACTAAATATATCACTTAAGTATATTTCACATCACATTACAAACAGGAATAATATTAGGGATGAACTTCTGCCGATAAGATACCGATACCGATATTTATAGAAAAGTATCGCCGATATCGATACGGACACCGCAGGCTTTAAAAGGTATAAAAAGTTAAAAACTGTGGGTTTAGGATAGAAAACACGGAAACAATTGGCATTACTTACATAAGTAACTTTTAACAAGATATCAATACACTAAGTTTTGAAAATTGTAATTCACCAGAATATTACATATTTTTTTAAATACTAATTAAAAAAATGACAATTTAATAATAAAGTTCAGATAAGAAATGAATATTAAAAATTCACATTTATGAGATTTTTATTCAAAAAACACAACATTCTTAAATAATTACAAATGTATCGGTGTATCGGCAAATGAATATGGCCGATACCGATTTATCGGAAAACTGACGATTTCACCGATATATCGATATCGGTATCGGATGCATCCCTAAATATTATATTATTAAAAAAAATATCCCAATTTTTTAATTTTAATGAAACGTAAGTAGGTATATACCTAATATTATTAATGTAAATGATAAATGAAATAATTACTAAGAATTAAATATTTACATCATAAGACATTAGACATGTTGTTTTTCCAGTTCACACTTATCATAATAACATAAGTTAATTAACTCGGTAATTAATTTGTTGTTGATTCTTTAATAACATCTTAAAAGGAAATGAGTTTGTGAAGTCAATATGTGTATGTATTTATTACTAGAATGTTTATGCCTTTGATAACGGTCGGTGAACCATACATCATAAGAATATGTAGTGATACAGTAATATTGATGTTATTTAAAATATATTTTGTCGAATAGTGTTGGAAACCCCGCAAATCCGACGCACACTTGACCAATTTTTTTTTTCTTTTGCGCATAAGGGGCCTATTACATTATGATCGTGATTTTTCAATTTAATGCCCATCTTTGCCATTCTTATTGTAATAATATCAGTGAAACTGAAATTATTCGACAATTTTGACTTATTGTATGAATAGTTATTAATATAGTTCGTAGCGGCCTCGTTTTTCGCAAATTTTCATTATTAATTGAAATAAAGCCAAAATTCAGAAGCAAGTTTTTAATAAAATGCGCGACGGCACGTTTTCTAGCTCATGGATTGAAATACTATACTAAGCAAACGAAATGAAAAATATATAATAATATCTCATATATAGTGGTTGAGTTTATAGCGGCCTCGGAATTTGAAAATATGTATTGGATTTCTACAAATAAAATCCTTTTCGAAATCTTAAAAACTATTAAAAACGTTCAGAATTAGCTGTAAATATATCCTTACAACATTAGTATTATTAAGTAAAATGTACACCAGAATATACGTCAGTTCAAAAGAAACGTAATTACATACTTTTTTTTAATAATCTATACATATAACAAAATTTAATTTAAAATTTTAAACGCCCATGTCAAGCCTTGTAATTAAACTAGTATATTAAATTATTATATTATATAGAGATACAAATATAACTAACCTTCATAATTTGTATGTATAAACATATTTTTTAGTTATCTTTAATAATGTATTGACTCTTTTATGGGTTATATATGTAAATAAATGAAATATGTCTTTATAGCTATTTAAATGACAATTCTGCTTTATGCTATATGTAATATGACTAATATGACTAGTCACGTTAAATTAGTTATGCAAATGCAAAAAATGCAGCACGAGTTGCTAAGTTATTTATTGACTCATACATTATTTTTTTGCTGTAGTAACAAGTAAAAACAATTAACATAATATCGACTGCTATAGTTAAGTCATAATAATGAGGCCAAGAATCACCGGGCATGATGTCATAAATTTCAGTTTAAAATCAATTAGTAAATATAAAAAATCTGTCAAAATTTCAATTAGTTATAGCAGCTCCGTTGCAATACAAAGTAGGCCACATTGTAATCTTTAATCCAAACATAAGCTACTTATGTCCATTACAAATTTTATTAATATTTATTACATTAAATTATTATATTAACTATATACCTATGGAACTCATGGTAGTGCATTCTTTAAAAAAATATTGTAACTCTGTTTTATACTAACTAGCAGAACCCGCGGCTTCCCTCGCACTAAAACTACGAGTACAAAAAATCTCTAAAAAGGTAGTTTCATACAATCTGTCGTCCCCCTATTTTACCCCCTTACAGGATGAAATTTGAAAAATGATAAAATACGTATTTATTTAATTTTATTGAAGAGCATTAATACCAAGTTTAAAGTAATTCTGATCATCAATATTTTTTTTGGATTGTATTATAACGTGTTTTTTCCGTTAGAATTAGATAATCTCCCACGGTAAAAAGTAGACTATGTTACTCTTCAACCCTGCAACTATCTCCACACAAAAAATCACGCCAATCCGTCACTCCGTTTCGACGTGAAAGAAGGACAAACAAACACACTTTAACATTTATAATATTAGTATGGATATATAAAAGTGAAAAGTTTATTTGTTATTTAGTTTATTCCAATGCGCTAATCTTCTAGAATCCTACACTTAGATCTTTACCTAATTAAAAAAAACTTTTTGTTTTTTATAGCTATCAAGAATAGAGAGCTATATAGATTATCGAGAAAGATTAATAAAGGCAGTCTAATATCATATTATATTCTTTAGAAGTTAAGCAATTATAAATAAATAAACTAGGTACTAGCCGCACATTATAAAATATGCAAATATATATATATATATATATATATATATTATAATTCATTTATTAAATTTTTATTAATTAATCAATAAAAAATAATTAATGAAAAACAAATCGTAAACTCACCTTCTTTTTTCATGCCCGCTTTAAAACACTTCCTTAACCTACAATATCTGCATTGATTTCTTTTATCTTTATCTACCACGCAATTTCTGCTAAACCTGAAAATTTAATTACATAACTTAGTAAATATTTAAAAGAATTTGTTTGAGTTTCATTCACTAAAATCCATAAGCATTTTTTTTCTAGTAGAGAACTTAATTTTTCGGAAAGTATTCGACTAAGATAAGAAATACAAGACACAACTCTCTTGTTATTAGGATTTTATTAAGTACACATAAATAATAAAGATAATATATGCACAAATAGCCAACCAACAAAGTTTCCATCTTATGTCATTTTGTTATTGTGCATATGAACGGTATTTTATCTATCTCAAATGGAGATTAATTTTCATTATATATACATGATGTAATGATGTTTTCCTGACCGATTCCGGCCACGGCGGCCAATCTCATTGAGACTAGCCAACTGCGCAGGAGATATCATAGTGCACAAGACACAGGTGCACTCTCTATTCCTGTCACCCTCATACTCCGGTGCGACGACTGCTCGACACGACCAGTGAGAGTTAAGGCGCCGGACCGACGGCTTTACGTGCTCTCCGAGGCACGGGGGTGAAACACTGCCAACTTCACAACTCCGGGCTGTTACTGAGGCTTACTATACAGAAAGACTTAATAACTAAACTTGGCCCGACCCGGGACTCGAACACAGGACCTCCGAGTGTGCAGCCGTACGTGCTAGCCACTACACCACCGAGGCAGTTATTATATAGTTATATATACATATTGCTCATACGAACCTGCATGTATATAGGTGGTTTTTCCGTACACTTCTTCTAAAAAAGCCCTTGCAACCATCACAGGAAGACGCGCCGTAGTGCTTCCCTGTAGCACGGTCGCCGCATATCGCACAGTGCTGGGCCAACGTCGTGGAACTCGCCGCACTCGCTTCACTGCTACTAGTTTCTAATTGCATATCACTATCTGTAACAGAATATGATACAATGTAAGCAAATTTTTGTAATAGATGCCTAATGTGTTTATTAGTTTTTTTTAATTTAAATAATAAAATGCATGGTTAATGTTAAGTAATTTGATATAACAATCTGCTTTTTGCTATACCAGTACGTACGTCCCTAAGATTCTTTTTGCAATACATTTTATTAGTTAACAAGCATTGCCCGCGGCTCTGCCCGCATTCAGATTACCAAAAACTAAATTCTTAGGTTTTACATATTAGTATACTCTTACAATGCAGTTTTTGTATTTTTTCCCAGAAATGAGATATTTTCCCGCGGTAAAAAGTATCCTATATGTTGACCCGGATAACCAGCTATCACCATACCAAATTTCATCAAAATCCCTCCAGTGGTTTTTCTGTGATGCGGTAACAGACAGACAGACAGACAGACAGACAAAAATTCTAAAAACTAGATTCGGCTTCTGTATCGATAATAATGTCTATTTCAATAAGATTTGCCAAAAAATATTTAATGTACAGATTTGACTTAGAATTTTATTATATGTATAGAAGTATAGATAAGCGTAGAGTTGTAACAACCAATATTTGTTGACCCATACCCATTTTGTCATCTAATTTAAATTATCAACAGTTATGGAATTTAACGACCTTACATTTAACACGGCCGGTATGTGTGGCAAAGGATTCCTGAAATCACGGAAGTGTTCACACCAACTACTGATAGTTGAAGGGCAGGCAATAATAATGCCAATAAAAATGTTACGTAATCAAAGACGGTATAATGATGATACATTAGGTAGTTACATACACTATAGTTTTTAACCGACTTTCAAAACGTATTATTTTAAATGCGTATATTTTTTTTTATGTTCACCGATCTCTCGTAGCGGCTTGACCGATCTGACAGGGTATGAGATGTTTCCAAATCATTTTCTTTCATGTACACACAGTTTTAAAGAAAATAAGAAAATAGCATGAAATCATAAGTACGAGTATTACTAGCAGCTACTAGCTTGATTCCCCATAAAAACTTTCATCCCCATTTTCACCCCCTTAAGGGATGATTTCCAGGATAAAAAGTATCCTATGTCCTTCCCAGTCTCTCAAACTATCTTCTTACCAAATTTCATCTAAATCGGTTTAGTAGATCCAGAGATTACCCCCTACAACGTCACAAACTCACAAACTTTACCTCTTTATAATATTAGTATAGATAAGAATGTAAATAAATCTTCTAAATAAATAATCGTGGAACTTTTCTTTGATTTTATTAGGAGTTCGAAATTAGGTTTATTAATCTGTGTTTGAGAGTTTGATTTTTAGTTACTACCAAAAACGTGGTTTTTAGTTTGTTAGCGAATTGTAAATAAATTCTTAAAAATTAGCCATATAAATTGTAATAGGTACATAAATAATACTTTACATATTACTATTACGAAATTTTTCTTTTTAAATAAACTGAAAATTTTTCTGAAATTTTTCTTATTATTATAACTACCAAGTGAGGATTGTAGGTAGTTTATAGATTAAGTTTTAATTATAACACTAGTCTTCCAAGTAGCTTAAATTACTTAGACGAATTTATAATCGTATTAGGTACTTTTGTACCTAAAACTATTCTTATTGCACGTTCAATGGGCACTTTTTTACATTGACACAAAAAATTAAAAACTTAAAAATATTCTTCCAGGCACTTGCAAGGTAAGAAAAAATTTAAAGTTTTTTTTCATTTACACCAGGCGGTATCTAATCAAATATTTTTGTGGACCGTTCGACGTAAGCCAATAAATCTATACAGATAAATAAAGTGTTTGTATGTAATATCGAAATGAAAACTTTTTACTAAATGCATTATATGAAATTATATAATTTTATTTATAAGACAAATATGATTATTAATATGTTTGTCTGTCAGCCTGTCGGTTTGTTCCGGCTAATCTCCGAAACGGCTGAAATGATTTTGACGGGACTTTCTCTGGTATATAGCTGATGTTATATGGAGTAACACTTAAAAAAATCACTTTGTCTTTGCATTTTTAAACTGCATTTAAAATCTATTTCATGAATAAACTTTTGTAGTTCACTCATATTCGTCCAAAACTATTATAATTATTTATATTATCTTAATTCATAAACTAATTGTATACAATATATAATTTATATAAAAATTGAATAACATTAAAAAGAAAAAAAAACCATAATTGATGATATGACAAAAACGCTTCACATAATATATTACTACGAGTATGTGTCTCCAAAACAATAGTTACAATTCATTATTATAGTTACACTGATAAAGCTAAATATGAAAGATAAGTAGATATTTTATTTTTTACACAAATTAGGTATTCAAAACCAGTAAGATAATTTATTAGATTAAAGACTGTAAGTAGACACTTTACTCATAAAGTGCAAAAGAACAAACTCCGTATCAGTTAAAACACAGGTACGGATTTAGATAAAAATGCTTTGGTACACTTTCCAGTTTCTACATTTTTTTATCTTAAAATTGTCGTATCTTATATTATTATCGTACATATATCTATATTTAATATCATGTTTGTACTGTAATAAGGTAGTTAGCATAAAAATGTTATAATTTTGATAAAATTATGTTTTTTTTTAGTATATTTAATATTTTTTCAATATTTCTCAATTAACATTTGAAACAACACCTACTAAAATTTACGCATGGAGTAAGTTCATATACATCCACCAAGCTTTTTTTATGAATAGAGCCACGAATAGGTAACTATACTACTTACTTAATATAATAAATCTAAAGATATTGTTTTTTTCTTGTTGCTTTGAACGTTTAAAGAAAAAAAAAACAAATACTCTCTCTCGAACCACCAAAACATTTTATTAAGGAAGATTATAGAATAGTGGGCTAACATTACATGCTAAAGCCCTATGGAAAGCGATTATATAAAATAAACTACACTAGTGAAGCCGCGAGCAAATGATATATGTACTCGCAAAAAAGCTTAACTTTCAGAATCAAGATCAGAATCAAGAAGAGTACTAGCATTGCCCGCGACTTCGCCCACGTTCAGATGACCAAAAACCAAATTCTTAGATTTTACATATTAGTATACTCTTACATTGCAGTTTTTGTATTTTTTCTCAGAAATTAGATATTTTCCCGCGGTAAAAAGTATCCTATATGTTGACCCGGATAACCAGCTATCACCATACCAAATTTCATCAAAATCTCTCCAGTGGTTTATCTGTGATGCGGTAAAAGACAGACAGATAGACAGGCAGACAACAGACAGACAGACAAAAATTCTATAAACTATAGTTTCGGCCTCTGTATCGATAATAATTTCAATAAGATTTTCAAAAAAATATTTAATGTACAGATTCGGCTTAGTTACAATTTTATTATATGCATAGATAACTCATGTACCTCAATCGAACGCACAAACATTACATTTTTATAATAATAATAATACTCTTTATTGCACACCGAAAACTAAAATACAAAAAAAAACACAAAGAAAAGATGCACAGCAGGCGACCTTATCGCTGGAAGCGATCTCTTCCAGGCAACCTTGAGGAGGAGGAGTAAATTTTCATAAGATGGTAGGCGGTGTACTTGCATTGACACGTTTATGTATATAAATACTTATAAATTAATAGATACATATACCAATCCATACACACACAAAAATACATACATACATACATACTTACATACATGTTCATTCAACAAAACAACCAAATAATATATAGAATAATATCTACTAAAACATAACAGAGGAAATAATAATAATAATGATATTAGGGGAGAGGGAAACGACTAAAGAGAGAAAGGGGAAATACTAAGGAGAAAGGCTTAAAGAGATAAATAGTAATCTTTTAATAAACTTTTAAAATTATCTAGGCTTTTAGCACACCTAATGTTTGAAGGAATAGAATTCCATAATCGAGCGGCTTTTACCGTAAAAGAATTTGTGAAGAAACAAGAAGAGTGAGTAGGAATTTATTTATATTAAGTGTGTTTGTTTGTTTATCCTTCTTTAACGTCGAAACAGAGTGACGGATTGGCATGATTTTTTGTAAGGAGACAGTGAAATAGGCTTTTTTTTATCGCGGGAAATTATCACATTCCCACGGGAATACACGTTATAATACAAGCCAAAAAAATATTTAGGATTAGAATTACTCGAAACTTGGTATATATGCTCTTCAATACAATTAAATAAATACGCTTCAGCATTTTTCGAAATTCATCTTATGAGGGGGTAAAATAGGGGATGAAAGTTTGTTTGAAACCTATCTTTTTAGTTGTTATAGTTTTAGCGCGAGCAAAGCTGCGGGCTCTGCTAGTACAAAATATACTTATAAGATAGGTAGGTACTGTTCTAATAAAAAGCTAAAATATAGGTGCGTCATGTTCTTATGAAACACATAATTATATGTTTTCCTAATACAAACTATATGGGAAATTCCTTCCTAGTTACAGTGAACTGACGTTTCTTAAAACGTTAACTCACAATAATTATAATTATAATTGAATTACCTTAATATAATTAATATTAATATTATCGAATAATTCACTAACATTATAATGAGACACATGTCAAATGGCCGATTTCACCAACGTCAACTAAGTTTAAGGGATCCCCTAAGCATGGTTAGGGGGCTGTTAGGGAACAGTTTCTGTTTCACCGACAGTTAGGGGTCACCTAAATGTTAAAATGCCACCTAAATATAGGTACTAGAAATGCAGGCTCTGATGATGATAAAACGAAATTTAGTTTAGGGGCTAGTTTAGGGGATCTTTTAAGCTAGGGATCCCATACGTAGATGGTAGCTTATGGGATGTTGGTGAAATCGGGCAAAAGCCTTTTCAATATTCATCAAACTTATAAATATGTACTAGATATTGTCGAGTGGTTGAAAAACTACAATAATTGTAAATTTAAGAAATACAATAGTATGGAATATACAATAGGAATGGAATTTACCTATCTGCATTAAAAAAAATAAACTATTTCCAATTTTTAATTGATAACATTAATGCTCGTCAATAGCTACTAAACAAAACAAAAGATAAAATCGGTTGACAAACACTATTAACAGAATTAAGTACTGAACTGTTGTCTTAGCCTATTTATATATAGAAGATTATTTATAAATACGAAAGTTTGTATGTATGCGAGTTTGTTACTCCTTCAGTGATTTGAGTAAAATTCGGGATGGAGGTATCCTCCTACCTAAGGTCCGATAGAGCTTTCGGATTCAGCAAAGTTCACAAAATTGGTAAAAAATACTGTCGAAACTTAAAAAACGATCAAGAGAGCTTTCGAGGTGCGATCATCGTAGCGAAAATTTATTTTTTTACATACTTATCTAATCCTACCTAATCTCAAATAGAATAAATGGCTTATTCAGTGCTACGGCACTATTAATTTATCAAAGAACTTCTTCTATAAACGCTAATTTTTCCACCGGCTTAAAGAAATAGCAAAACTTATTTAAAGTATACAAAAGAACTAACTTAAAGAAAGTTCTAATTTTGGTCAAAAATGAAACAAAAACTGAAATTCGATTTTGATTTTGATTTACTACCTTATATCCTGTATTAACATATCGATTTTATTATTGACGTACCATCTAGTAAGGCAAAAACCAGTTATTCAATAATACTAATAACATTCAAAATTAAACTCACTAAATCTGACTGAAGTACATTTTTATATATGTTGATAAAAAATAGGTTTCTATTATCTATATACATACTTGTCATATTACAAACCTGAAAACAGGAACATTCCTCAAACCTATTTTCTACCTTTCCAAAACGTTTTTGGGACTTTACTATTCCTACCTTTCCAAAAGGTTTTTGGGAAATCTAAGAGGATAAAAAAGATTTGGATAATTTGTATGAAAATCAGTTTTAAAGTTATAGTGACCAATATTGAAAAAAAAAAATAACCACTATTCCTATTTCATTTTTTAATTAGTACACCCACTGGGAATTAAATATTCTTCTTCTCCCTGCCCATTTCCCAATCACTTGGGGTCGGCGCAGTACATGTTCCGTACTGCTGATAGGATTTGGCATAAATTTTACGACCGGCCGCCTGCCTGACGTCAACCCTCCTTGGGAATGCTATTGTCTCTCTTTGTCTGAATGGTGTTACGGAAGTCTTGTAATTATTATGCACTTTCGATTTTGTTGTCTTTTAAAACATTTTTTTATATGGAAAACTAAAAATAACGGGGAATTAAATATAGGTATTATATATTTTTATAAGTAATATATGTATATATATGTATGTATATGTGATTATTATGATCTTTATTTCTAGTATATATCTAGTATATTTTTTGCACTATATTGCCCGCTGACATCTTCCACATCTAGGGGTTGACTGGAAGAGATCTTAGGGATAAGTACACCTATGTGAACTATGTTCATTGTTGTTTTTTTTCTGTATCACATTTTAAGTGCCATAAAGAATAATAAAAAAAAATGATGTGAAACTTAAGACTGAAGAAATTGGACATAAAAAAACTACGCGAGGGAACGGCGTGGTTACTCTAGTCTTATCATAAGCATTTTTTAACAATATTTCATGTTTAGCGGTATTGTCAACTAGAAGATATGATTAGATTAGAGGATATTTGTAAGACTTCTTGAAAACTAATCACATACCATTTGAAATTATGTCAATGATTATTATGCCTATATTGGAGAATAAAAACTAGTCGATTGAAATAAATTCTACAATTTCGATCTTCAAGATCTTACTTTGGAGAAATACAGCTGCTATTGAAAACGATTTTTTGTCCTGGAGAAAAAAGATATTCGTGCAATTTATAGCTTAGATCATTGAGTGTCATTAAGAAATAAGTTTAAAGAAATAAAAATATTGACTGTTGCTTCCAGTGCGTGTACGAAAATGTTATGTATATTCGTAAAAATATAAAAGAATTTCAAAAGAATTGTGACAGGAGCAAACACAAACTTGTAATGCCTGTGACTCGTCTACAGACAGATTCAATAAAAAATTTTACGGACAATGTACAAGTTTTATTATACAACAGGATCCCAGAAAATGTTCAAAAAGCTTCTATCGCCAAATTCAAAAGAATTGTTAAAGAACGTTTGTGTGCTAAAAGCTATTATACTATTAATGATTTTACAGATGGTACGCCTTGGGAATGAAGTGATCGCCTCCAGGAAAATTCAATTTTATAGAAATATTGTAATTTATAATTTAACTTTATAAAAAACGATAATGAAATAATATTGGTCCCGCTGAGTTTCTTCCGCCAGTTCTTCTCAGGCCTCAGGCTTCTTCTTTCCGAACTGGTAGTAGACTCATGACGTTCAGTAAAAAATGTAATAATTTAATTCTGAATAAAATATTTTGAATTTGAATAAAGTTATACCTACAATGCAGTATGTTATTTATTTGAATAAAATGAAAAAATGCTATCAGATGTAAACAGGTCTATATTTCAGATACGGTTTTAATATCTGAGTCATTACCGACTTTTAATTATTATCATTAATAATTCCCATAGAGATAATATTTCAACCGTCGTAACGATCTACTATCCTTACTTTATGGGGCTTCATATTATGTAAGATACGTCATATACGTCGTAAGCATATTTAATACAATTCATAATAAGATGAAATCGATTTTTTCCTTCGAATTTTCCATAAATCATATTGTATTTTCAAATTTTTTATGCACTAAAAATATTCGTGTCAAAGTTTTGCACACCACAACAAAAATTATGTTTTCACTAACAAACTACGTAATAAAATAAATAATATTTTGCGTTTTTTGTACAAGTTAGTTATGATGTAAAATTCGTTCTTATTTACACGTTGCCTATATCGTCATATCTTGCTATGATAAAATGCAATCTTGAAATTAAAAAACAAAACATTTTATGATATCCAGTATTTAACGTATTCAGACCAATAAAAAAGTTTTATTGGTCTGAGCTAACGCATTAAAATTTGGATAATATAACGAACCTGTATGTGTAGTGTACGTAGGCAAGGTGTTAACACATTGTGACTCTTCTGGAGGGATTCTGTTCAAAGGTAAAGAATATTGGTGGCTTTGATGCTTTTCCCACATGTAGGGTCCAGGTAGCATGTATTCAGGCGCTGCACCATATCTCCCACATATATCTTGAGATGCCATCTCGCCTCCGAGCACTGGCATCTTCCGACACTCCCCACACAAGTATGCCCACTTGCACTTTTAAAGAGACACTGATTCGGGGACACTTTTCGACTTGTGATAGCGTTGTTGATAAACCCGATTTAAATGAGTCGTTATGATTACCGAATGCATTCCAATATAATACTGGATTAATTCTTATCAGTTGAAATTGAAACTTTGTTGAACAACAACAAAAATTAGCCGGCAGTAAGTTGAACCACGACGTACGATTATCGCGTTTTATTTTCGCACTAATCACCGATAATTGCCTAGTAAATAAAATCGTATGTGCGTAATCGGTGCTCGACACGACCTTCCTTGAACGCGGCTAAGCGTCAACTAAGTACGGTAAATGATGGTCTAGGTCCGTTTTAACGTTTGCAAATTTGCTGACAGTGCAAGCGAACTATTGAATATGAAAGGGTCACTTATGTCTGGTCAGCAGTGCAGGGCACTGACTCACGCGTTATCGGAAACTTAGCGGATGCGGAGTCGAACGTACGGGGAAGGAGGAGTCACACCAGCTGATGAACACTTTCAGCCATATAGAGAATGTTGTTTCCGACCGGATGACTAATTGATTGTCGCACGCACACGCTTTGTTCCTTTGTCAGTGGTTTCAAGTTTAAATGAATGAGATTTTTTATTATTTATAAAATGATCAAAAGTAGAGCAGACGTAGGTGCTTTATCAATAAAATATGGGTTCGTAACGACATTAAATTTGACTATTTTATTTCTCATGTGGTTGCCAAAATTTTTGTTTATTACGCACGCATAGCTTAGTTATATAAAAGTCTATTTTTCTGAACCTAAACATATATTTTCTTCATTGCACAGCTTCAATCTATCATGACACATAGATATTATAATTAATAAAGCCTACTGCACCAGTGTCCACTAAAATATTTTAGGATTTTTTTTTTATCTTTAAACAGGTAAAGAAATATTCGCGCTATATTTTTGTGAAACATTCATGATTCAATAATAATAAACATTTAAAAATTAATTATAATTAAAGAAAAAAATCAGTTTTAATAAAACATTGTAGTAGCTCGATTTGTAATTTCATTGACATTCATACTAAGTAATATTATAAATGTGAAAGTGTGTTTGTTTGTTTGTCCTTCTTTCACGTCGAAACGGAGAGACGGATTGGCGTGATTTTTGTATGGAGATAGTTAGAGGGTTAGAGAGTAACATAGGCTACTTTTTACTGCGGGAGTTTATCTAATTCCCACGGGAAAACAAGTTATAATACAATCCAAAAAAAATATTATAATCAGAATTACTTGAAATGAATGAAATGACATGAATACGTGTTTTAGCATTTTTCAAAATTCATTCTATAAGGGGGTAAAATGGGGGATGAAAGTTTGTATGAAACTACACTTTTAGATTATTTGTAGTTTTAGCGCGAGCGAAGACACGGGTTCTGCTAGTTATAAATATATAAGAAAATTATATGACCACATGGCATAGCCCTAATGAAACGGTAAATCTGTAACAGTTGCACCTAATTGCTTCATTAACTGTTCAAGTAATATAAACAAATGACTAATAAGCAATGGAAACAACCAATTTTAAATTAAAACATAATGATCTTTACTTAGGTTATATCTTATTTGAAGCTAAACTAATTAACTATTTGTAATAATTATTAATAGGTGGATATAATAAGTCCTGTATTGTATTCAGCCCTTTTTAACGCCCCACTGCTGGTCACGGGCCTCCCTTCTGTACGCGGGTTGGTGGACTTCACATGTCTTTTGAAAACTTGCTAGGTTCTCTCAGACATGTAGGTTTCCTCACGATGTTTTCCTTCACCGTAAGGCAAGTTATAATGTTAGAAATGATTCGCACATGAAAATATCAGAGGTGCGAGACCCGGATTTGAACCCGCTTCACTCGGTATTCCAAGCGAGCGCGTTATATAGTAAGTCTGCAGTAAGTGAAAATTAGACAATCATCGCCGCACAGGGAGGGAAACAGCGCCCCAGGGGATACTAATACCTACTAAGTACAAAAAAATATGTAGGTATAATTATTAACACCTCCAGGTAAATTTCTAAGAAATTAATTAAAATTCTAATGCCCGATTTCACCAATATCCCATAAGCTACCACCTGCGTATGGGATCATCCTAGCTTAAAGGTTCCCCTAAACTAGCCCCTAAATTAAATTTCGTTTTACCATCGTCAGAGTCCGTATTTCTAGTACCTATATTTAGGTGGCATTTTAACATTTAGGTGACCCCTAACTATCGGTGAAACAGAAACTGTCCCCTAACAGCCCCCTAAACATGCTTAGGGGATCCTTTAAACTTAGATGACTTTGGTGAAAACGGCCATAAGAAATCTATTGTTAACTGACGCGCCGCGCGACGTGTCCGCGGTCGTGGAGGGATTAACTACATGTCCTCACAGACTTACTACACACTCTCTTTCTAAGATATGTACAGAAAACACTAGAAATTGGCTATGTTTTCAACCGACTTCAAAAAGGAGGAGGTTCTCAATTCGACTGTATGTTTTTTTTTTTTTTTTTTTTTTTTTTTTTATGTTTGTTACCTCAGAACTCCGTCATTTATTAACCGATTTGGACAATTTTTGTGTCGTTTGAAAGGGTATACTTCCAGATTGGTCCCATTTAAATTTCAAAAAAAAATACCACCCCTAAGGGTGGAAAAACAACTAATGATGAATTTAACCTACTTCTAATTGTCATATTGATTTGAAACTTTGCAAGTATTTCTATTTCCGTTGATAGTACAGTGGTTCGGTGTTGTTGACCTGATCTGATGGCAAGGCCAGAAGGTGGATAGGTGGAACTCTTCAACGGCTAATAGTAGATACTTTGAGTTTGGGCTTATTTTGTTTGATTTGACAAGCCTAACACGTTAGAATCCTTACTTTTCTACTACTGTCTACACTAAAAAGGGAAAAATAAAAACTTTTTAACAAAAAAATAAAAACCGACTTCAAACAAAAGCACTAAAAAGTAAAAAATAACTGATTGGTAGTTTTCATTTACTATACATACCTAATCAAATATTTTCGAAGTCGGTGTGTGCTTTGGCTAAGTAATTAAAGCCTACCTATTAAATACATACCTAATCAAATATTTTCGAAATCGGTGCCAGCCCATACAAAGTAAAGCACACCGACTTCGAAAATATTTGATTAGGTATGTATAGTAAATGAAAACTACCAATCAGTTATTTTTTACTTTTTAGTGCTTTTGTTTGAAGTCGGTTTTTATTTTTTTGTTAAAAAGTTTTTATTTTGGCATATTTTTATTATAAACTAGCGGCTCACCCTCGCTTCGCTCGGGTTCGTCGCTAGGTACGTTTTAAATAGATATAAAAAGAAAAAATCTTTCTTTCTCACATTTTAATTATATGTTTTAATACTTACCTATTCCGGACTAAGAGAAATCCAAAAATTAAAATATCATAAAAATTGGAACGCGGTCGAACGGGATAAAAAGTATCCTATGTCCTTCTCCTGGCTCTAAACTACCTCCCTGCCAATTTTCAGCTAAATCGGTTCAGCCGTTCTTGAGTTATAAGCGAAGTAACTAACACGACTTTCTTTTATATATATAGATTGAAATTTCAATATAATTTTACTGTCGTATGATAACGATTTGTTGCAGTGGTACTATATTTATACATGAGCACCTTAAAAACCTGTTTATAATCACACTAATATTATAAATACGAAAGTATGTGGGAGCAAGCGTCGATTGACGCAGCTAATAAGTAATATTAATAAAAAAACTACAGTCAAAACCTTTTATTTCTAAGCTTGTATTTTTATATTACTATCTACTCTACTCTACTATCTGCAGGTATATATAGTAAAAATCTTTCCTTGTACATATTTACTAACATCGCTTTAAGGGCTAAATATTTGCGGAAACCATACAGATGCTCTATGAAAGAAAATCGAAGTCTTCTTCGTATATTATCTACAGGTACATATAATAAAATCGTAACCAAGCCGAATCTGTACATTAATTTTTTTTGAAAAACTTATTGAAATAAACATTATTATCGAGGCCGAATCTATAGTTTTTAGCATTTTTGTCTGTCTGTCTGTTACCGCATCACAGAAAAACCACTGAAGGGATTTTGATGAAATTTAGTATGGCGATTGCTGGTCAACATATAGGATACTTTTTACCGCGAGAAAATATCTCATTTCTGAGAAAAAATACAAAAACTGCAATCTAATAGTATACTTATATGTAAAACCTAAGAATTTGCTTTTTAGCCGAGGGCAATGCTAGTAAATATTATAAGAGTTTCATTTTGTCACAAGAACATTTATATGCGTTATGCAATTGCTATTATTTAGAGCGCAGATATGCAGCAAGTAAACAAGCTATCTAGCAGGGCAGGTCGGGGTCATGTCTCGATACTCTTCTTTCACGCATTACCCCCGATTCATATTACCCTAATATTATTTTGACCTAATAGGTACAATATTTTGGGCACAATAAATTATTTTATTAATATTGAGAGGTTTTGTGACGTAGCTTTTTGCAATATATCTATTTATCTATAGGTATATGATACCTATGTATTTACAGACAATTTAGACGAACACAAAACAGTTCAATACCTTATTCTCTGAATTTCGACGACTACGCGAACACTAGTTATATACTTAATAATAAATAATTATATAATTAAAACCACAGATAGAATTTGATATACTAGAATAAAATAGCGTAATGCCTTTGTCACTCTCTCTCAGACCCTCTTAACTAACTATTAGTCCAGTCAAATAAGGTCTAAACTCTGAAATCAAAATTAGGCACTTTGAATTTTTGATATAACGTAGTTTTAATGATACAAAAACAAATTGTAAAGGTTTTCGTGTCTGCAACTCCCGGCATGGGTTGAAATAAAAATATCAAAAGAGTTTTTTGGCAATTACTCGAAAACGGTCAAATTTAACAAAAAAAGTTTTAGTAAAAATACATAGAGCTTAAAATTTTACATGAAATACTTTTTTCTTTTTTACCTCCGGTCAAAATTAACAGAGTTTGGGGAGGTTTTAAGTTTAAGGGATGAACGTAGGACTGAGAAATCTTACCATTTTATTTTGGACGATTTGATCACTCAATTGTGTATATTTTCAACCGACTTCAAAAAGGAGGAGGTTCTCAATTCGACTGTATGTTTTTTTTTTTTTTTTTATGTTTGTTACCTCAGAACTCCGTCATTTATTAACCGATTTGGACAATTTTTGTGTCGTTTGAAAGGGTATGCTTCCAGATTGGTCCCATTTAAATTTCAAAAAAAAATACCACCCCTAAGGGTGGAAAAACAACTAATGATGAATTTAACCTACTTCTAATTGTCATATTGACTTGAAACTTTGCAAGTATTTCTATTTCCGTTGATAGTACAGTGGTTCGGTGTTGTTGACCTGATCTGATAGCAAGGCCAGAAGGTGGATAGGTGGAACTCTTCAACGGCTAATAGTAGATACTTTGAGTTTGGGCTTATTTTGTTTGATTTGACAAGCCTAACACGTTAGAATCCTTACTTTTCTACTACTGTCTACACTAAAAAGGGAAAAATAAAAACTTTTTAACAAAAAAATAAAAACCGACTTCAAACAAAAGCACTAAAAAGTAAAAAATAACTGATTGGTAGTTTTCATTAACTATACATACCTAATCAAATATTTTCGAAGTCGGTGTGCTTTGGCTAAGTAATTAAAGCCTACCTATTAAATACATACCTAATCAAATATTTTCGAAATCGGTGCCAGCCCATACAAAGCAAAGCACACCGACTTCGAAAATATTTGATTAGGTATGTATAGTAAATGAAAACTACCAATCAGTTATTTTTTACTTTTTAGTGCTTTTGTTTGAAGTCGGTTTTTATTTTTTTAATAATAAATACTATGAAAATAGTAAGTAATCAATAAATTTTAACAAATTTTTTAACAAGTTCGGAGTGGGGGACGATTTGATCCAAACCATCTAGTTTGTAGGACAACATTTTTTTCTTTTTTAAAGCAGGATCATCTCAAGATTAAATCGTAAAACAACCCCTTTAGTAATAAATAGACTATCGCCGTTTTGGCATGTTCCGTATAAAGCCACAATTGTATCTAACACTATCAAATATAGACTAGGGTAGAAGCCTTTAAAAATAATAAAAAGTGAAAAAAAATAATAGTAGGATGCAACCCATTAGAAAAGGAGGGGAATATTATAAAAATGAAATGAAAAATAATTTACGGGCGATCTGAGGTCAGGAAGGGGATGGGGGTGAGTTTTTAAGGGTAAAAAACGGTTTTTCTCGATTTCCGGCAAAACTAAAAGTCCTATCGAAAAAAGTCAAATGGCAAACTTGTAAGTAATAAAAAGATCTAAAACTTTTGTATTTACACTTTTTTCACATAACCTCAAAATTTATGTGAAAAATTCAAAAAACCAAGTTTTTGGTTTTTTATTTTTATCTTTTACAAAAATGTTTTTGTTTTAACGAAATTTGGTGAAAACTTACCTTTTTATGTCCCAAATAAGCTGTAATTTATTTGATTTAAAATATTTATTTTTTCACCTTATTTTGAATTAATATCGAAAAAGCACCCTAATTTTCAATCGAAAATTCACCCGTCAAAATATCAGCTTTTTTCAAAAAGTTGGTATGTTTTCTGTTCGTTGAAATCTCTACTTTCCGATGGTGAAAAAAAAATATATGTTACTATAGTAAATCTTCTGAGAAAATGCAAAAAACAAAAAACCTTTTTTATTTCAAACACTTGCTTATCATCTGCCTTATTGCAGATGATACAAACAGATTCATCCATACTGATAATCTAAAAAGACAAAATCGAATTAATAATGCCTTCACTATTTTATCGTGAGTATACCCCCATAAAAAAATATTAAAGAAATAAATGTCAAAATGTATAAAAATTATATTATAAATATATTAAAAATCTATAATAAAATATATGAAATATAGATGAAAATCGGCCAAAAGTTAGTTATTAATATATTTAATTATTTATTATAAATTATATATGATAAAAAATATATTATAATATATTTATAATATATTTTTTATACATTTTGACATTTATTTCTTTAAAATATTTTTTTTCATGGGGGTATACTCACGATAAAATAGTGAAGGCATTATTAATTCAATTTTGTCTTTTCAGATTATCAGTATGGATGAATCTGTTTGTATCATCTGCAATAATGCAGATGATAAGCAAGTGTATGAAATAAAAAAGGTTTTTTGTTTTTTGCATTTTCTCAGAAGATTTACTATAGTAACATATATTTTTTTTTCACCATCGGAAAGTAGAGATTTAAACGAACAGAAAACATACCAACTTTTTAAAAAAGCTGATATTTTGACGGGTGAATTTTCGATTGAAAATTAGGGTGCTTTTTCGATATTAATTCAAAATAAGGTGAAAAAATAAATATTTTTAATCAAATAAATTACAGCGTATTTGGGACATAAAAAGGTAAGCTTTCACCAAATTTCGTTATAACAAAATTTTTTTTGTAAAAGATAAAAATAAAAAACCAAAAACTTGGTTTTTTGAATTTTTCACATAAATTTTAAGGTTATGTGAAAAAGTGTAAATACAAAAGTTTTAGATCTTTTTATTACCTACAACTTTGCCATTTGACTTTTTTCGATAGGACTTTTAGTTTTACCGGAAATCGAGAAAAACCGTTTTTTACCCTTAAAACCTCACCCCCATCCTCTTCCCGACCTCAGATCGCCCGTAAATTATTTTTCATTTCATTTTTATAATATTCCCCTCCTTTTCTAATGGGTTTCATCCTACTATTATTTTTTTTGGTTTTAAAAATTATCGACCCTGGTCTAATACTCGTAGAATGAATAGTTGGACGTCTCGCCAAAATGAAGCCACTCACAGTTATAGTTTGTTTTTAATAATTAAAAAAACCATTGGGGACTGTAGACTAATAGCTTAAAAGTTTTTTGAAGTTTCATTAGAATAAAAGCATATCCTTTATTTACATTTCTAATTAAAAGAAATGGAGATTATTAAACATTTTAGCTAAATATCGATTACCACTTTCACACCTATTGCCATAGATAGGTACAGCAAATAAGTAGATACATATATGTCATGAACAGTTGGCCAACCCTTATCGCAGTTTTTGTGAACTGTTCATTTCCACATATCGCAATATTGTTATTGTCACGTGATCATTATTTGACCTTTATATGAACTGGTAGGTTTAAAATGTAAACAATATATTAATTTAATTACATTTTATGAAGAATGAAGTTACAGTCTATTTGGTATTACACGTAAAGTAACAGGAATCAACTATATTTCGATAATTTTAAAAAGCAATCTTCATCTAATTCTGTTTTTTTTTCATTACCTTTCAGAATTTGTTTTTTTGAAAAATGGCGATTTTACTCAATTCGAATTATTCTAAGATAAGAGGAATTATCTCTTATAGGTATAAACTATTAACGATAAAATTAACATTTACATGGTTTATTTATTAATAAATTTTATATAATGTAGGTAGGTATATCATTTTAAAGGACAACAACAATATTTTTATATAAAGCGATCAAAACAAACATTTTTGTATTATACGGAAACTAAAACAACGTAGAATTTAATTAATTGAAGGTCAAGATTATTAGAGCTCTTTGTTAAATTTTAATGAAGCCTGTCTCGAGTGTCAGAATTGTCATGTCTAATTGTGCTATAATAATAGACTAAAAGGCAATAAAAAATACAATAACAATATGAAAGTTAAGATAAATACGTATAAAATGATAAGAGGAAACAAAAATGACACTAATAAATAATATTTTGTGTAAAAATGTTTGTTGTTGTTGTTGTTCATGCAAATAGCCAAAAATAACACATGATAACACTTTCATGTACAAAAAAATGCTGGTCCAAATATAAAGATGCCTAACATAAGTTGGGATTATTCCTTATTGTTAGGGTTCCGTATCTCAAAAAGAAAAAAAAGGGACTCTTCTGGATCCCTTTGTTGTCCGTCTGTCTGTCTGTCTGTCACGACCTTTTTTTCTCAGGAGCGCGTAGATGTATCAAGTTGAAATCAATACTCAGGCCTACAATCCTTGGTGTTGTGAAAAAATCAAACTTCTATGTCAACGCAATCAAAAGATATGGCCGTTTCTGCTGCATATTTTGACAGTCGCAAGAAAATCAAAACCTGTACTTCCCGATAATTCCCGTTGACCTAAGTAAAGGGAAAAATCTGAAAGCAATAAATTTATTGTTACATCCCGAAAAAAAATATAATTCTTTTTGATAATAAACTTATTTTAATGTTTCGTGCTACGGAATTCTCGGTATGCGAGTCAGACTCGCACTTGTCCGACTTTTTTTATAATAATTCATATTTTTTTAATATAACATGCAACACTAACTTTTTGCCCCAGCTTGAAAATTATTTACGTTTCGCTCCTAAAACTTGTAGCTTGATTTGAAAGGAGCTTAGAATGTTCTATAATATCTTAGAACCTCTCTCTTACCTGCCAATAAATATGTTATAAAACACTAAAAGAATTTTGCAAATCGAACTAGTGGTATTTCTAGAAATATATTCATCTTTTTATATTCATATCTATTCATTTTTATAATATTAACATAAATAACATAATCCACTTTGAAATAAGAAAATAGTTATTTTTTAAGTTAAATATAAATAAACATGTAAATCGTGTTAGCTTCATAATGGATGACTTAAAAAATGCGTAAAATGACTAAATATTCTTTAATGATATTTAAAGACATATAATTAACATCCAGCCTTGACTCCTACGGAATAGGTACTATGTATGTATAATGTAAGTATATAAGGAAAACGACTATGATTATAGTATATTGCCATAAATCCACTATTTATCAAGTATTATTAAAAGATATGGTGCCACGTACTTTTAAAAAACCGAGAAAAAACATTAAAAAATCAACAATAGTTAAAAATAAATCACGCGATGAATGCTTGTTAAAACAAGTTGGAAATCATGAAATAAGAATTTTTAAATATATCTACATATATAGTTTTTTTTAAATCTTTCTCACAGCAACGGATCAACGTGACTTTTACTACATCGCATCGTTTTAAGAGCCGGAAAGTTATAATACACTAATTTTATTAAGATAAATCTAGTGGTGCCTGTGGGTTAGTAATTATAATTTTACTTTAAAAAAAGAGAACAAGTTAATATTAGTCCCGCTGAGTTTCTTTCGCCAGTTCTTCTCAGGTCTGCGGCTTCTTCTTTCCGAACTGATAGTAGACTCATGACGTTCAGAAAGACATTAAAAAATTGTAATAATTTAATGCTCAGTAAAATATTTTGAATTTTGAATTTAGCAGTTAGGCCGGATACTATGTAGGTATTTACGAAACTGCTCTGCAATAAGCTATTTCACTTTGCACAAAATCGATTGAAAAAGATACTTATTAAATAAACATTATTTTATTAATTTAAACTTAATAAATAATTTATTGCAAGTGTTCTTTTTCATTTTTTTCCATGCCCGTGCCTTTTCATTAGATTATACATCTGATTGATGTATACTCGTAATATTTTAAGTATAATATAGAGTTCACACCTTCCCCCCCAACGTGCGTTCACCTTGTCGTGGTGGGGGGGCTCAGTAGTGCCCGGCAATCCAACCGGGCGCGAAGCCAAGAAACGCACAGGGAGGTGGTCCACTTCGATGGGCGGCGGTAGGTGGCCCTCTTTGGAGGGCGGTGTACTATGTGGGTTGCTCCTGGTACTTCTCTGATAGCAGAGTGGACCTTGGAGCAACCCAGTGGTTGTTGTGGTCTGCTTCGGCAGACCTGCCGTCGGGGCGTCGTAGTTGAATGCGTAAGCGATCCTGCGACGCCCCATTAAGACGGGGGAAGGTTTTGTTGGGTTTTAGTGGGTAGTACTGGCTTTATTACGCCGGTGAGTCCCACACCTCGTGCGTAAATGCATTTCCCAACGTTAAAAAAAAAAAAAAGAGTTCACACCTTGTCTTAATTAGATACCTATCATATATTCATATCTTAAAGCATTGTCGGCTGGCACCGACTTCGAAAAGTGAATGAAAACCACCGTTCAGTTATTTTTCACTTTTTAGTCCTGGAAGTCATTTTTTAAGAAGTTTTAATTTCAATTAAAAATATAGAGGTTAATACACATATTCGTAGTAGGCAGGCCAATCAAAAATATGAATAAGTTAAAAAATCTTTCTTGTAATTTTATTTTTATTTTTTTGAATTATTTGTTGTTATAGGGGCAATAGAAATACATACATACTCTGTGAAAATTTCAACCCTCTACCTGTTACGGTTCATGAGATACAAGCCCTCTGACGTATGGAAAGATGGACGGACGGACGGATGGCCGGACAGCGAAGGCTTAGTTAATAGGGTTCCGTTCGGTTACGGAACCATAAAAAAAGATAATAACTTCATCAATTTAACTGGCTATCGAGAGGCGAGCCGTGTGACTTACACCATTGGGCTCTTGCTTGTCGGACTATCATCGATCTATGCCTCTATGGAGAAAAGTTAAAATGGTAGTGTTACACTTTAATACAAATAATTTATATAATAAGGTAGCTTTTATATGTATTGTCAAATAACTTTTATATACATTTGCATTATTTCTTGATTATCATTGTGACTTGCAATATTGCGTGAGTCTCTTCAATTACAGATATCGGAGTTGAAAGTCCATAGATCTAGTTTTGTTATATATCGTAGTACTATAGGCTGCAATGTGCCAGGTATACCTAATCAAAAATATAATTAAAGTATGAAATATTAATCTTTACATTATGCCTGTATGTATAATTTGATAAAATAAAGTATATTTTTTTATATTAATTATTATAAAATATATAATCAACTATCGTTATTTTCATATAATTTTACTAGAAACAATAAAATTAGTTTAAACAAATGTCAATAGATGGTACTATATGTATCGAATTGTTATTAAAGATTGATTGTGTATAATTAACAAAAGATATTAAACAGATCCCAAAAATATGTATATTATTATTTTACAAAATATTCTATGTGAAGAAACAATCTGTGCATAATTTTACTGATTATTGAAAAATCCACACTCAGGTACTTAGGTTTGTAGAGTATATTCACAGATGGCGCTTTTACTTTTTATGATTTGTTTATCACGATTAAAAACTGTTGAAATTTGTTGAATTAAATGCAAATACAAGTATAATTTTTAATTTGTTTTTTGTTTGTAAATTATTGTATATCTCATAAATCTTATAAAATCGTAAGATCAGATTACTATTTAGTATTTACTCTATGTCATATGAAACATTGTATTTTTGATATTATGAAAATCACAGAAATGTCAAAGAGCAAATGGAAAGAAGCATGTCGGGAGTCAAACTTAGTAAAAAAAAACAGATATTCAGAGATAAAATCAGGCTCGTATAGACCATTTGAAACGGTACTAAACACATGCTAAAGTGTAAAAGTAAGCAAGTGACTCTATGGTGTTCAAGAGAAGGGACTAGAAGAAAGGGGAACATCCAAATATCAAGATGGGACATGGATAGACGACATCCCCCTAGCCTTGGGGCTGTACTGGACCAGAGTTGTAAAAGATAGAGCACAATGGAGAGAGTTGCAGGAGGCCTTTGCTAAAAGGCTAAACCTTTAGGCTAAGCCAAAAGGTTTTTGACCATTCTACAATTTTAAAATTATTATAGTTTCTAAGTATAAAAATATACCCAAATTTGGAATAAGCGGCTTATTATTGTCTTTAATATGAATACATTGTTTATAATGTTTATCTAGTCTGCTAAGGCAATGTAAATGCAGAAAAAGTAGAATACTTAATTATAAATCATTCTGCTATTGAATAAATAACAACAATACCTAAAGTTATACAGATCTGTGATCATTATTGACACTAGAAAGCTCGAATTGGCTTTGTAATACTTAAACTGTATCAAATATCAAGACCGAAATAATTTACAAGATAACCGTATATTTAGTAGTTTTACATAATAATAACAACAAATGTTATACTTATCATTTTTAAATATTGTAAGCCTCTCTTTTATCTTGTGTTTGTTTAGGTTAAATATTTAATAACTCAAATATTGATATAAAAATAAATAACCCAAAATATTATTATTTAACATTCAGGATATTTCAAATGAGGGATGAGTAATTTAATATAGTTAATAATTGACATAAACATTTTTTTGTAAAGGCCATAGAGTTTTGTGAGCGATATAAATTAAGGAAAATGTGAATTCCGGAAAAATATACAAGGACTGTGTTCAATACTAGTCACAATCTGTACTCGGATGAATACAATATTCTTAGAAAAATTTGGTTGTTTGTCCAAAAATCTTAAAATTTTTGTTTGTTTCTGTATAGTAATATAACCCGAGCCTAGTGAGCAATGAGATTTATTAGTTGCAAGCAATGAGTTATGTATAACATCATTGGGTGCAAGAGTTTCTATGTACAAAAAAGTAAATTACCTTAATCTATGTTATTTTTCAAAAAAAAAGTAAAGATGTACAATGGTTTGATAAAGTTTTTAGGCTGTTATTTTTTTATTACTTGCTTCAGGATTGTTTTATTTTTCTTTAAAGGTTATTAATTACTTATTAATTTATATTATAATTTTAGTCTGGCTTTTGGAGAAAAAAATGGTTTTTAATTTATAGTATAAATTAATATACATATATTTGTGTTTTTTATATTGGATGTTTATTATATTATTCATTTACTTCTTAATTTTTTTTCTTTACCCTTGACCTATTTGAGAAACTCTATCAAATTATAATAGAAAAACACATTTCATGTTCAATTAGATCAATTAATTATGAACCTATACACATGTATGATGGATAGATTTATTCACTTGTACTGTGTACTTGATACTTGACTGCTTTGCATTTATTTCTATATTGTGTTCAATTGATAGGTCTAGTTTTAGACCTACAATTGATACTAATTAATCACTCTTGTAGGACAGAATACAAAGTTACGAGGAATTCTTACAAACATTGAAATGTGAAACTGTGTCCATATTACAGCAACTGTGAAGCTGATATTGAGTTCAGAATTGTGATAGTTTTCATTTTGTATATGAACAGAATACATTTTAATACAATAGATTCTCCACAAGATTTGTTATACTAGTAGTTCATAATTTTTTTTATATACAACTTATATTAAACATATCCCTATTATATCAGCTGGAAGGAATCCATACTCATAATATTATAAATGTGAAAGTGTGTTTTTTTGTTTGTCCATATTTTACGTCGAAACAGTGACAGATTGATGTGATTCTTGGTGTGAAGATAGTTGGAAGCCTAGAGAGTGTCATAACTAATAGGCTATTTTTTACTGTTGGAAATTATCTCATTCCCATAAGAAAACATGTTATAATTGAACACACAACAACTCATCATGGCTATGTATAAGTACATATTTGTAATATATGCATAGTCTATCTATTCCATACTAACCACTAAAATATACCTAGGGACAAACCTTAGAGAAAAGAAAGGATGAGCCACTAGTGAAAATATAAAAAGTTGTGTTACGAAGAAACTTTATTATAGACTCACCCTTGCTTTGCTCGGGTTCATCCCTAGGTGATTCTTTCAGTTGATGTAACTTTTTTTATCTATGAACTAAATGAAATAAAATAAATTCTATATGTTAAGTGAAGCTTACCATAATAGTTACATTAGTGAAAACAGCATCCAAATTGGCGAAACCGTTTCTGAAATTAGCTCTACAAATACACAGACAAACAGACAAAAATTCTAAGAATCATTGTTTTGGGTTCTATTGCATTAATAAATTTTTCTCAAATATCTTCCATGTACAGACAGAAATCAGTTACAATTTTATTATATATATAGATATTCCTTAAATTGTTACTTAGTGTTGATAGTATTTAAATTCATTATTAGTTATTACTTAACATTGGATACCCAGTAAAACATAAAATAATACAGGTGACTTTAAATATTAATTTTATTTGGTCCTGTAATACAATATGATTGATTGTAATGATTAGAGTTCACAGTATTTGTGTATTAATTATATTATCAATATTATTTTATGCATAAAAACTATAATAGATAGGTAATCATTTTGTAAGTGGAGGTCAAACCAGTTCTTATAGTAGTTCCGCGATATAGCTTGTACAAGAGGGCCTACCCAGTTATTGATAAAGTAAACATGATAATAGATAAGTACACAATTTAATTGTTAAGAATTTAGGTAATAAAATCTTAATTTCGGAACATCGCCTTTTTATTTTAGTTTTGTTTCTTTAAAAAAATGCATTATAATGTATCTTTATACAAGAATTGCAGGAATCATTAATTAACCTACGATAATTGATATGTTTACATAGAGACTACGTAAAAAGAAAACACTTACCGTCATCGCATAACCCCATATTATTAGGAATTAGAATGTTTACGTGTCTGCTATCCACACTATGTTGTAAACACCAATATTTACGCACTAAAATTAAATAGATTTAAAATAGGACAAGGCACAAATAGTAAATTGGTAGTTTGACAAGTATATTGTCAATGTGACAACCGGATAGAGAACGAATGACTAGCTTGTTTTTTTACTGTCATAATTGACTACTAACGACATCTAGTGTTTGGAGGTAAAATATATTTCTCTGTTGATCTGCTTTATCTATATAGAAAACAAGATGGCACTGCCAATAATTATAGTGGTCATGTCCTTGGTAAATTACGGTTATATCAAATATCTTTAGATGTCTATTAATTAATAATTATTTATTTTATTATAATAAAATATAATATAAATGAAAATTAAAGAAATTAATGTTCATTTTTATAATTTCATGAAATTAATAAAGACGACGGATAAGCAGGCGGTCGCCATCCATCATATTAATATAGAACATGTTTTTTTGTGTTATTCCTGCTTTCATATTTTAACAAAAATGTAGATGTAATAAACAACACCCGCGAGGTTGCATATAAATAAATGTTACTATTAAGTAAAAATAAACGGTAGTACCTATATTAATTATTATACAAATGAAAAAATATAATTTGCATAATAATAAGTGGGTACTTGAGTGCTTATATTAAGTAGGGAAACATCAAACAGTTACTATGTTTGATGTACCTAATAAAAACTATGTTTATGCTTGATGTACTTAACAAAAAATAAAAACCGACTTCCAGGCACTAAAATGTAAAAAATAACTAAACGGAGATTTTCATTTAGAATAGATATCTAATCTGATATTATCGAAGTCGGTGCCAGCCGATGCAAAGTAAAATCTAACATATTTTGATACGTAAAATACATAATATTTACCTATTAGATATTTATCTTAAAATATTGTAGGCTGGTGCCGGCATTTATTTTTTGTTAAAAAGTTTTTATTTTCCATTTTTGGTGTCGACGTAATAAGCAGGTAATTAGAAAGTAAGAAGAAACTTTTTTAATAGGTAACATATTCGATTAAGCAAATTATTTAAAAATACATTTATTTGTTGTTTTTTTTTTAAACCCCCCGACCGATTTCGATATAATTTAAATGGGACCACCTTGAAACAAAAAAGAATATTTCCAAATCGGTTCAGGCGTCTTCGAGTAATCAGTGAACATACATAAAAAAAAGATTCCGACGAATTGAGAACCCTTTAGAAATCCTTTTTGGAATTTGAAGTCGGTTAAAAATTACCAAGTTCTCGAAGGAGTTGTTACACCATAGATCATACTCGTCTATACTGTTACACTTTATGAAGCAAGTTTTAACGTTTAGTATAAATTTCTTAGAGATGAGATATTTTACCTCAGTAAAAAGTATCCTATATGTTGGCCCGGATAACTAGCTATCATCATACCAAATTTCATCAAAATCCTTCAAGTGGTTTTTCTGTGATGCGGTAACAGACAGACAGACAAATTTTTTAAAAACTATAGATTCGGCCTCTATATCGATACTAATGTCTATTTTAATAAGATTTTCCAAAAAATATTTAATGTACAGATTCGGCTTAATTAGAATTTTATTATATGTACTTATAGATAAAAGGTTTGTTTTTGTTTGTTTAGTTCTAAGACCATTTGTATATCTGCGTGCGCCCTGTAACTACATATGTAGCCGTAATCATCAGTCAAAAATTTATTTAAAACTATTTTTGCGTCCCTAGATGCCCTTCGCATTTATAATTTAACGGAAGTTCTTCAAGGTGCGATTTTTCAAAAACATCTTTACTATACCGGTACCTTATTTTCGTAATCTTCTACAGATAAATAAAATGGAAGTGTCAGTTTGTAATGACAAAATAACAGTGCGTATGAAATTCTACACGGTACGTATAAAATAAACACATTTAAAAAAAATGTTGGCTAATCTCCGAAACGGCTGGACCGATTTTGGAGTAACTTAGGCTACTTTTATTTTATATCAAGTATTAGACTTCCGCACAAAAATATTAAAACGTACCTAGGGACGCATTCGAAAGAACTGAGGGTAAGTCGCTAGTCCTACAATAATCCATACCACAGATCATATAATACTATACGTACTAGTAGCCAAAGTATAGCTTCTTACATGCATACATAAGTACACTCATGTTTTTTTTAATACTTAAACCACCCCTGACACACCCCCGATAAAACAATAAAGAATTATAAAATCGGTCCAGCCGTTTTTGACTTAGAATTTTTGTCTGTCCGTCCGCCTGTCTGTCTGTCTGTGACCCATCGCAGAAAACCCACTGGAGGGTTTTTAATGAAATTTGGTATGATGATAGCTAGTTGTCGGGGTCAACATATAGGATAATTTAACTGCAGGAAAATATCTCATCTCTGAGAAATCTATACTAAACATTTAAACGTAAGTAGGGTTGAACCCGAATGGAGCGAGGATAAGTGGCTAGTCAAGTACTATTTTGATCACGTTTGAACTTTATGAATATTACTATACCTATACATAATATGTATACTACATATGTAGTTAT
This sequence comes from Brenthis daphne, assembly GCA_947093115.1. Lineage (NCBI taxonomy): Eukaryota > Metazoa > Arthropoda > Insecta > Lepidoptera > Nymphalidae > Brenthis > Brenthis daphne. The sequence continues at coordinate 11,306,012 of OX352475.1, read as the reverse complement.
AGATGGAGTAGGTATAATAATAATAATTAATAATAATTTATTTATTATAACACAACAACAATAAAAACTATAAATTAGATAACAATATACATTTACATTTGAAATAAAAATTAACATATAATTAATTGATTAATTTAAAATTTATTTATTTATTTATTTCAAATCTAATCAAAATTTCAAATTTTGTGGTTGAGATCCCCTTTTAAGCAAATAATTTGCCTGTATTAGGAGACCCCGCCCTTTCATAAAAAGTAATTTTATCTTTTAGCTGATTATAATATTATGGGTGATACTACAAACTTAAATAGATCAATTAAGACAAACAAAAAATAAAAATAAAAATTAGCGTACATATATTTGTTTGTGTATTGTGTGTGAGTGTGTGTGTGTGTATGTGTGTATGTGCGTGTATGTGCGTGCGTGCGCGCGCGCGCGCGCGTGTGTGTGTGTGTGTGTGTGTGTGTGTGTGTGTGTGTGTGTGTGTGTGTGTGTGTGTGTGTGCGCGTGCGTGCGTGTGTGTGTGTGTGTGTGTGTGTGTGTGTGTGTGTGTGTGTGTGTGTGTGTGTGTGTGTGTGTGCGTGTGTGAGTATTTAATGAAAATGTTCTAACAGTTTTTCCGTATCATTGTAACTAAGGGTTTTTATCCAATCTATTATGTCTTTTTGCATTTATGGTAATTGTAGGGGTAAACATAAATGATACTGTTAATTTTATTATATAATTGTGCAGATCTTTTATCGAATTGCATTGACGCAAATGTTGTTCTTGTTTGTGGGATTTTAATTATGTTTCCTTTCCTTCTTTTTAATGTTAAAGACGCATCATAGGAAACAGCCTTATGTACTTTTAGTTTAGTTTGAGTAATATACAGCTTTCTAACTGAGAGCAGTGTGCTAACTTGGTACAGATTCTCAGTTGGAAATGTAAGTTTTTTAAAGTACATACATTTTATTAGAGCACGTTGTGCTCTCTCAAGTTCAATAAACTTCGTTTTAGCAGCTCCGCCCCAAATCGGGATACAATATGATAGCACTGATTGTACTAAGGAAAATATATTTCATTCAAGAGATTCCTGGGGCGAGATGAGCTGCTAAAACCTTGTTTAGGGACTATGTGTCTTAGGGACCGAAACATCCAGCTCAATTTTCTGACTCTGTTTGCCAGATGATCGATTTGAGAATGCCAAGATAATCTCTGGTCAATGAAAACACCCAAATACTTAGCACATGGAACCCTCGTTATATTTAAGCAACTGCAGGTAGTGCTTTTATCATTATTACACAGATGTATTTTATATTGAAATCTTCTCTAGGTTGTTTACGTTTACATATGCTAAAGCATATATAATTTGTTTTAGAAATGTTCAGTGTGAGTAGGTTCTTAGACAACCACCTGGCTACTTTAGCCAACCCTATTTCGGCATTAAGCCGTACCTCGTGCCAAGAATTACCCGTAAAGACTAGAGCTGTATCATCAGCATATGAGAATACCTTAGTATTTGTTAGTTGTATATTACAGAGCTGGTTTACATAGATGACGAACAGAGTAGGTCCCAGGACACTGCCTTGCGGAACACCATATGATACGTCTGTATATTCACTTGTGTAATGAGTAACCCTAACTTTCTGTTTCCTATTTGAGAGGTAGTCATTTAAGAGCTGTAGTGGAATTCCACGTACCCCAATATGTTCAAGCTTTTTTATAAGGATTTGGACAGAGACAGTATCAAAAGCTTTTTTTAGATCAAGGAATACAGTTAGACACGGTTTATCGTTGTCTAATTGTTCTGTTACAATTTTAGTTAGTAAAGTTACTGCGTGCTCGGTGGAAATGCCCTGACGAAATCCATATTGTGATTTTGAGATGATATTATAATCTTTAAGGTATGTTAAAAGCCTAATATTAATAAGTTTTTCTATTATTTTGGATATTGAGGGTAATACTGAAATAGTTCTATAATTTGTTATGTCGTCTCTGTCCCCACCTTTATGAACAGGCGTAATAATAGCTTGCTTTAGAGGACTACGAAAAATACCTTTTCTAAAGCAGAGGTTAGCAAGGTGAGTTAATAAAGGAACGATATCCTTTCTTATATATTTAAGAAATTGTGTTGGTACATTATCCCAACCAGACGCGCTATCAGATTTAAGACTCATTAAGACACGATTCACTTCATCTTCATCTGCATCTAGCAGAACGAAGGAATTAGGTTGTGAAGGTGGCAATGTATAACGGTCGTCATTGGAGGCAGAGTGACATGGCTGTATTTTTTGTGTAAGATCTTTTCCGATGTTCGCGAAATAATTATTAATGTAGTTAACGGATTCTAGAGGTGATGATCTTATACTTAATAATTCTTCACTATAATTATTTTTTTGGTTAGAGTAAGATATTGTTTTTAGATTATCCCAAAGTTTTTTCTTATTAGAAATATTATTAATAATTAATTCTGTCTCATACTTCCGTTTTAATTTTTTTATTAGATTGTTGCAATGGTTTCTGTATCTTATATATGCTATTTTTAATAATTCATTAAAAGAGTCGTGTTTAAGTTTTTTTTGTAATTTATTGCGGTTATTTATACAATGAAGAATACCTGGACTAATCCAAGGTTTTATTATGCGTTTACTATTTGGAATTTTAAGATGGACTGTATTTTTATTAATTGATTCAGTTAGTTTGTGTATTAAAAGGTTAGCAAGAGACTCCGGGTTGTCGCAGAAAAGAAGGTTAGCAAGATTATTATCTAATAGGTATTTATAAGCTTCTTCAAAATTTATATTTGATTTAATTTTACTGGCAGTATATATATTATTTAGTTTGGATAATGATAAAAGAGTTGTGTAGTGATCGGTGATACTAGTGTGTAAGATAGCAATTGAAGCCGATATTTTTTGTTTATTAATCTTAAGCATAAAATGGTCTAAGCAATTTGTATCTCTGGTCGCCAAAGTATGTCCAGGCAATATACCGTGGAGTGACAACATGTTGAGATAATTATTTCTGTTAGTGTTCTCATATGATGATGTTGATTCCCCAGGTTTTAAGTTAATGTTTATGTCACCTGCTATGATAATATTTTTTTGTGACTTTAGGTTATCTAGGTGAGTATTAATAGAGAATATAAAACTGTCAGCATTTATGTTCAATGGGGATCGATAGATACATAAAATTATGTTATTTAGGATATCAATTTGTATGCATGATGCTAGGGACAATTTTATTTCTCTTACTTTACATTTTAAATTATTTTTTATATATACGACAACACCATCATTTTGGTTCAAATGACAAGTTGTATAGAAAGAGGAATAATTCTTAAGTTGTGTAATTGGTTATTCAGGACTTAATCTACACTCCGTCAGAAGAATAACATCTGGTTCGAACTTAAATTTCGATAAAGATACTATAAAACTGTCAAAATTACATGAAATACTTCTTATATTTTGAGAAACAACGGTAAAGTCATTACTTTTTATATGTATATATTTTGTTAGTTCTGAACAGTCACATTCAAATGTGCGTGCTATTTTAAAATTATCAATTTCATTTTGAGTCCGTATCGAATCACCCATTATATCTAGTTTTTAATAGAGAAAACGTACCATCAAGTCGTATACATATTAAAGTTAAATTTAATTTATATTTATATAATGTGTTCAGTACAGAAGTATTTCGAGAGTCTTTAATTATTGTTACTATTCCATAGCTTAAGACGAGGCCAAGTAGTACAAAAAGTATTATAAACCATAATAAAAGAGTATGTGAGCAAGAAGTGTGAGTATAATGAGTAATCGGGTAGTGGACATGTAAGTGGTAAATGTATAAGTATGAGTAGTGATTGTGTGCATAGTGTGTGTATTGATAGTGATTGTGTGTATTTTTTATGTATATAAGAGTATGATAAAATGTATGTTAAGTAATAAAATTTGTTGACATGTACGCTATATATATTTAAGTAACTATTATTTGTATTATATATTATGTAGAAACAAATGTAAGGAGTTATTATTCTATTATGATAAGAAAAGAAAAATATTTGTATACAATAGGAGCATAATAAATATAACAAATCGCAAAAAAACTTTCTTGTGCCTTGTTTATAATTTAAATTATAATATTTTGTAAAATGAGCTAGTCATTTATTCATTTTAAGCTCTTGTATCTGTTGCTCACTTCTAATAATTATTGTTGGCGATTTTTCATTCTTCTTTAATAGAACTTTGCCATAGGCCGTCCAGCAAAATTTGTAAGCACCAGATTTTGTTAAATCACGAGCAAGGAAATGAAGACGAGAACCCTTTGGAGTTAAGTGCTCCGAGAGAAAAATGGGTGTATCCTCGTGTGTTTTAAAGCCGATATGTATACAACGTAATTTTGATTTATGCTTTATATTAAATGCCTTACCCATTTTTATTACCTCTTTCTGGATTAGTGTCGAACCAGTTTCCAGAATTATCGGTGTATTAAGTTTGCCATGAGCCCTATATATGTCTTTTATGTCATGTTTGGTGATCGGACAGTCAATGTTCTTAGAGAGACACAGAGTCATTTCAATTAGGTCTTCTTTGGTCTCATTGGTTCTTTTAGGCACGTTCTTGATAACAAAGTTGCGCTTTTGGTTACTCATCTGAATCGTTTCAATTTTATCTTCTAATAATTTGATGTACTTTTTCTCTTCTTTGGACTGATTTTCTAATTGATATACTTTTGCTTTAAGTTCTTGATTTTGAGCCGTAAGATATGCGATCGAGTTCTCAATAGAAATATTAGACTGTTGGATTTCTTTTAAAGTAGTGGTCATATATTGCATCTCTTTTTCTTGTTTTTCTGAGTAGTGACACAACATTTTTCTTATCTCTTCTTTAAACTCCTCAAGCTGTTTAATTATCGAGTCATCAATTCCATCTATGCTTCTCTTTGTCCGCTGGAATACATAGCTGGGGGGTGTACTCATACCCATCTCGTACAAGTCCGTCACTGATGGAGAGTTATTCATTGATGCCTCCATGCGTACTAGGATATATAAGATATATATATATATATATATATATATATATATATATATATATATATATACGATATATATTTATATAGATAAATTAAATGTAATTATAAAATGTATTTTTTGAATGTCAGTTGACACTTGTCAATCGTCTTTCTTCTTCGAAAGTCAAAAAGGGAATAGGTATGTATGTATATGTATAGGTAGCTAAAGATAGAGGTCGCAAACCGCAGTTATGTTTTTCTTTTTATAGCTTAGCTTCTAATCTATTTTAAACATAAGACATTGGCACTATTAGATTTGTGAGTAAGAAAATTATTTTATTTATGTTAGGTACTCACTTAGAGTAGGTACTAAATCAACTTTAGGTGATCTTTAGATATTCTGGTCATTTTTCCGCTTTAAGTTGGCATTTACAGAAAATATTTATATTCATAACATAAACTTATCCAGTTATATGTTTAATTTAATAAAAATCCAATTATTTTACTAAATAATAAAAATTTTACTAGAGATAAAAAAGTTTGTAATGTCATTATAACAGGTTTTTACTAAATGCATATGAAATTATATACGGTGCTTATAAGAAACATACATTTTTTAAAATTTTGTTTATCTGTCTGTATGGGGTAATCTTCGAAACGGGTGGAGTGATTTTAACAGTACTTTCACTGGCAGATAGCTGTTTTTAGTAAGAATAACTTAGGCTTGTTTTGTTTTAGAAAAAGAATTAGGGTTCCGCTTAAAAAATGTATAAAAACAACTATAAATCTAAGTTTAGTACCTACCTCTCCAATCAAAGGAATGAATTTTCATTCTATAAATTTGTATTATAATAAAAATGCCACTATAAAAATGACAAAAAAACTGATAAAAAAATTAAAAAGTTAGTGTAACATAATAAATGATGTCATTTGGTAGAATAGTCTTCCTTGGTAAATGCAGTTGGCAAGTTTTAAATGCATTCGGTCTTTCAATGACATGTATGATTTATTGAATCGTGACGTATGACACGTGACGCGAACCATTCATAATTCGTTGGCTTACTATTACAAGGTTCTATGTTAATTTTAATGAAGTTTAGTAATTTTTACATAGAACTTCGTTATTTTGTTATCGTAAAAAAAACAACATAGAACTTTATAAAATTGAATATTTTGTAGTTAAAGTGCCGCTATCTAGTGGTTTGTTTTTGCAAAACTGTAGCTAATGACACATAGAACCTTGTAGCATTAATAACTAAATAAGTACTAAAATTGTAACATAGAACCTTGTAATAGTGAGCCAACGAATTGTGTTACCCAGTGAATGCCAATGTTGACCTACAGGTCAGGTTCAACTTGAATCAAATTTGTAAGAAAATATGATTATAAAATTCTTTATAATAACTTTTATCAATGACTTCAACCACATAATAGTAGGTTGATAGAAAGTTCTTTATTATTTTCCTCAAAAAAATATTTATATTTAGTGCTTGAAAAGACTTTAAGTTTGAATAGAGGTATTCGGGTTAAGATTATTTAAGTTTATTTAAGAATAAAATATTTTTTCACTGTAAATGGAAATTCACAAAATAATAATAGGCGTGCAGTTGGAGATATTATACATTGTACAGTTTTATACTTGCTGCGAGTCTTGCAACGTGTATCTTATTCTCCTATCTTTTTAATTTACTTTTTACGCAGTCGGGTCTTTTTATTTTTATAATATTTTCTTTAATGTAAACTTTTTAGGTTGCGCTAGTTATTTTTTGGAGTTCTATTAAATAATTATTAACCAATTTTTTTTAAAGACACAATTTGGCGCCTATTTCCGCTATTGATTTTTTATAATATCCATATTAGCCCGAGAGCTCGTGACGAATTTTCTAAAGGGTCCTTTCGGCAAGTTGAAATTGTGAAAAAATATAATTCGCGAATTGGCGAGTCCAGTCCCACGAGTCTGATATAGCGTTAGCGGTTATTTCGTTATTGCGCAGTATACTCGTATAACATTTGCAAAAAGTATATAAAAAAAAACATATTTTTGGCAACTTGACTTTTATTTAATCTTTTAATTTAGTTTCCATACAATTCAAAAAAAAGAAGCCCCAGACGTTTTTGTCGGTTATAAAGTATTGCCAGATCTCTCCAAAGATACTTTGTCAAAATTCCCAAAAATATACTTTTGGCAATCTGAAATTTTAATCACGTATTTATTGAGTAATTTTCAATAATACTTACTTGCATATCGCCAGACGAATTTACCGGTCCCAGGCGTAAATAAAGTATACAAATGAGTACTACAAAAAAGTCTTATGCGGTAGCCATAGGTGACCGCTGGCACAGCATGTAGGGTCACTAGAAACTGAGCCAAACGTGTCGTCTATTACGATATGGATGACAGTTTTAAAACAGGACAATCTGATAACTTGCCTGATATAGACGGTTTAATGTAACGTTGGATAGAGTCCAATGGAAGAAGCTGGTATTGGGGGGCGCCGGCCCAGAGATGAGAACAGTACTCCATTAGAGGCGAACCTGTGCTTTATATAGCAAAAGTATGGTATGGTCACATGGTGGGAATCAAGCGAAATGAGGGCGAGACGCTAGATACTATAATACACATACATTTATTTATAAGTGACATAGGTCATAGATGTAACCTTCGTCTTTTGAATGTGTAAGTAATTCTTTTCAACACAAATTTTACTATGAAATGAATTTACAGCGATGAAACGAAGTATGTAGCTGTAAAAAGGTTTTCTTACATCCGTGACCTTCACATGTTATCCATCCCAACTTTAGTTACTAATTGTGTTCAATTAATTTTATTTTACATTTAATTTATGAAATGTACGATTTAATAGTTCTTTTTGGTACGTTCTAGAGGCATTGTATGATATTCGAAATCATAAGAAGAAAGAAGGTGCTGTATGAAGTTATCTTGTTCAGGAATCTTATTGGTTACTGTAAATGTATTTTAATTTATACAGTATCAGCAGAACGCGCGACTTCGCTCGCGCTAAAACTACAAAAAATATTTAAAAAGGTAGTTTCATACAAACTTTCGTCCCCAATTTTATCCCCTTATAGAATGAATTTCGAAAAATGCTAAAACATGTATTTATTTAACTTTATTGAAGAGCATTAATACCAAGTGTCAAGTAATTCTGATCATATATATATTTTTAGATTGTATTATAACGTATTTTACCGTGAGAATGATATAATCTCCTGCGGTAAAAAGTAGCCTATGTCACTCTCCAGCCCTCCAACTATCTCCACACAAAAATCACGCAAATCTGTCTCTCCGTTTCAACGTGAAAGAAGGACAAACTAACAAACAAACAAGCAAACAAACACTTTCACATTTATAATATTAAGTATGGACTAGCGGCTCAACCTTGCTTCGCTCAGGTTCCTCCCTAGATACCTACGTTTTAACGGTTAGTATAGAATAGATAGACTATATATTAATATTAAATTACTACTCCGCTCCCTTGGATAGTAACATGATGATATACTTATAGCCTATAAGCCTTCCTCAATAAACGGGCAATCTAATGCAAAAAGAATTTTTCTAATCGGATTAGTAGTTTCTGAGATTAGCGCGTTCAAACAAAGAAAGAAATAAACAAAATAATATTAGTAGGTATAGATAGGTACTTATGAATGTTTATAAGCTAAAACGACACGTTTGGCTCAGTTTGTAGTGACCCTACTTGCTGTGCCAGCGGTTGCGGGTTCGAGTCCCGCTGGGGGCATTCATTTGTGTGATGAGCACGAATGTTTGTACTCCAGTCATGGATGTTTATATTTATAATATGTATGAATTGAAAGTTATATATGTACAGTGTATCAACTATCTGGTATCCATAACACAAGCCTCGTAGCTTACCATGGAACTAGATGGTGCTGTGTGTTAATGTCCCATTACATTTATTTATATTTAAAAATGAATCCATACTTCTATACTGATATTATGAAGATGATTTTCTTTATTTTGTTTATTTTAACGTGCTAATCTAAGAAACTATATTATGTAGGTGGTTATTGAAAAATACTTATTGGATTGTATAGCCAATTTATTGAGGGAGCTATTGTGCTACGCTGGCAGAGTCGGTGGGAAATCGCTTATACATATTTGAAAAGAATTTTGTACATTTATATTAAAAATAAATATGCATTATTTTACTTCTATACCTATACAAAAAAAAGTTACTCAATTAAAAGCTTAACGGTTTCTATAAGAATTTAAACATATTATTTGATTAGAAGGACGCGAAAGAGGTATGCCGAGACCGCAGCATTTGGCTCTACCACTGCTTCGTAAGAGATACCTATAAAAAAGATACTATGTAATAATGATTTATGTTCTACTCATATTATATTGTAAATACAACTTAATGCCAACTGTTACATTTGCAACTAAATATCTACTTACGGTACAAACTAATCTAGTATTTTTAACATGCCTTTATTAGCCTGAATTATAAATTGTAAGTACAGATATGAAATATTGGAAGATAAATTTACCTTACGTCTAATCGATTTTAAGCTTTGTAATAATATTTAATTTGGGTGACAATATAATATGTATTCTCATATGTAATGGGATGGAGGCGAGTGCCGAGAGACCTGAATAAGAGTTCCTTTGAACTCTTCAATGCCTCCTATTATAACTTTCTAGTTTGGGCTCATTAGATACATTTTAATGAGTTCACTATATTACAATTAATCAAATGCCAGAGTATTTAGTTTTTAAAAGTATAATATTTATTAACTTTTAATAACCGCAAACTGACCTCTGCCTCGGCAAGATATTCTTCGTGGTCTAGTAAGGTTAGTAATTATTATTTTGTGTAGGTATAGGTAAAACATACATGTGAAAAATAATTTAAAGATAACATTGTAAACTCGCTGCAAAAGTATTATAGAATCTATACTAATATTATAAACAGGTAAAGTTTGTGAATTTGTGAGATTGTGAGTTTGTGACGTTGTAGGGGGTAATCTCTGGATCAACTGCACCGATTTAGATGATTTTTTTTAAGAAGATAGATTGAGACCCTGGAAAGGATATAGGATACTTTTTATCCCGAAAATCACCCCTTTATGGGGGTGAAAATGGGGATGAAAGTTTTGTATTGGGGATGAACCCGAGCGAAGCGAGGGTGAATCGCTAGTCTTAAATAAAGATGTACTGTCCTAAAGTTAATAAAGTCGTTTGTACAGCTGAAACTTGATACTGAAATTGAGCATAGCATCCCAAAAAACTGAGCCTAATTTTAAACGTTTTTGTTACGTTTTTTTTAATAAAAAAAAATATATTGAGCGATATCTAATAATACTAAATACCTATATAAAATTTACTAAAATAAAATTATATAATAATAAATGAGGCTTATATTTGCAAATTGTATTTGTAATTTTGTTTGACGCATGAAAAAGTGCAATTAATCGTATACCAAAGAGCTAAAATACGTAGACCGAATCGCTAAATGTAATACCTACATACGAGTATGTAAGTTAAAGGCAACTAACCAATCCGCGTTTTTTTTATCATAACTCAAAAGGACATTCAAAAGTAAGCCTTTATTGTAGGTGCCTTTTTGAACCTTATGTTTTTTTTTATTAGTAATTTAATTATTGTATAAGAAATGAAACTTTTATGTTAGATTTTTGTTTGTATTCTAAATAAACACGATAAAATATAAAAAAAGAACGAAAAACCTTATCCAATATATTTATCTAGTTACTAATTCCGAGTGTACGAAATGCATAGAGACGAATGATACATGGGGCTCCCAAAATGAACTCAATATAATGCGTATTATCAACCGACTTCAAAAAGGAGGAGGTTCTCAATTCGACTGTATGTTTTTTTTTATGTTTGTTACCTCAGAACTCCGTCATTTATTAACCGATTTGAACAATTTTTGTGTTGTTTGAAAGTGTATACTTCCAGATTGGTCCCATTTAAATTTCAAAAAAAATACCACCCCTAAGGGTGGAAAAATAGCTAATGATGAATTTAACCTACTTCTAATTGTCATATTGACTTGAAACTTTGCAAGTGTTTCTATTTCCGTTGATAGTATAGTGGTTCGGTATTGTTCACCTGATCTGATGGTAAGGCCAGAAGGTGGATAGGTGGAACTCTTCAACGGCTAATAGTAGATACTTTGAGTTTGGGCTTGTTTTGTTTGATTTGACAAGCCTAATACGTTAGAATTCTTACTTTGCTACTACTGTCTACACTAAAAAGGGAAAAATAAAAACTTTTTAACAAAAAAATAAAAACCGACTTCAAACAAAAGCACTAAAAAGTAAAAAATAACTGATTGGTAGTTTTCATTTACTATACATACCTAATCAAATATATTCGAAGTCGGTGTGCTTTGGCTAAGTAATTAAAGCCTACCTATTAAATACATACCTAATCAAATATTTTCGAAATCGGTGCCAGGCCATATAAAGCAAAGCACACCGACTTCGAATATATTTGATTAAGTATGTATAGTAAATGAAAACTACCAATCAGTTATTTCTTACTTTTTAGTGCTTTTGTTTGAAGTCGGTTTTTACTTTTTTTTTTAATTATTATACAAATACTTATACATACATAAATGCTTACGAATACTGATATTTTAGATTTTGACACAATTTTTTTTATACAATTCAATTTTTTTTTTATACAATTCGAATATTTTCAAAAGTCCTCAGATTATGGTGCCTGTCTTAATTTGTTGTTTTATTTTTAAGTCAAATACGATTCATCGTTAATAAATAAAACACTTTTAAACTACCTACGTCGGAACCTTTAGGTAAAGATAAGATACTTAATATAAATTTTTAAATTATTATACTTAGTTAATGTGGTAACACTGTTAGTGTCTATGAAAAAACATGGAGGTTCTAAAGCAGAGAAAAATAGTAAAAATTATTTTGTATTGCCCACATCTTAAGAAATATAATAAAAGTGATTTATGAGACTAGACTTACGAGATAATTTATTAACCAATAAATACAACAGTTAATAATATATGCATTGCTGATATAATTATGAATTCTTTATATTATTTCGTAAAATTACAGAAGCCGTCTATTGCGCATATTGTAATAGTAGACACAATTAGTCCTAGCATACCTATTTGTGCCTAAGCAATATAAACGTTGCATTGGCCTTGCTTGACGTTGTCGTTTATTACGCTATTTACGTAGGTCAGAACCTGATCTTCTATTGACATATGGTCGTAAACGATCCTTAACCAATCACCACCACTATAGATTCATGGTATCGTAATATTTTTGAATAATTAGAAACATATATTAAATAATATTAAATTCCATCCACACCACCTCGATGTACAGCGTTCTACAACAATGCGATTTTTAAGGCATTTTCTGCCTCGCATAATCACTCTGTGGAACCAGCTATCGCCGACGGTCTTTCCGAACCGCTACGACCTGGCAACATTCAAGAAGAAAGCGTATTCCTTCCTGAAAGGCCGGCAACGCATCTGCAAGCCCTCGGTGTTGCAGATGTCCATGGGCGGCGGTGATCACTTTCCATCAGGTAAGCCTCCTGTCCGTTTGCCTCCTTGGTCCCATAAAAAAAAATTAATTTCAATTATATGTTTATATATTTATTATTATATGTTTATATAATATATATTGTTTACCTAGGTCTTGGCGCAAGCGTTTGTTACTATTACGTTCGTAGTCACTTTTATGGCAACTCAAACCCCCCAATTAAATATATGGAACCTCATAAAACTAAAATATGAAATAATATGTCTCTTTATTTAAATTGGCTTTGTAGCATCCAGCAGTCCAGTCGGGCGTGAAGCCAAGTTCGCACGAGGGAGGTCTGCTGTTGTTAACATTGGGAGATGTGCCATAAGAATTACTTTTGGTACTTTGTAAACACAAGTAGAAAGTATCATAAGAGCAACACCTTTGTAGATATGGGTTACCATCATCAGGTGGTCTGCCTCGGTCAGCCAAATGTTGCATGTTGTTTGAAAGCAAAAGCAATTTTACGATGCCTCGTTAAGATGGTGTGGATATCACACTGTCTCAATCATATTTGGTTTTTATAGGTTTGTCATAGCAATCTGCAGTCCAGGGTTTCAGTAGGCTCATCAATGTATGAAGAAAATGAACATGCACTAACACGTAACTTCCGTAAAACATTCGTACATCGAATAACAAAAATATTTGATTTTTTATCTCCTTTCTAGGCTTTTTTAATTGTACCTGCGTGGTATAACTTAAAATATGAAGTAATTATAAGTTTATAAGCTCTACCTTCTTACTATATGTCTTTGTATATGAATTGTTAATAAGGCAAGTAGGTATTTCCCCAGATCTAACCGTTTTCCACAGTATTACCATTACATAATAATGATTTAAATAAAAAAAATACTATGTAATTAACAAAAAAGTAAGAACTAGTTTGAAAACAAAGCTTTACTAGAGTATTTATAGTGTAAAAGGAGAGACTCAGTTTAATAAGACGCTACGTTATTTATAATTTAATATACGAAAAATAGTTATTTTCCAATATGTTAAATTCACCTTTTTAGAGTTTCGTATATAATTGCCGTATACGTGCCCGTTTTTCCATCTTTAAAAGTGCCCTTATGTATGTTGTCCCTTTCGGCCGGCATATAATTTATACATAGGTATAATATGTTTTATTTATACTTAATAAGTACAATGTCACAAAAAGTAGTAAATAGTAATGTATATTCTATGCTTGTTGGCATAGGTTAGGAACCCACTGGCAGCGGTATTGCATGCCTGCATCCATCAAATGGATATTAATAAACACGCCTTCCATTACGCAGACGGTATTTTCCGCTGATATGTTACCATAAAATTAGAATCTATAATACTTGGAGACTGATTGACTATACATTAAAATAAAATACAATTTACTCATATAAAATTCGCATTTTCATAATTATACTATTCCATTTAATTTGTATGTTTTTCTAAATTTGGCTGAAATTGGACCTAAAAGGTAACAAACCAAGGCAAGTCAAACCATAAGTATGTAAACTACATTATACAGTCGGGGTTGTGACCTCGTATAGCAGTGGCCTGTGACTCGCCGTGCCGTGTTACTATGACGTCGCAATTTTGATTGCATTTAGAACAGTATTACGTGAACATAAATATATATATATATATATATATATACATATATATATATATATATATATATATATATATATATATATACATATATATATATATATATATATATATATATAGATATCATTCATGTGCGAATCATTTCCAACATGATTACCACTTGCCTTACGGTGAAGGAAAACATCGTGAGGAAACCTGCATGGCTGAGAGAACTTATCAAGTTTTCGAAAGACATGTAAAGTCCGTCAACCTACACTAGGCTAGCGTGGTGGATTATGGCCTGATCCCCTCGTATTGAAGGGAGGCCCGTGCCCAGCAGTGGGACGTTAAAAAAAAAGGGCTGAATACATACATACATACATATGGACATATATGAAGGTGTGATATAATATGTATTTACCTGCAACATGTGTCGCGTTCGCTGGTTTAGTGTATGTATGGCAGCGGTTTGGCCACGGAACCCTATATGCTCATAATTTCTACGGATCCCCATTTTGATAATAATTAAGCTGTTGTATTTAAAATACTTTCTTGCTTGACTTGAAAGAACAAATCATAAATGAAAAATATTAATTCTTATAATAATAACAACGACCACTCAGCCCAATGGTCGTTGAATAATAATAACAGAACCCGCGGCTACGCCCGCGCTCAATCAACAACAAAAAAAAATTTGGCTTTATGTTATACAGCGACTTATATGTCTTTAGGTATATATAATATTCCCGGGGGAGAAGCCAACTCCTACCGGGCGCGTCCCCAGGTGGCGGATAGGAGAATGCCACCCGCTTAGGGCGGCGGGTGGTACCGGAGAAATCCGGCGCGGACCAAATGGCTTGGGTGGGGCCGCTCGTCTGGGCCTCGAGCCGAAGACGTTGCGGCTACCGGTGGTGGGACCGCTTGGTCCCACAACCGGATGATGGGTGCCGGTTGCGGGACTGTGGTCGCAGGCCCGCATCCGGCGGAAGGGTGGGCCGCGGCGGGAGAGGAGTGCCGGTATTTCGGTGCGCCGTTCTCCCTACCTTCCGCGGCCTAGACGGGGCCGCCACCGTTTGATGGCGGACGCGGTGGGGCTGCAGGGGAAGAGGAGTGTCGGTGTTTCGTTGCCGCTCTCCCTGTCCTCTGCAGCCGATTGGAGGTGGCCCACTTCGGTGGGCGGAAGTTCGGTTTAATGGGGCTGCTCCGGGTACCTCTCTGGTGTAGCAGAGTTGACTGTGGAGCAGCCCCATCGGTGTGGTAGTCAGCCGTTGGCAGACCTGCCGCCGGGGCGCCGTAGTAGTTATGCGCAAGCGATCCTGCGGCGTCCCATTAAGGCGGAGGGGAGGGGAATGTCAGGTTTCAGTGGGTAGTACCGGCTCTTCTAGCCGGTGAGCCCCACATCACCACCTGGGGGATCAGGTGGTATGGTATGCGTAAATGCATTTCCCGACATTAAAAAAAAAAGGTATATATAATATTGTTCATACAAAAATACTAAAATCGTGATTAAAAAATGGGGGGGGTGTTGGTAGGAGGGTGAAAAATACTTTACAATCAATTAATCGGTCGTGTCGGAGGAGTGCGACCACAAACACCGTGACACGAGATCCATATCCATACTTCATATTATAAATGTGAGTGTGTTTATTTGTTTGTTTGTCCTTCTTTTTCGTCGAAACAGAGTAACAGACTGGCGTAGTTTTTGTGTGGAAATAGTTGGAGGGTTGGAGAGTGACATAGGCTACTTTTCACCGCGGAAGATTATCTCATTCCCACGGAAAAACACAATATAATACAACCCAAAAAATTATTTATGATCAGCCTCTCCAGCCCTCCAACTATCTCCACACAAAAAATCACGCCAATACGTCATTCCGTTTCGGCGTGAAAGAAGGACAAACAAACAAACAAACAAACAAACAAACAAACAAGCAAACAAACAAACAAACAAACAAACAAACAAACAAACAAACAAACAAACAAACAAACAAACAAACAAACAAACAAACAAACAAACACACTTTCACATTCATAATATTAAGTATGGATATACTGCTTTTAATTAGGTAAAATAAAATAATTAATTGGAAAATGATATAATAAACGTATTATTTGAATTTTTAAATAATAAAACATGCGTATCCAATAAAAGGTCTCTTTTTATTTCATTAATTTTTAATGATTTTTAATTATATTACTATGCCCTTAAACTACAGGAATAATAAATTAATATTTCAATACTACAATTGTAGTATTCTTGTGTTACTATCTTCCTTCATCCATTTTGTTAATTAAACAGTTAACAAAATGGAAGGAAGTAAATAAAAATT
Source organism: Brenthis daphne (assembly GCA_947093115.1). Classification (NCBI taxonomy): domain Eukaryota; kingdom Metazoa; phylum Arthropoda; class Insecta; order Lepidoptera; family Nymphalidae; genus Brenthis; species Brenthis daphne. The sequence continues at coordinate 11,289,552 of OX352475.1, read as the reverse complement.
AATCTACGTTACGTTACATTTTCGCACACAATGCTTGACGGTATAAAAGGCTAGGTAGCCATAGCGGACAAGTACCAAGATTTTGCATGGAGGGTTTTACCACGATAATATACATGCATTACATTACCATGGTTTTAACTTTTTACAAATCATTATTTCTATTACAAATTTAAAAGTGAGTACATGTACGTACTCGTATATACACATGGAGTCATATTTACATAAAACTTTTTTGTTATTGTAACAGAAATATTAAAATCACAATGAACTGAATAATAAGTATCAACTTAAAATATTATTCATACCTATTATTATGTTTTTGCATAAAATTTAAATTATACTGTTATGAGCGAAATTTTATAAACATACCTACATAGTTAATTGTAAGAATAAGGAAAGATAAGAGTTTATACTTTATGTAATTTTTAAAACTACCATTTAAGTAAGCAGCCATTATGCCAGTTAAATTTATTTACTACAATATCTACTTATTACTATGAGTTTCTTTTAGAAAATACAAATTTAGTAGTAAAACCAAGCATAAGCAATATTTCCGTTTATGATTATGTCCGATTGTGCGATTATGAATTGGGAAACATGGGTCCGATTTAATTTTTTATTTAATTTAATCGTTTATTTCAAGCAGATTTACAAAAAGATCTTAAATATGTAAACATAGGCCCATAACATATATAACTTACAAATTAACATACATATTAATTTTATGATGATAATATTTTAGTATGAAAATGTACGTTTCAATATACATTTATTTGATAGTGGTAAATTTTTACAATAATTTAGAAGCATTTGCGGCGCTAGTGCTACGCAGTGGTAAAAAACAAGTTGTTTTAGTTATCTTCATAATATGGTATTACGCGTAGGAAAAAATTGTTGACGGGATTCTGTCTAGTCACTATGTGTAAGCAAAGAGATGGCGAATCGCTAGTAAATATGATGATAGACTTCGCTATCACGTAGGTAATTACAATGTTAAATTTATTTTTGCCTAGTCATCGATATTGGCTAATTTTTACCCCAATGCGCGGCGCAAAGGAGGTTTACCATTCTATGTATTTATGTTTGGCGTTCTAGAGACCAAACGCGTAGGCCGATTTTGATGATTCATACGATACGTCGTTGGATTTGTCTCGATAACACGAGTGTCATAGGCTATATAAAAATAGATAAAAATTTAAAATGGCGGATTTCAGGCGCCAATTTGTGTTTAAAAAAAATAAATTTTATCCAAACCAGGGATATTAAAAAATCGATTGCAGTATTATATATTTTTAAGCATTTAACTTGTATAAGTATATTAATATACAACTTACATGTTTAAATAAAATAAATTATTCGTCAGCTTGTTTTCATCTTTTTAGTTTGCTTTTTACGCAGTCGGGTTTTCTATTTTTGTAAATAATTATTTTTTGTCTATTTTGATTAGACGCTTGCCGTTTACCGAAATCTGAGAGACGTGACAGATGTTATAAAAGTTAATTGCACCCGTACATTTTCTTACATCATGAACGAAATAAATTCCATAATATTATTTTTAATATAGATAGGTACAATACATGAACGAATTAGCCACTAATATTTGTTTTCCTGGAAAATCCTTCTTAGTTGTTTTAGCTTATTTGGCAATTAACAATTATATTTTTCGTTTTTGCTGAATACTCATTTTACATTTATATTTTTATATTCCTAATTTTTTTTTCTCTTTATTGGCTTATAGTTGCGTTAACAGACTCAATCCATTCAGCCAGTGTCACGTTTTGTGAGGAAGACACGAATGATATTGAGCGGTAATTTTGAAATTTGGTAACTTTAATGTGGAATTAAAACTTTAAATTAATAATCGGTCTACAGGAGTAACCTACAACAAAATAATTATGTAATACAAAAATGACATATTGGAAATAAAAATAATGAGGACTATATTATAATTTAATTTTATTATCTACTATAAATTGAACTAGTTTATTAATGAATGGGCTAAATACCACAGCTAATAAACATTTGGGGTTAACTGGGCGGTGAATTTGAGAAGGGATTATATCATGTAGGGAGTATTTAAATTGGATACCTAATTTATATAATGCGAATCACCGACTGTCCACTTGACATACCTATCAAAAATCTATTGTCAAAATCTACAAACTGGCACATAAAATAACTGAATGTTACAATAGTTAGGTATCTACATTAAGTATATTTTAACATTCTTAATGTATTTTTTAGCTTACTATCATTATGTGTATCTGTACCTAGCTGAGTGGTGACACTAATTAAGAATTTTGTGCCAGTTTTCTGTTATAATTATTTTTATTTTACACGTAACACACATATCTGCTAGATGAGAAGAATGGATGAATTATCTTAATTAAAGGATTTATAAACATTAAACATGATAATTTTCTTTGTTTTTAAACTTTAGTTTTGTAATGAGTGCGCGTGCAGATATTGTACGTGTGCTACTAGATAATTAACATAAAATATAAATAATAAAACCGGATCTTCGCTTCATCAATGAGTTGAAAGGGTCACAATTTAATTTTCATGCTATTATTTATATAGACTTCATAATAGATAATAATAAATGACTAATAATATTTTGTTAAATTATCTCAGCCAATTACTAGTACATATTATTTACACATTATATACAAATAGGTACATATTCTGTTTGGAACGTATAATATGGCTCTTATCCAGCTAATTGGCCGTTGAGATAAAACTTTTGCTGAATTGACTAAGTATTGTGTATAGGTATAAAATTGCATCAAATTGCAGATATTTTTTACGGATTCATCATGGAACGTTCCTTAAACAATGACGACAGATGGTTAATGTTAGCTTTTTAGAAAAATATTCTAACCCTTTTAAAATGAAAACTATAATTTCTGTTAAATATGTACATTGTATTATTTACATTCCCTCTTAATATTTTTTCTCAATGCCGAGATACTTTAGTCTTTATGGGTCATCCGTATATAAGTGTATAATCTATGGGGTCATCGGTCTTCTTTCCAAAGTAACACCTGGCAGTTTGCGTGCTACACACATAATGACTTAGTACCTGGGCTACCGGGCTTCGCTCGGAGTTTTTGGCCAAGAAACCATTTAAAAAAACAAACTAAACAAGTAAAAACTTTGTATCCGACCGGGATACGAACCCAGACACCTACGGTTGTCAAACTTGCGCCTTAGCCGCTTGACCACGATGCTTATGTCATGGTAATATTACAGTATTCCATCTTCATACAAACGGTTGGAAATCGAGTTATACCTACGCGCGTCGCGTTCGGTATACACTCGGTAGGCAACCGTGCGGGGCTGCCACATCGTATACGAATACGAAAATTGTATAAGGTTGGTATTGTAAGTATTGTATTGCTATGTTATGTAACTTTTATAATTTGATACAAAAATAAACATTTCATTCCTCCCGTAACTTTGCTAATGTCAAACAAAAAAGTATCGAGACATCGTATGTTTTAAAAATAAAAATTGATAAAAATAAAAATTAAAGTATTTTTAATTAAACTTTTTTTTATTTATTTATGTACCAGAAAAAAAACATACAAGTTAAAACAGATACCATGTGTATAAAGGATGACTTATCTCTTTAAGAGATCTCTACCAGAAACCCTCAAGCGTGAAAAAATATAAAAATAATAATGCGGTGCGGTGTAGGTACAAACTACAAACATCAATTATAATATAAATATACACATATACAAACATACATACATACGTACATAGATACATACACACATGTTTACATAGATACTTACATACATACATATTACATATATATATCCATACATACATACACATACTTCAAGACATATATAATAAGGAAATCATGTGGAGTCACTTAAATAAAGTTCTTTTATGCGAGATTTAAACAGTTTTAGTGATGAACTGTCATTTGTAATCTTATCGGGAAGGGAGTTCCAGAGTTTTGCTGCTTGTACTGTGAAGGATTTCTCATAAAAAGTAGTGTTATAAGAAGGTACGTTAAGCTTTTTTAGCCTAACACAGTGGCGTATGGGTATTGAGCTAGGGATCGATAGCTGAAAACGCTCGCGTAAGTACGTAAGAGAAGAATTACTTAAAATAGTGTATAACGTCGTAAGTATGCGCATGTTCCGGCGAAGGCGAATAGGGAGCCACTTCAGTCCAAGTGGGGTGGAAGAATTTTTTATAGGAATGTGGATTCTTTATACTATTAAATTTAACAATAAAGTTTTTCGTACGTCTCAGTTGAGGCGCAAATATTTTTAAATCTCAAATTTATAAGGGTCACATACCACCCTTATAAATTTGAGATTTTTTAAATAAATCTACTAATAATATTTTTAAATAAAAAATATAATATTTGAAATCACAAAATTAGAAAGAAACTCAAGTAGGTAGATGAAATTAAAATACTGGCCGGCGGGCACTCGGGCAGCCCTGTTGCGTGGGTACGTGCCGCTAGGCAGTAGGTAATTATTTCAAGGACAGGGCCGAGTTGCAATACTGTATGCATTACATTACCGTGCTTACTGCTTATGTTCTAGAGTGCGAATGAGCGACCATACTTTGTGTGGAATAATGCGAAACAAAACCGCATGAAAACTAGAAAACACGCGTTTTCCCAGACATAAAACTAATCTAGATTTATCGCCCCCGAAACTCCCTGTGTACTAAATTTCATGAAAATCGTTGGAGCCGTTTCAGAGATTAAGATTATATGTAATATATTTAAACGAGCAATTCTTGTATATATATAAATATATATATCAATATATAATCTGAATCTCGGAAACGGCTCCAACGATTTTCATGAAATTTAGTATATAAGGGGTTTTGGTGGCGATAAATCGATCTAGATTCGTCTTATGTCTGGAAAAACGCGTGTTTTCGAATTTTCATGCGGTTTTCTTTTGCATTATTCCTCGCAAAATATTATGTTCGATAATTTCGCACGCTCGGATTTAAGCATCATGGTCAAGCGGCCAAGGCGCAAGATTGATAATCATAGGGATCCGGGTTCGATTCCCGATCGGATATAAAGGTATAATTTATTTTTGTTTTTTTTTGTATTTATCTAAGTTTTTAGTTTTTTTTTAAAGAAAATTATACTTCTGATTCAAAAACTCCGAGCGAAGCTCGGTGGCTCAGGTACTATAAATATATATATATATATACACAAGAATTGTTCATGGGTATGTATACCTATAACTCATCTCAGATTTTACGGTAATTTTCTACAATTCTATCTATACTAGTGTAACATTCGGTTATCAACAGATTTCAAAAAGGAGGAGGTTCTCAATTCGACTGTATTTTGTTTTTTTATGTTTGTTACCTCAGAACTTCGTCATTTATTAACCGATTTGGACAATTTTTGTTTTGTTTGAAAGGGTATACTTCCAGATTGGTCCCATTTAAATTTCAAAAAAAAATACCACCCCTAAGGGTGGAAAAATAGCTAATGATGGATTTAACCTACTTCTAATTGTCATATTGACTTGAAACTTTGCAAGTGTTTCTATTTCCGTTGATAGTACAGTGGTTCGGTATTGTTGACCTGATCTGATGGTAAGGCCAGAAGGTGGATAGGTGGAACTCTTCAACGGCTAATAGTAGATACTTTGAGTTTGGGCTTATTTTGTTTGATTCGACAAGCCTAACACGTTAGAATTCTTACTTTGCTACTACTGTCTACACTAAAAAGGGTAAAATAAGAACTTTTTAACAAAAAAATAAAAACCGACTTCAAACAAAAGCACTAAAAAGTAAAAATAACTGATTGGTAGTTTTCATTTACTATACATACCTAATCAAATATTTTCGAAGTCGGTGTGCTTTGCTTTGTATGGGCTGGCACCGATTTCGAAAATATTTGATTAGGTACGTATTTAATAGGTAGGCTTTAATTACTTAGCCAAAGCACACCGACTTCGAATATATTTGATTAGGTATGTATAGTAAATGAAAACTACCAATCAGTTATTTTTTACTTTTTAGTGCTTTTGTTTGAAGTCGGTTTTTATTTTTTTGTTAAAAAGTTATTTTATGTGCCAGTTCGTAGAATTTGAATATAAATTTTTGATATGTCAAGTGGACAGTCGGTGATTCGCAATATATGAGTTAGGATTATCTATACTAATATTATAAAGAGGTAAAGTTTGTGATCTTGTGAGTTTGTGAGTTTGTGAGTTTGTGAGTTTGTGACGTTGTAGGGGGTAATCTTTGGATCTACTGAACCGATTTTCAAAATTCTTTTACCAATAGTAAGCCACGTTCTTTCTGAGTGTCATAGGCTATATATTAACCCGAAAAATGAAAAGGCTTTTTCGTGGTAGTCGGATTTGCAAAGTAAGTCGGAGAAAAAACGGTCGAACGAAAACGTTTCTTACGAACGCTGCCTTAACGATGAGAGATATATGATTATGTTCTAGAGAAAAGTTGTAGAACTTAATAATGCCTACAAAAAAGTCAGCGACAGCATATGTCTAACTTTTATATTTAAGTCACAAAAAGTAGTTTTTTATATTAAAAAAATAATTTAAATCGGTAGGTCATGTTTATTGGTCATATTATCAACAATTATGAATTCTTATCAAAATAAGTAAATGTATCGTCTAAAATGCTTAAAATAAAAGACTTTTCCCTTTTACTGCATATAATTTGGACAAATGGTTAAAGAGATAATACAACATATTCGTAGGTATGGACGAACCCGAGCGAGCTGTTTGTCTGTTTTTCTCTTTGTACGGGCTAATCTCCGGATCTATTGGATCTATTTAAATGAAATTTTGCATGGTGGTACCTTATATCTCCGGGCAACATCTTAAATACTTTTCATCCCGGAAAATGAAAGAGTTCCCGTGGGATAGTTAAAAAACTATAACAACTTATACAGCTTTGTACACAAAAACTACTGATTGGATTTTGATGAAACTTTACATTAAATAGTTCATACATCAGAATAACAAATAGGTAACTTTTATCCCGGAAAAATGTACTTTTCCCGTGGGATAGATGTTTTTGTTTATTTGTAACGTATTATGTACACAACATAGACCCCAAAACAATAGTTATTAAAAAAATTGTCTGTTTGCCTGTATGTCTGTTTATTGTGTGCGCGTTTCACGCGAAAAGTAATGTACAAAATTTCAACGAAATTTGGTGAAGTGATAACTTATTACTCGAGTCAACATTTAGGGTACCTTTTTTATGTATGTATTCAGCCCTTTTTAACGTACCACTGCTGGGCACGGGCCTCCCTTCAGTACGAGGTGGATCAGGCCATAGTCCACCACGCTGGCCAAGTGCAGGTTGGCGGACTTCACATGTCTTTTGAAAACTTGCTAGGTTCTCTCAGACATGCAGGTTTCCTCACGATGTTTTACTTCACCGTTAGTACAAGTGGTAATTGTGTTAGAAATGATTCGCACATGAAAATATCAGAGGTGCGAGACCCAGGATTTGAACTTGCTTCACTCGGTTTCCCAATCGAGCGCGTTACCACTGGGATACCACTGCCTAGATACCTTTTACTTAAAGAAAATCTTTCATTCCCACGGGAAAATACAATAACTGGTTTTATCGAGTCCTCCCTAGAAACCTTCCGCTGGCTAAGCCTTAAGACATACATACATCAAAACACTATACTAAAAAAATGTAGGTCTTGAAAAGTCCTACAGAAAAGTTCTGAATAGTATATGTCTATCTCCTAAGTTACACTCGAAATATTTATTTTTATAGATAAGAAAAAACGGTATAGATACCTATAATAAAACTTAGTCAAACGATGTGCGCGTTTTACGCAATAAGTAATCAACCTATTTTAACTTAATTTTGTATAGTGATAAAACTTAGTGCTCGGGTTAATATTTAGAATACCTTTTACGACAGGCAAATTATTCATTCCCACGGGAAAACATAATAACTGGTTCTATCGAATTGTCCTTAGAAATTTATATGGCCAACGTTGGCATCAAAACATTGTACAAGAAAATTATAAGTCTTAAAAAGGTCTATAGAAAAGTTCTACATAGTATATGCATGTCTATCTCCTAAGGTACACTCGCTATAACTATTTTCATTATTATATATTACAGTTTTATTTTAGGTTATTTATTCTATCTGAATATACATATATGAATAATAAAACTGTAGAGGTCGAATGTCTGTACATAGATGGTAGAAAAAAATGCTAAAAAACCAGTCAGTTCTCTTATTACATTACGTAAGGAGAGAAATAGAACAAATCCAGATTTTTTTCAAATTTTTTGTTTCTCTGTCTGTTTGTCTGTTTGTACGGGCTAATCTCCGATACTATTGAACCTATTTAAATGAAATTTGATACTTTTCATTCCGGAAAATTAAAGAGTTCCCGTGGGATAGTTTAAAAACTATAGTAACTTATACAGCTCAGTACACAACAACTTACGCACCTAATTTAGTAAAATTAGGCATGCTGATACCTTATATTGCAGGTCAAACAACAGGTTACTTATTTTTATCCTGGAAAAATGAACGGTTCCCGTGGGATAGATCTGTTTGTGCTTTTCTAGAGGTGAACCCGAGCGAAGCGAGGGTGAGCCGCTAGTAAAATATAAATGTAAAATGAGTATACAGAAAAAGCGAGAAATATAATTGTTAATTGCCAAATATTTGTCTTCCTGGAAAACCCTTCCGAGCTGTTTTAGCTCAGAAGTGGGGTCACTGCAAAAATATACTGTTTTTGCAACGCCCACGGATCATCTGACAATTTGAAGGTTACGTTATTTTGTAATTTATATGATTTTTTTTCAGTGAAAAGATTCAAAATCCTAAAATATGTTTCAATTTGTGAGGTAATTGTGTATTAAGTTGAATAATATGAAAAAAAAATACAAAATAGTGTGATTATTAGTTAGATGTATGTGGATTAGTCCAAAGTATATTAAAAATATCTACGGAAAATTTTATTTGAAAGTAGAAAATGATGTGTTGAGATAGAATTAAGGCGATAAAATACATATTAACTTAGATTGAATATTGTATAATAACAGAAGTTGAAAAGTCATTTAGCTCAAAAGATACTACTCCTGGATGTGACAATATTTTATATTCCATTCTTAGGTTCCTTCCAAAGAATGCCAAAACGTGTTACTTTCACTATACAATAAATTTCTGAATTTTGAATTTATACCAAAACAGTAGAGAGACATTAAAGTTGTTCCTATTCCGAAACCTGGTCGGGTTGACTTCTCTATCCGCATACTATCAGACAGCATGTCAGTACTACAGGCATTAAATAGTAATTCTACCACTTCAGGTATGATCTATGAATGTCATAACGCTTTGACACAGGTAAGTGACCAAAACAAGGTCTCAGTACAATGGGTCAAAGGCCACAGTAACTCGTGGGGTAACGATAGGGCCGACGAGCTAGCAAGAAGAGGATCGGACCTGAATGCAATAGGTCCTGAGCCCATCGTGGCGCTACCTTCTTGCTGGCTCAAAGGTCAAATACGACAACGCACAAGACGACTACACGAAAATATATGGCGTGAAGTCGCAGACTGCAGGCAGGCGAAGGAATCGCTTCCTTTCATTAACACTAAAACGACTAACCGTCTGATTAATCTTAATAGATCTCAGCTCAGACAGATAACCGCGGCTCTAACAGGCCACGGACCCTACAACAAACACCTATTTAACTTAGGTATAACTGACAGCCCACTCTGCAGAGCCTGCATGAGGGCAGATGAAACGGCTGCACATGTAATCTTACAGTGTCCAGGTGTAGCGGCGTACCGGGCTCAACATCTTGGCTCCCCTAGTACACTCCCGGAGGCCTTCGGTAGGACGAAGAGATTGCTGAAGTTCCTGGAGGAACTGGGCTGGCAAGAATAAACATTTGGAAAATTTCCCACACACGCAAAATAGGCGCGCAGACGTCGAGTTGCGGAAACAAGCCCGTTTTATACCATACCATACCATACAACCTGGTCGGGTTGGTTCTAGTTCATCCCTAAGACCTATTTCAACGATGTTGTGCGTTTGTAAAGCTTTTCATAACATTCTATTGAAGCGAATACAATGGTTTATAGAAAAGTTTGAATTTTTTCAAACCGGATAAATGGGTTTAGAAAATTCCGATCTACACTTGATAATCTCAGTGATTTAGTATTGACAATAGAGAAAGTTTTCTTTTAAGGAAGACGTACACTATAGTACGCTTTATAGACATCGATAATGCATATAATAACAATATCAAAAGTCTTTTACATAATGTTGAGGAAATGGGAGTCGGATCTAATATTTGCACCTACGTACATAATTTTTTTCAAGGAAAGAAATCTTAATATTTTAATTGATAACTCGTATTATGTCTCTAGGAAAACTTAGCCCAAGGCGATACTTTATCACCTTTAGTGTTCAATATAGCAACTATGAATTTATGCAAAAAGATTAAAAAAATGTATTAATATCCCAATATGCTGATGATTTTGTGATATATATATAACTTGTGATAACTTTAGCTTAGGGACCATACATATGCAGAGATCGCTAGATGAATTGGATAGTCATTTATCCGATATAGGGTTGACTGTATCGCCATCAAAAACAAATATTTGTGTTTTCAAGTCTGACTATAGAAAATAAATAATTAATTTAAAAGTTAATTTATCTAGATGTTTAAAAGTTTTAAAGATCTTGGCAGTTCTAGTTGGGGTATTTATCCAGTGCACATGCGACGTCTATATATTTCATTAATTCGTAGTAAAATTGACTATACCAGTTTTCTACGACAATCGGTATCCATTTTCGACATCCACAACTAAAATTCATTAAGAAACACGAATTATGAACCTACGTCAACTTTATATATACCTATATATATATATAAATCTTGCATTCTGATAAGGAAAATTATTAGTATAGGAGAAGGACCGAATATGGAATACATAAACAAGTTCTGAAAAAAAATCAGTACAAAAGTTTTATTTTAATCAGTTTAATGGTTTACAATTAAATGCAGTCGTAATCACTCTTGAAAAGTAAGAATGAAATCAACAAATAATAAACACTTTCCGTAATATTATTAACTAAAATAAATCAACCAAAAAATTGCTTCTCAAAAATGTGATCCTATTATGGAATACCCTATTCCATAATAGGATCACGTCTGGTTAATCAAAACAAAATAATAAAATCAACCCTGCAAGCAAAAATCACAAATAAAATCTGCATGTTCTGGTCCGGAACACGCAACGTGACACCACTGTCTACAGGCAATGCACCGAATCCACTCTTCTCCCTTTATGTCTTCACTGAAAAAAACCCAGCGTCAGCATTTGGATCGTACGGTTGAGTAACTGCGGGCTTATCGTCACTATAATCATTAAATAAAGATGGTATTTCTATCAGAAGATGATTCAGACTTCAACACTGGTTTCTACATTTGCTTGTTTTTCTGACAGCCTCTCTCGATGATGGCTGTGGCTATATGAAAGACATGTGCAGCTCTCTTATAACCCATTGTTTGGGTTTTCACCGCTTCAATAGCATTTTCCATATTGGTTTTGTTTCAGGCTTTTCGGTTTTTTACTGGCGACTCCATGTTGATCATGAATATATTTGTAAAAGAGAGAAATAGTAATAAGTCACCACATTAAAAACTTACTTACGTTGAGATCCTAATATGGACTAGTATTCCATATTAGGAACTCGACGATATTCCATATTACGAACAATATGATGGCGGGAGGAAAAAAAATATAACTTTTTTTTATTATTAAATATTTATAAAATAACAATACCATTTAAAAACTACATACTTCGATTACATACTCAGCAACTTATATCGAAATATTCATGTAGGAATAATAAGAGAACATATACGTATAGCTTACGTAAATATCCAATGGATGTTTCGTCAACAGTGTCGCGCACTCTTACTCGCATCTAGTGCTGCCAAAAGCCACACTCCCACTGGCCGTCGAACGCGGGTAGCGAGAGGGATACTATGACATACGTCTAGAATATTCGTGGCGCTTAGTTTTAGAAATATTATGGTGTTCCATATTAGGAACGTATTCCATAATTGGTACTTTTCCTATAAATATGTACATTCTAATTTATCCTTCATGAAACATGTTAGTAAGCGTAGCACCCGTCGACCTAACCTACCAGTTCTCCCAAAAACTACAACAAATTATGCAAAGAAGGATATTACATTTGAAGGATTTATTAGATAGTTTTCACACAAATATTACAGATACTTATAGAGAACACGTGAAATAAAAACCTTTATTACTTAAAATTCATGAAGCTTATAAATCAACCAATATTTTTTCTAGTGAACGGATGGAAATGTTTTCATTGAACTCTTGGGTTAATAAAATAGATTTATCGAAAAGTATAAGAACAGATGTTGATAATATGAATAGGTACAAACAGTTTTATAATCTCCACACATTGCATGAGGTCTGCATATAGTTCATTAGTGGAAAATATTTTGATTTTTACAAAATCTATAATGATGGTTCAATGGATAATTGTGGGGATACAGCAGCTTTTTGGGACCCGCAATCTAAGAAAATTATAAGTTAACTCTAAATTCTAAGTTTTCGATTATGCATATTGAACTCATTGCTACTGTTGAAGCTCTGCCCTATATTGATTTCTGGGATTACGAGAAGTATTACTGGCTGATTTTTAAAGTGCTCTTTTACATTTGAATCGGTGTACTCTAGCCTATAGAGGAATGCCTATAGCTTATGAAATTATTGAGTTATTAAGTAATCTCCATTGTCAAAATAAATAGTAGGGGAGCCCAAGAGGGGATTTTCTGTAGTTACTCGAGCGCGGCAGATTAACATAAAAGAGGTTACCTTGCACTCTATTGAGTACTTTCACCATAATATAAGTCTTCTATATAAAGGGGCGCGTCTAGGGAAGCCGATTAAAATATTTAAAAAATGTTTTGATAAGGTAGAAATACTTGAAACCGTCAGATTAAGGTGTGGTAGGCTAGTCACATCCTGAAAAGTGTCCAATTCAATAATCTGCCGATTTGCACAAGCCGAAGAGGCAAAAATCGACTATAAAGTTTATGATGATTTTTGCCTCTTAGGCTTGTGCAAATCGGCAGATTATTAAATTGGACACTTTTCAGGATGTGACTAGCCTACCACACCTTAATCTGACGGTTTCAAGTATTTTTACCTTATCAAAACATTTTTTAAATATTTTAATCGGCTTCCCTAGACGCGCCCCTTTATATAGAAGACTTATATTGTGGTGAAAGTACTCAATAGAGTGCAAGGTAACCTCTTTTATGTTAATCTGCCGCGCTCGAGTAACTACAGAAAATCCCCTCTTGGGCTCCCCTACTAAAACAAATTGTACTACAGTGGGTACCCTCACATATCGGCCTAGAAAATAACGAAATAGTAGATAAATTTGCAAGCGAAGCCATAACAGAAGGTATTCCGTGTATACTACATACTTACCATATTGGTCAGATGTTTTGTTTTTAATAAAAATACAATGATTAGAAAATGTGGAAAGAATATCTTAGTGAAAAACTGTTATATAAAAGTATTGGGTATAAAACTATTCAACCTACCATAGGACGCTTCTCATGAGTCAGCTAGGCCGATATGAGTAGATATGATACTGAAACTAGTTTTAGGCTTCGTTCCGGTCACCTTCCATTGAACTATTTTGCGGTTTTAATGGGTAAGTCAAATTCGACAGATTGCGCTGAGTGTGGGATTGTGGAAGATACTAATCATAATTTAATGAAATGTGTTCAGAATGAGGCAGGCAGAATATGTTTCTTTGAAACATGTAAGCTAAATAAAATGGATGTTGGTGTTTGTAACACCCCAATCGGGTCAAGCAAAGATGCCGTATAAAATTGTGCAATTAGTATTAAAAAGGTAGAATAAATAGATAAAAAAAATTGTATTTCCTATAAGGGTGGCATGGTATTTACAATCAACCCCTATGAAAAATAAAAATAAAAAAAGTGTAAGAACATAGATTTATTTTTTGAACAAATCTATGAAATACTACTAATTATTATTTTTTATTTGTTAAGCACTTCAATTGATATATAACAAAGTTTTAAAATATAATAAACTAATGATATTTGTGTGTAAAAGTTCTAGATGGATGAAGGTGAATTTGACGAAATGAGGCGACGGAGATAAGAAATCATCCCCTGTATGTTCTACGTAACCAGATAGAAGAAGCTAAGAGCTTGTGAGGGCGAGCATTACAGCCGAAGCCTGATCGGACACGAGAGCCGACAAGATAGTGTTCACTATTTGCGAAGTAGGAGGCAGAGCTGTAGTGATCACCATTGGCCAAACTTTAAACACAGGAAGTTCTATTTATTTATTTATTTGATGAGTATGACTTTTGATGGAGATGAGGAGTATTTTTATTAATATTGTAGAGACAAATAGGTAGTGAACATGTCTGCATAACTAAGAGCTCGAGCGGATATGCGCCGAGCATGAGTGTTATGTATGACTGGTTGCTCAACTAGTTGGTAGTGAAAGAATAGAAGTAACTATCCTCTAGTTGAAGTTAGTGATATAATAACTATAGCGATATCAGGTCATAAGACTTGAAGCAAGATGGTAGTGAAAGAATAGAAGTAACTATCCTCTTGTCAAGTTGTAGTAATAGGATAGCTATAGCGATTATGCCATGAGATTTAAAATAAGATGTTAGTGAAAGAATAGGAGTAATTCCTCTAGCATATTTAAAGCGTACCCGTGACTCACAATGACCTTTTTTTCATCAGGCCATAGAAGGATTAAACCGATTGATTCATGACGTACCGAACAGATCTACGTCCCATCATAAAGCGGGAACTGCAAAAGAACATATATACCCCGCGTTCATTAAGAAATGTATCAACAAAAGACGTAGACTCAGGGGAGTATGGCACACCACCCACTATCTTAGAGATAAGACAGCCTTCAATAAAGCCTCACAAGAACTAAAGACGCTAACCAAAGATGTGGAAAAAGAGAACCTACAATCATATCTCGCAAGACTGACACATACTAGTGACCCGAACTATTCGTTGTGGAAGCCTACCAGAATCCTAAAGCGTCCAAAACAACAAAGTACACCATTGAGAACACAAACGGGTTCTTGTGTCCGCTCAGACTGTGAAAAAAACTAAGATCGACGCTAATCACCTACATACAGTCTTCAAACCACTCCCCAGCAACAATCAAAATCTAGAAAATGAAATAGAGAAATACCTTAGGTCATGGTAACATACTGTGACTAGTTCTTTATTTAATATTTACATCAGATCTACCTTCTACGCCAATACCATTACAGCGACATACGCAGATGATACCTCACTTCTTTCGACCCATGAGAATCCCGATTCCTGAGACCCGATCTGTAAGACTCCAATCACACCTGACTCTCATCGAAGCATGGTTCCAGCAGTGGCGCATTAAAACCAATACAAATAAACCGATTCAAGTATCTTATACATTTAGAAGGAAAACCTACCCTCCTGTGAAAGAGAGATCCCACAATCTGATGACGCCAAATACTTAGGTATACATCTCGACCGTTGACTCACTTGGCGCAAACACATATGGACTAAAAGGAAACAGCTAGACACAAATTCCGCAGCATATATTGGCTCATCAGTCGTAAGTCATCGTTGACAAATGACAGTAAAATGGCTATGTAATATCTATAAAGATATACTAAAGCGGAAAGCCTATATGGAGTTGTGGCATTCAGCTCTGGGGCAAAGTCAGCCATAGTAATATTGAAATACTCGAAAGGTTTCAGAGCAAAACAATGAGAACCATGATCAATGTTCCACCAAATATAAGTAATAAATATGTTAACCTAGATTTCAATCTGCAAATAGTGAAGGAAGATGTCGAGTTAAACAGGAATAATTATCAAGCCAGATTGGATCGACATATAAATGAATTAGCTGCCGAGCTGAAGGGGGTGGGCAGTCTAAGATTCTCTCGCCTTAAGAGAAATAGTAAATCGAACCTAGCGACTAGATTCACAGAGTGAAGATGAGGATTGAACCACTGGGTGCACGCCTCTACTGAAGATACATTTACCGATAAAAATCTAACAGCATTTTTGATTATTGTTAAGAACAAACAGATTAGAGATAGAAATAGAGAGTAGCAGGATTCAACAAACTTTTTTAAATGTAAGATGAGTGAATTGTAATGAATTGTGAAACTTTTTTTTGACTAAGTGTGGCCTAAAACGAAGGGACTCGTTATTGTAACGGATGGCCGACTGTAACATTCAGTTATTTTATGTACCAGTTCGTAGATTTTGAATATAGATTTTTGATATGTCAAGTGGACAGTCGGTGATTCGCATTATATGAGTTAGGAATATAAAATATAAATGTAAAATGAGTATACAGAAAAAGCGAGAAATATAATTGTTAATTGCCAAATATTTGTCTTCCTGGAAAACCCTTCTGGGCTGTTTTACTAGTCAAAGTCATATCCATGTAGGTATACTTATACAATAATATAACTAACAACTACCATACTACTATATTATGTTACAACTCGAGCTCTGACTAACTCATTAATTTATATATAATACTTAAGTTGTTAATTATTATTTATTATTATAAGTGGCTGCACTAATTTTCTTAATACATAGTGCTTTTAACAAACTAACATTAGAGATTTATTATAGGGCCATATTATAAATAATGTAGACACATGATGACATTCACTCGTTGGAACGTCTCGGTTTATACTTTTAATGGTACCTACATACTTAATTGTAGAATTATGCTAATATTTGTTTTATAATAAAGAAAATCGATCACAAATCGAAAAATATTTCTGAAATTTTATAGAAACCTTTTTCCTGACACGCAAACGAATTTGCTGGTTTAGGAACTAAAACTATAGTCCACCAAAACTAAATAAGACTTTGGCAGCTGTCAAATTGAAAACTTTAAAATCATAAATGAAATATAAAAAAAATAACAACCCAAATTAAATAATTTCAAATAAATTTGAAAATCATTTAGTTTTTTACATTGACATAAAACTCCAAAATCCAATTCCTGCTAAAAAAGCGATTCGATCGAACTTACATTCTTCCAATATTTTTGAAGTATGTGCCATGAAACCGCTACGATTATTCAGAGAGCTGGCGACGAATTTTGGGAAGGTCCTTTTGACAAGTTGAAATTGTAAAAAAATATAATTTCGTCAATTGACGAGTCCAGTCCGTCTGGGATAGCGTTTGCCGTTTGCGGTTATTTCGTTACTGCGCAGTATATAAATATTTGCAAAAAAAAAAAATTTTTTTTGGCAACTCCATTTTTGTTTAATGATGATTATTTTTTTTGACGAAATTATATTTTTTCACAATTTCAACTTTCTAAAAGGACCTACCCAAAATTCATCACCAGCTCTCGGGCTAGATTCGGATTCGGAAGAGCGGGATGACAAAATAATGTTCTCAGTTCTATCGTGATTCGTGAGTGACGAATGCTTATTAAGCATTCTGTCAAAAATTCGCATCTGTGTATGCATTTTTTAACTTTTGTTTTAAAATGTCCATCTAGATCCGAACCACGGTCATCACCGCGGCCACTGCCGGCTCCAATGGTGGCAACGCCGCCGCCATCACCACACGTCGTACCACGAGGTTGGAGGAGTATTGGTCTTCCGCCACTGACATATTTTCAACACCCGATTTTAGCGCAGTCATGTCTATCGACAAGTTTTTTTACATAAACGCAAAATGTATATTGCATGAAATATAGACATGACTGCACTAGAACTGGACGGCTCCAAGGTAAAACTTTAAAATGCAGCCAATTTGATGACCTGAACAGTAAATTCCAATCGATGTATACTTTATCACAGAACATAAGTGCAATTTTCTGATGCAATGAAAGCAGTAAATATAATTGTTCATTCCCAAATATTTGTTTTTCCGGAAAATCCTTCTGAGATGTTTCAATCAAAATGGTTACTTTCACAGATTCTGAGTTAAATAACGATGTCTAGGTACAAAATTGCCATACAAACACACTCTTAATGGCGTAACATTGTAATATCGTCAACTTAATTTACAATTTAAGACATTGTTTTTGTTTTTAATTAGTTTTACGAGTTTCATCTTTAGATTGTTGTACAAGAATATTACATGTTATGATAATTATATATGTAAATAACTTAATAATTTAGTCGTCCTCCAATGTGTGTGTGGCAATCCAGCCAAGCTTGAAGCCAAGAGATACACACTGGGAAGTGGGAGGTGGCCACTTCGGTGGGCGGTGTACCATGCGGGTTGTTCCTTCTCTGACGGCAGAGTGGACCGTGGGAGCTACTTCTTGGTTGCGTGATCTGCTTCGACAGACCTGCCGTCGGGGGTCGTGGCCGAGTGCGAAACGATCCTGCGACGCCCCATTGAGAGAGGGAGGTTCTGTTAAATCTTCTCATAAGCGGTGATTTCCAATAACCTGTATGTATATTGTATTTACAGGTGGTGTATGCGTAAATGCATCTCGCAACATTAAAAAAAAAGAATTCTTTATTTGAAATCATGTGTACCTACACGTTTGAACAAAGTTCAATACAATTCAATTCTTTTATTTCGTGGCTTCTAGGAGTGCCAGTTGGGCACTATTTACTTCGCTAATGTCGCGTAGGTTGGAGAAGAAAGTTATGTATAGAATGCCTAATAAAAAAGAAGAATGCGATGCATTGTAAAATATGATTTGCCAACAATATATAGAAAAACACTGAGATAAAATAAAACTTACAATTGTTAGTAGAATTATTATTATTCACATAATTACAATTATTCACATAATTTACATACAGCTACAATATGATTTTATTACTTTTTATGTATTTACACAAAAAACTACATAGCGGTCTAAACACATTGAACGAAGTTATTGCATAACAAAAATTGCGAAATGTCAAAATGTATTTCTTAAAGAGTATATCAGGATAAGCATGGGTCAGACGCCCCTCGGGAAAGTTAGGTTGATATTTTTACCATGGAATCACCTTAAGAAAACATTTCCCTAAGCTATCACCCCTCTTCATTCGCTAGTTTTTCAAATAAAACAATTAATTGTTTTTTTTTTAAATGGCTCTTTTTCTCTTACCACAAAAAAAAATATTGTGGTCTTTTCTGCAAACGTTAGATTCACCAAAGACAAGACATCTTACATAAGATACTTTGAAGTCTTTGCAGTGAATCGAAATAATCACAAATTAAAAATTTAAAAAGTAAAAATGTCGCGTTTTTTACAAGACAGTATCACGATTTTTTTTTCTATAAATGACCCTTACAATGCCCTATACTATAAATTTTTTTCAAAATTTTCGCTAGGGTACAACAATGTGAAAAAAAAAATTCTTTGGTTCAATTTCGAATTGTTCTGTAGAAGTAGCTGGTTGATTGTAATCAATTTCATCAAAAACTTATGAAACTTTTTGCTTTTTTATAAATATATTGTTTAGAAATATAAATATTTTATTTAGAAAAAAATAAATATATTTTATTTCGAAAAATAGTTTTTGGTTTCTCTAACACATTCTGTGAGTGAAGCACGGGCGAGCTGCTAGTTCATAATATTTACATATTGTAAATATTTTTTGAATTTTATCTTTACTCTTTCGTATTTTTTGAGTCGAAATAAAGCGCCTTGTATATTTTAAATACTTCAACATTTACATTACATAAATAATAATGGAGGATGCAAAAATATAAAATTATAAAAACAAACTGCAAATTTCCATTACTACAGTTTTTCAACTAGAATAATTCGATGTACTCGTATACTGTGGCACATGTTATCCATAAATAATATAAAAATATTATCAACCCATTGCTGTGTGAAAAGGACAACATTTATATAATGTAAGGATTATTATACTTCAGTGATTTTTATATCTTTTCCTGATACTTTATAATTGTAAGTGCAAAAAATTCAAGTAAATGTTAAACATAAGGTTATATTGCAACTGCATATTATGTATTGCGTCAAAAATGTATGAACATTTTAAGGAAATGATAAATTTGTACAAACCGTCCAAATCTCGCAACCTTCTCTTGTAGAAGGTTATTTCTGATCAAGAACTCTTACAATATTATATAATTAAGTGCTATTTTTGAATTGGATATGCATTATACGTCCAAGAACCAACTGAAATAAAACTGATACTATATCAACTAAATGTTGATTCTGTGCCAATAATATATTACCTATATGTACATCTACCTTAAAACATACCTTAACAATATAAATATTGTGGTAGAACATAGCAATATAAAAGTAACATGTGTACTAATAAAATGTGCCTACTCATATTTTACTGTAGAGTATAAATTTTACAAATCAAAAATACTTACATATATAAAAATACTATGCATTTGACGACACGTTTGGCTCAGTTTGTAGTGACCCTACTTGCTGTGCCAGCGGTCGCGGGTTCGAGTATCAACATACATAGATAACAAAGATTCAATTTTTAAATAAGAAAAGATGATAACAACAAGAAATACAATATGTACATAGTAGGTACTTAACATAAAATATGACAACTTCACAGTAATGAACAATGCTTTAACTCTATCATTAATATTAATTAACTATATTTGTATCTACTAATTAAAACAATGTAAAATAGAATATGTTATACATTTACATACATACATGACAGGAACCGCTCGGCACGCACAATAAGAAAATTACCGATTTACCGGTCTATTGCAACGGAATATCTATAGGGGGGCCCTCTTGGGAAATGAGATGGGTCACAGCCTCAGGTGACTAAAGCTATATACATAAAGTGTGTGTTAATAATGCATGGTAACGTATTTACTGCCTAATACAATTTTTTTGTTGTATTTATGAAAGCGAAAGTATATTTGTCCGTTTGTTGCCCTATTAAATAACTCCAATAGGATCTCATCAAAAGCGACATAAGCCACGTAGAAACCGATAAAAGCCACATAGAAACCAATAAATATTTATTGAAGTTTCTAAATTTTGTGCTTACTTCTTATTTTTTTTGTAGCAAAAGAGCAGCAAATATTGATGATGATGATGTCCTCCTAGCCGATTCCGGCCACGGTGGCCAATCCTAATGAGATAAGCCAACTGCGCAGGAGATATTATAGTGCTCAAGTGTACGCGCAGACACAAGTGCACTCTCTATTCCTATCACTCTCATACTCTGGTGGGACGACCACGCGACACGACCGGTGGGAGTTAAGGCGCAGGACCGACGGCTTTACGTGCTCTCCGAGGCACGGGGGTGAAACACCGCCAACTTCCCAACTCCAGGCTGTTACTGAAACTTACTATACAGGAAGACTCAATAACTAAACTTGGCCCGACCTGGGACTCGAACCCAGGACCTCCGGGTGTTCAGCTGTACATGCTAGCCACTACACCACCGAGGCAGCAAATATTATAAGATAATTCTCTAGAAGACTTATATATGTAATTCTGTACTATTTCTAGACTGTTAATTCGTACATGTTTACTTTTTCTTTTAAAGAGAAATAAAGGTTTAAGGTTACTGAAGGACGCGCGAGATGTAGTAAACGCAGTGAGGAGTCTAGTGTTTACTGTGCCTATGGACAATAGTGTGAGTTTTTTTTATCAACTGAATCGCGATAACATGTATATACAGCATTAAAACTGCTATCAAATGACGAAAGTCACGAGTTATTAAATTGTTTCTAATTAAAATTGTCATTATTACAATTTCATAATAGAAATTTTTTAATAAATAAAAAAAACACACATTTTAGAGTACATATTAAGTATTCCTAATTTTGCAAAGTAGGTAATAAACAAACAAAAGAGCACCTAATGTCGAGCGATAGATTATTTATCTAATTACAATTAGAATGTGTTTATAGATGAATCAAGCGACATAATATTATAACACAACAAAGTGAGATAACAGAAGTGTTCTTGAGCGCGCATTGACCCGGATTCAAAATAACGTTATAAATTGTTTTATGAGACTATCTATTAACACGTTCGGCCCAGCGCCGCCGTAAGAAGATTCTCGCATTGTGACACACCGTTTCCCCATACAAATTGGATTTACGTTGATAAACGTTGTGCTTTTCATGTGTGCAAGATTAATTTTTGATGCGACACAAACGTTGAGAGACGTCGACGTTTTATAACGCTGTGTCACATATAGTTTGAGTATTTACCATAAGCTAGAAAACAACGTCAAATCACGTTGACATTAGTAAACGCTGCGTCGCATACAGTCAATATAAGGTATAGAAACCTAAGAGCAACGTTTAGTTACGTAGACGTTCATAGACGTTGCGTTACTGAAAGTTAATTATGCTTATGTAAAACGACTATCAAAGTCCTATCACGTTGACATTTACTTTTTGATTTCTTCGGAATCTGTATCTTTGTAACGGTAATTGCGTGAGTTTCTTGTTGCCCTTCCATACCACATATGTGGTGGAAATATTTTATCGAAAACGTCTACGACTAAAGCATTTGGGCCAAGTTCAAATTGGTAACCTCAGTAAAAGTACTTTCAAAGTAAAACATTGTTATATCTGCTAGAGAGTCTTCCCAATTTTTAATTGGAGAAGGTGTCCGTTGCTTTGGTCGTTGTAGCTTATCTGTCAGTGGTTCTCGATTACGATTGTGATCGTGAGAAGCTCCGGGCATCGGGTTGTTTTCCACCCTTAGTGGACTTGATGAGGGTGGTGGTGATGAGTGCTTCTCCATTTCTATCTCTTCATGTCATGGCAAATGAGTCGGAGCGTGCGGCTGATCGCACTTTTCTGCAGTCAGTGGCGCTGGTGACAAGATGCGTGTTGTTGGGTAAACCTCTTCAGCTACAAGCAACGGTAAACTATCTGGAAGATCTATAGGAAAGCTCTAACAGACTACAACAAAGAGATTAGGAGGGCTAAAAGAGAATCGTGGAGGAAGCTCTGTGAGGAAATCAAAAGTCTTCCATAAGTAGCAAGACTCCACAAACTTCTCTCTAAAACCAAACCTAATCCTATCGGACTTCTCAAGAAGGAAGACGGCTCCTTCACAACTACAGAGAAAGAGACCCTCGAGTTGCTGGCCACGGCACACTTCCCTGGGTGTCTCTTGGAGAATATTAATAATCAGCAGGCAGGCTATCATAGACCTCGCAGTGAGGACTGGTGCAAAGCTGCCAAGATCATAAGACCCAACCATGTTCGGTGGGCCGTAGACTCCTTTAAGCCCTACAAGGCGAGAGGGGAAGACGGGATACCACCAATCTTACTGCAGCAAAGGGGTGAACATCCTCCTTTCCCACCTGAATATATAAATCTTCAGAGTGAGCTTCGCCTGGGGATATGTACCAGATATATGGACCCATGTCAGGGTCATATTTATACCTAAAACTGGTAAAAAAGACTATAGCCAGCCAAAGTCTTTTAGACCAATAAGCCTCTCTTCATTCTTACTCAAAGCAATGGAGAAGGTACTGGATAGGTATATAAGAGATGAAGTGTTGACTAAAAGTCCAATCCACTTTAACCAACATGCATATCGTAAAGGCAAATCAACCGAGACTGCCCTTACAAGTCTTATAGACCAAGTGGAAAATGCGTTAGAAGACAAGGAAATAGCACTATGTGCATTTCTAGATATCGAAGGTGCTTTTGATAACTCTTCTACTTCGCTGTTGGTAAATGGGTTGATAACTAAAAATGTCGACCCAACAACAGTAAAGTAGGTGAAATCTATGCTCACTAGCAGAAAAGCAAAACTAGCCCTCCACTATACAGCTATCTATATATCCACAGCAAGAGGATGTCCGCAAGGGGGAGTTCTATCCCCATTACTGTGGACCCTTGCTGTGGAGGAATTACGTCGCTATCGGTATTTATGGATTCTGGATCGTAATCCTTGTCAGTATCGTACTCTCCATCATCACTGAAAGAATCAGGAGTAACTTCCCAAGACGAAGAATCTTCAAATACCTTCAGAAACCCCTTACTGTAGACACGCTTTTTATCCATCTAAAACAATATCAAAATTAAAATATATCAACTAATTATTATAATTATACAAAAATAAATGTAATATACATTTAAATATACACACTTATTTATAATTATTATTAAAAATAAACATATTATAAAAATCTTACGGTTTATCGTTCACTTCAATACGGTTGAGCGACGTTCGCGCAGCACGCGCTCCTCTTGATGCGGTGCAGAACGACAGAAGCTAGCCGCGTCGCTACTCCCCGCGACGTGTACGGACGTTGTGGGTATGCGTATGTGAGCATGTGCGCGCGTGATGGATGTTAGCAAAATGCCACTAAAAGTTGATTCGTTGCGGCAGTAGACTTTTGAAACTTCCAAACGATGCGGCGCAAATACCTCTTTAGTAGAATATCGTATTGACTCCTGACGTTATGAAACGTAGGGCGAATAAATGCACGTTTAAAGTAGACGTGACTAAACGTTGTGTCAATTATTTAATTTCTAATTTTGCCGTCATGAGACGTTGCTGGCCCGAACGTGTTAAAAGTAAATCTTGAGTTTGTATCTGTTTTAAAACGTGGTATTGTTGCATAATATTAAATAACAACACAATAGTGGTCTAAGTAAATATGTAATCGTATACCGTAGGTTAGGCTGATTATAAACCTATTATAAAGAATTGCAAACGTTAAAATAAGGTTTCTAACAAAAGAGGTCTAATCTAATAAATTGCGAAAGCAATCAACTCGCAGAATTGTTAACTTTTTAATCTTACATTGTAAAATTAAAAAAATAAAACAATTTAAAAAGGTGAAAAATAAACAAAAAAAAAGTTCCAAAGAGTTTTTTTATAAGTCTTCATTTAATGTTGAATAAGGTAAGGTTCTAAAAAAATTCAAGAAGAAACTCTCTCGTCAACTTGTTCACATTTTTAGTTCGCTTTTTTGTTTTTATTTTTGTTCAGGCAGACGTTTTTAATTTTATTTAACCATTTCTTATTCCAAATTACTTTAAAAACATATAAGTAGTATATATTTTGCACAGATCAAGAAAATAAAGTGTGTTTGGGAAATTTGTGATCGCAAACTAGCGATATACAGTTTATATCAAACTAGCGAGGTTTGTCCCTGGGTTAATTCCCGGATGATTTCCGGGATAAAACGTATCTATGTTCTTCCCAGGGTCTCAAACTATCTTACCTTTCAGTTCAGTAGATCCAGAGGTTACTCACTACAACCTCACAAACTCACAAACTTTACCTCTTTATAATTTTAGTATAGACACATCATATAATACTATACTAGGTATAGATAAATATATTTATGTACGTAAAGCATCATCGTAATATCTACGTCATATGTCGTGCCAAATATCATAAATAACTTCTGTGAACCTCATCTTTTCTATAGCTAATGTTAAAGAGTGTCATAAAACATATTTATGCGGAACAGTATAAACCAAGTCAAATTTTATTCAAAATTTAGTATAATGATAAAACGACCAAGTCAACACTGACTAAGTTAGCGCAAACAGTAAGTTTTTTTTTTTATTTATTTGACACCCACAGACATACATACATACGTCCGTGCCTTTTTTTGAGCATTTTTATATTCTGTTGTTATTTTTATTTCATTTGAGATGGATTCGTGCATGTACAATTTCAGAATCAAAGGATGTGGCGAACAAAAAGAAAAGCTGTACGAAACTATGGGGTCGGGTGAGCTTTAAGAGTCCACCCAAATGAGGTTAGTGTGTTTTAAGCGAGGTTATTTAATAAAAGAAGAATGGACTTTAAGAGTCATGGGTTGAGCTTGATGGTGTTTTTTCTGCTAGTGGTGTGGTGCTTGCCTGGTAGGTGAAGTTTGCCAGGATCTTTATCGCCTCGTTGTCTCTATGAGGGATTGCCATTTTTAGATTGTAGTCTATTGGCCGATTTCACCAACGTCACCTAAGCTTAAGGGTAAGTCCATTAACAAACCCCTAAGCATGGTTAGGGGTTTGTTAATGGACAGTTTCTGTTTCACCGACAGTTAGGGGTCACCTAAATATTAAAATGCCACCTAAATATAGGTACTAGAACTACGGGCTCTGACGATGGTAAAACGAAATTTAATTTAGGGGCTAGTTTTGGGGGAACTTTTAAGCTAGGGATCCCATACGTAGGTGGTAGCTTAAGTGATGTTGGTGAAATCGGGCATATGATAGCCCTGGATGTTGCTTCGTACGTCCGACGGATAAAACTGCCAATTTCGTCTTCACTGTCTTCACTCTTCTTGGATGTCAATGCCAATGGAATCTTCATTAACATTAAGGGTTACATGGATCCCATAATCATACTCAATCTCTAACGTTAGCTGATATTTTAACCTAGGACTAGCAGATTATTATGATAATAGCGGTTTGTTTATAGGTAAAGTTATTAAGATTAAAACAATCGAAGGTTTCGTACCGTTTTATATTTGTTATATAAAAAAATAGGCTTTACACTGAACAATTAAATTATGTGGCAATTTTTAATTGCTTCTCTAACTTAATTATTGAGCTTAATAAAAAGGTTACATTAAAGTAACATAACTTTTTCAAATATGATTTTTACAGACATTGCTGGAAACTACATTTCGTCATAAAACCGTATGATTCATCAAAATTGGTTAAGCCGTTTAGTAATTACAAGGGAACATAGGGTCGGACAAACATACATACAGAAATACCTATATATAGGTAAACACATAATCCTCTTTTCGACTTCGCCGCAGTCGGGTAACAAAATAGTAGTAGAGTGCAGTTTTTTATATCTAATGAAATCATAGGTCAAAGTAGGTAGGTATTTAATAAGATTGTAATATATGTATGTAGTTTATTCACAGTATTTGCGCACAGTAACAAAGTTCTAGCTACAAAAATATTATTTGGATATTTAATTGACTTTGAAATTACTTCAAGTAGCAAATAAAAAATAAGAAACAAATAATTTAACGAATACTTTATTGTAATATAAGAATTATTTACTTGCAGCTTTCAACTGGACAAGTTCTTTAACTCCGAAGAAAGGTTTTGGGGAATGGGTACATCAGTTGTTTGACTACTTTCAGAGTTTAATTTACACTTACAAGATCATAACTCCGAAGCCTGAATAACTTTCACGATATTGTAAAACAGTTAATTAGATTAGCCATAAAATACAGTTCTGATATTAGTAGGTACAATTCTGTTATGCTCCATATTTTTTTATGCTCTGCCTCGGTGGTGTAGTGGCTAGCATGTACGGCTGCCCTGGACGGAGGAGGACACCCGGAGGTCCTGGGTTCGAGTCCCGGGTCGGGTCAAGTTTAGTTATTGAGTCTTTCTATATAGTAAGCCTCAGTAACAGCCCGGAGTTGGGAAGTTGGCGGTGTTTCACTCCCGTGCCTTGGAGAGCACGTAAAGCCGTCGGTCCTGCGCCTTATTTATCTACGATATGCTATCAACAAGTTCTCAGTTACTTTGGATATATTGCCCGGATCTCTAAAAATGGAATGTTATAGAGAAAATGAACGAAAAAATATGTGGATGACCACCTAGCCGCTTTCCCGATCAAGTCAAAGCTTTGTCAGGACTCCCGACACCATCTTCGAACAAGCCCAAGATAGAGTGGCGTGGAGAAATCTCATACACGTCATCGTTATGACACCCATTTTAAAACGTGCGACCTTCATAAATGATGATGCCAACCAGCACTACTATTAGTCAATAAAAAATAAAACACAAATATTGATGTAGTTATAACCATTTTTTTTTTAAACAATATTAGTAATTACCGATTTGTTAATGTCATGTAAATTGTAGACATACAGGTTTATACATATAGGTTTTTTTTTTATATTCACGCAGGTGGGTAACACGTGTGTCCTTCTGACATGATTATTTTTTGAAATATCTTATCGATGAGTCTCTTACTATAGTATTACGTAGGCATCAGAAAAAGTAAAAAGTATGAGAAGGGAAGCGAAGCGGAGAGGGATGGGGGTTGTCTAAGGGGTTTGTACTATATGCAGTGTAAACTCTATAAATATATTCGATATTCTCAGCATGCTCTCAGAAGCCAAGTAGTATTTACTTTTGTTTTCAACCGACTTCAAAAAGGAGGAGGTTCTCAATTCGACTGTATTTTTTTTTGTTTTTTTTTTTTTTTATGTTTGTTACCTCAGAACTCCGTCATTTATTAACCGATTTGGACAATTTTTGTGTTGTTTGAAAGGGTATACTTCCAGATTGGTCCCATTTAAATTTCAAAAAAAAAATACCACCCCTAAGGGTGGAAAAATAGCTAATGATGAATTTAACCTACTTCTAATTGTCATATTAACTTTAAATTTGCAAGTGTTTCTATTTCCGTTGATAGTACAGTGGTTCGGTATTATTGACCTGATCTGATGGTAAGGCCAGAAGGTGGATAGGTGGAACTCTTCAACGGCTAATAGTAGATACTTTGAGTTTGGGCTTATTTTGTTTGATTTGACAAGCCTAACACGTTAGAATGCTTACTTCGCTACTACTGTCTACACTAAAAAGGGAAAAATAAAAACTTTTTAACAAAAAAATAAAAACCGACTTCAAACAAAAGCACTAAAAAGTAAAAAATAACTGATTGGTAGTTTTCATTTACTATACATACCTAATCAAATATATTCGAAGTCGGTGTGCTTTGGCTAAGTAATTAAAGCCTGCCTATTAAATACATACCTAATCAAATATTTTCGAAATCGGTATCAGTCCATACAAAGCAAAGCACACCGACTTCGAAAATATTTGATTAGGTATGTATAGTAAATGAAAACTATCAATCAGTTATTTTTTACTTTTTAGTGCTTTTGT
The DNA here is from genome assembly GCA_947093115.1 of Brenthis daphne. Classification (NCBI taxonomy): domain Eukaryota; kingdom Metazoa; phylum Arthropoda; class Insecta; order Lepidoptera; family Nymphalidae; genus Brenthis; species Brenthis daphne. The sequence continues at coordinate 11,260,653 of OX352475.1, read as the reverse complement.
TTGAAGTCGGTTTTTATTTTTTTGTTAAAAAGTTTTTTGTTTATGTATTTTATGTTTGTAATTATTTATAATGTATAATCTAGCTATTGTAAGTGGCTCCGCCGTTCTAATTGGATGTAAAAAAAAACGTCATTCTTTTAAACAAAAAAAAATCCTAATGTAGAAATTCAATTTATTTGGTTTTCCCTAAAACTCATATGTACATAATATATGTAATACACTTTATAGCACAATAGCCATTCTCTATTATGAAGAAATACGTTCATATTTAGACGTTAGTAAATACCTATACCTACGTCGAAAAAGAATAAACAAAATAAAGATGTGCACGACTCTACACCACCCTCAGCTGCTCAACAAGGACTCGATGCCTAAGCAAATCAAATACTTATTGATATACTCGTATACATATAATATTACATGATATTAATGATGACATGACGAAATCATCATGACGAAGATCTAAAAAATAGGCAAAGTTAAATAGATTTAAAAAAACATAACGAAAACTTTATCGAAAAAAATGCGCGGTCCATTGAGTTTCGTAATCCATACATATAATAAAATTGTAACCTAGCCGAATCTGTACATTAGATATTTTTTGTAAAATCTTATTGAAATGAACTTTATTATCGATACAGGGTCCGAATCTTTAATTTTTAGAATTTTTGTCTGTCTGTCTGTTACCGCATCACAGAAAAATCACTGGAGGGATTTTGATGAAATTTGGTATGGTGATAGCTGGTTATCCAGGTCAACATATAGGATACTTTTTACAGCGGGAAAATATCTCATTTATGAGAAAAAATACAAAAACTGCAAAGTAAGAGTATACTAATATGTAAAACCTAAGAATTTGGTTTTTGGTCATCTGAACGCGGGCGGAGCCGCGGGCAATGCTAGTACGTTATAAAGAGCTTACTTACACGATATATTTATAAATGTTAAACAATAATATCGGAACTTCTGGGAAACTTAAACTACACATAACACAGACACAAAATGTCCTAGAAATATTAAAATAACGTTAATTATAACTTTCATATATATGTATGTGCATATTATTTATGTCTAGTTATTTTAAATATAAGTTTCACACTTCTCCTTTTATGTACATATGTAAGTCTTAAGTTTCAAACTTGTTTTATGTTCTTTTATTACTAATTTGCCATTTTTATAAACTTTTATCATAGTAAAGAAATACATGGTAAAACTATAGCTTGAAACACAGGTTTTTAACCTAGTTCAGGTTACAAGTAGGTACGAGATAGGTCCCAAATTAATTATCCAATCTAATTCTGACGACACGTTTGGCTCAATGTGTAGTAACCCTACTTGCTATGCCAACGGTTGCGGGTTCGAATCCCGCTGGGGTCATTCACTTATGTGATGAACACGAATGTTTGTTCTCCAGTCATGGGTGTTTATATTTATAATATGTATGTATTAAAGTTATATATATGTAGTGTATCAACTAACTGGTATCCATAAAACAAGCCTCGTAGCTTACCATGGAACTAGATGGTGCTGTGTGTTAATGTCCCAACATATTTATTTATTATTTATTTAATTTAACTGTTCAGCATTTACCGAATTTTAATTAATTATCATTTAAGGAGCTATTCATAACTAGCGACTTATCCTTACTTCGCTAGGGTGCATCCCTAGATACGTTTTAATTTTGTTTAAGCGGAACTCTAATTCATTTTTAAAATAAAAGCGATAAATGAAAATTTTTAAAAACTTCCGACCATTGACCGATTTTCATCAAACATAGCTAAGACTAATTCACCTTTCAAACAAAGAAAACAAAATCAAAATCGGTTCATCCGTTCGGGAGCTACGATGCCACAGACAAACACACACAGAGACACGTTAAACTTATAACACCCCGTCGTTTTTGTGACAAACCAGTTTAAAAATTGTATTTTTTTTCTAAGTAGCTTAAATAATTTCATAACTCATATTATGCATTTAGTAAAAAGCTGTTATTTTAACATTACAAACAGACACTTCAATTTTATTTATCTGTATAGATTATGCAAGTCTACTTATATCTTATAAATATATTATGTAACTTTGTAAAAAGTATATGAATCAATAATAATTATTATTAATTATTATTATTAATAATTACCTCTAGACTCTAGCGTTCACGTTTACCGACCTACCTAATAGAACAGCACAGATAATAATTATCTGTATACATTATATTTATATAATCTATGGAATTTGTATATATATTATATGCATTGTCCTATGTACAATGTAATTATCATAAAGATGATGAAGATCGATTTATTACAAATTCAGCAGATCAACTAACCAATTTCAAAATTTATAAAATTACTCATTTTATGTTTTTAAGTATTTAAGTATTTTATCTATTTAGTATTACTAGTCTTAAAAGTTTATAGCATATACATCAATCTTTTATCAAGGTTACTTAGTACATAAATATATTATACCTATATTAATAAAATGATAAGAGTCGGGCTCCGAACACGCGCGTGTTTATATTGTGAATAAAGATGGCCTCGCTGTGTTTATGACGAAAACTTTAAAAATACTGACTTCCAGGCACTAAAATGTAAAAAATAACTAAACGGGGGTTTTCATTTAGAATAGATACCTAATCAGATATTTTCGAAGTCGGTGCCAGCACAGTTTTTAGAATTTTTGTCTGTCTGTCTGTGACGGCATCAGGAGAAAACACTGGAAATTGCCTTTTATATATATAACTAGCATTACCCGCGGATCCACTCGCGTTCAGGTGATCAAAAACCAATTTCTTAGGTTATACATATTAGTATACTCTTACAATGCAGTTTTTGTATTTTTTCTCAGAAACGAAATATTTTCCCGCGGTAAAATGTATCCTATATGTTGACCCGAATAACCAGCTATCATTATACCAATTTTCATGAAAATTTGTCCAGTGGTTTTCTCGTGATGCGGTAACAGACAGACAGACAGACAGACAAAAATTCTAAAAACTATAGATTCGGCCTCTGTATCGATAATAATGTCTATTTCAATAAGATTTTCCAAAAAATATTTAATGTACAGATTCGGCTTAGTTACAATTTTATTATATTATAGATTTCATGTTTTATTATACGAGACACGAGTAGCCACTAGCCAGTAGGTAATATGTATAGAATATATAATGGATGTTAAATATTCTGTTAATCCAAGAATGTATTATTTTATAAGCGTAATTAATATTCGTCTACTACAGTACAAATTATTATTAAAATATTAATTTACATACTCATTTCATACACTTTTTTACCGACATATTGTATATTGTGAAGGCTGGTTCACGTCATAAAATTACGTAAAACAATAAAAAATTAAAAAAAAAACACATCATTGCATGTTTAGAATCTTAGAGGACAATGTTAGTGATATAAAATGCCGTATATTTTTGTATATTGTTTTTTTTTATTTCCACAAGCACAAATAGGCATAATACGAGGGTGTTAACATTAATATAAGCAAAGTTTGTGACCTGATTTACTGTTTTTGAACTCGGCTTGTAGAACTCAATTATAGTATGATACTATAAAAATTACACTTTTAATTTTAACGGTATCTCTAAAATGTTGTTATTTAACTAATTAGATAACAATTTTGATAAAAAGTTCTTGGTTAGATGCTTCCATATACAGGTACTGAATAAATTTACCGACTTGGTTTTACATTAGATCTCAAAACTGTTTGCGGTAGAAGAACTGTGTTGAGAGACTTGCATTTTTTTACATGTTAAATTTTTCATGGGATCTCTTTTTGTATATAGTTCTTCTTTTTTTTTGGTACTACATATTTCTTGTGCGTATACGTAACTCAATTTTGCCTGCTATAAGATCGCTAAGATCTCAATCTCATCGCTAGCCTTCGCGGTTCGCCACTCTGTGGCTGCTTATAAGTATAGTATAGCTATATTACTAAAGGAGACATCGTCTGTGACTTACTGTACTATACGCCCTCTATTTACCTACCTATACATTTGGGTAGTTTAATGGACAAAAAAATTATATGAACTGCAAATGTAATTTTGTAATCGTATATATCGCATATCTAATTGTATATGATTACAAAGTTACTTACGCAGTTTGTTGTGTATTTAGAAAACAGGAGTGGAATTACAGGATGTTTTAGTTATTCCTCGCATTATAGGCTAATTGAGCACTAATTGAGCTCAAAATTTGAAGCTATTGTGTCTGCCACACTACCTTATCTCGGCTACCTTAAAATTATAATTATCAGTGAGTGAGAAAGTGATGAAATTAAAGAATTTGATCAGAAAGAGTTCTTAAACTGCAGGTTCAAATTGAATGTAATTTGGAAGTATACCTAGTTATATTATGTCCTCTTAGTCAATGAAAATTTAGGCGTCTAACTTTATCCATAACAAAGGAACAGGAGGGTCTAAAAAGTTCTGATTGGCTTCAAGAAAAGGAAGTTGACATACACACATAAGTTTTGTTTTGCTCGACTTGGCGGGGGCACTGCCGTACCCCCAGAAAACTGGGTGATAAGTTTATTACTTTTTTATAATATTAAATATTAAAAAATATTTTTCAATTATGTTTCATATTTAGTATTGTGGCTCCATCAAAGATAAATTAGCATAATTTGATACAGATGTTGACTTAAGCAGTAATTATGCTTACAATTATTAGATGAGTTTAAACTTTAGGAGAGCGTTTGCTAGAGAAAGGAGGCGGCGATTTGAACTTGTGTACCGTAAGCCATTAATGTTGATATAATCTATACATATAATAAAATTGTAACTAAGTCGAATCTGTACATTAAATATTTTTTGGAAAATCTAATTGAAATAGACATTATTATCGATACAGAGTCCGAATCTATAGTTTTTAGAATTTTTGTATGTCTGTCTGTCTGTCTGTAATCGCATCACGAGAAAACCACTGGATATATTTTGATGAAATTTGGTATGATGATAGCTGGTTATCCGGATCAACATATAGGATACTTTTTACCGCAGGAAAATATCTAATTTCTGAGAAAAAATACAAAAACTGCATTGTAAGAGTATACTAATATGTAAAGCCTAAGAATTTGGTTTTTGGTCATCTGAACGCGGGCGGAGCCGCGGGCAATGCTAGTCCATACATATAATAAAATTGTAACTAAGCCGAATCTGAACATTAAATATATTTTTTTAAATCTTATTGAAGTAGACATTATTATCGATACAGAGGCCGAATCTATAGTTTTTAGAATTTTTGTCTGTCTGTCTGCTACCGTATCAGAGAAAAACCAATGGAGGGATTTTGATGAAATTTGGTATAGTGATAGCTGGTTATCCGGGTCAACATATAGGATACTTTTTACAGCGGGAAAATATCTCATTTCTGAGAAAAAATACAAAAACTGCAATGTAAGAGTATACTAATATATAAAACCTAAGAATTTGGTTTTTGTTAATCTGAGCGCGGGCGGATCCGCGGGCAATGCTAGTAATATCTATTTTTGCGATTAACATACGTAACCCATAGGAGTGTTTGTTGAACATAATACTTTCTTAGATTTACGCGAATATTTGACATTTTAAATAAAACTATCTTTTCGGATTTTGTCGCGGATTTATTTGCATTTTTGTTTCCCGACGTTTCGAATGCTTTACAGCATCCATGGTCACGGGAGAGACTGAGGTGTTACATGTCTTGTATGTATAGTTGTTACAGACAGCCTACCCACAATTAACAAAATGAAAATTGCACCAATTACATTACAATATTTTTTAACTTTAAACATTTTTATAATTTTAATTATAATTGAATATGGAATATTATTTATTTCATTTTTGCTATTATTTTTATAATTATTACAATTTTAAAATATTAATTAGTAATCTATATTTAGTGTTGCCATTATTATATTTATAACCATAAAGAAAAATATAAAATATAGTGTTAATTATTTAAGCCATATAATTGTTCTATGTGTAATTTAAAAAAGTTAAAGTTAATTAAGGATAATTATTTTAATTTAGTTTGCTATTATTTAAAAACAACTTACTAAGCAACACTATTACTATATACTTTTACAAATGAGAAATGAAAAATATTAATCTGATATGCTGTCATTTTGATCTACACAGTAAGAACTTACTACATCTACCTGTCTGTTATGTTTATATTTATTATTTGATTTTATTATATTAATAACAGGATCCCATGACGATGGTAGTACCCAGCCATCTTCCCTGTTGAAATTAGGATGTTTTTTAATTTCTATGGCTTCTCGAATCATTCTAGGGCGATATCGGTTTTCTTTCGCCAGGATTTGAGGTCTATCAAAGCGAATGTAATGGCTTGGGCGGTCCTGGCTATGTTTGCAGACAGCAGATGTTGTATTGCGACGGTGCTTCACATCAGCTATGTGTTCTTTGACCCGGGTTCTAATGGATCGCTTTGTTTGTCCGATGTAAGAGAGCCCACAATCACAATCAAGCTTGTAAACTCCTGCATCTTGTAGAGGGATGTGGCACTTGACAGGTGGTAAGAACTGACTAATTTTCTTTGGCGGCTTGAAGTAAGTTTTAATTGAAGCTCGCTTTAGAATGTAGCCAATCTTGTCTGTGACGCCTCTCATGTAAGGTAAGACTGCAGGGACGCGCTCGACTGTGGCTGGTTTCACTCGGTCCCTGTGACGTAGGCGCGGCACTTGCAGCTTGTTGTCTCGCAGAACTTGCTTGACATGTTGCAGTTCTCCGGCCAGGTGTTGCTCGTCACAGATCCCGCGCGCCCTCTGAAACAAAGATTTTCCCACGGTAGCTAACTGTGAAGGGTGGTGGTGAGATTCACCATTCAAGTACCTATCTGTATGGGTCCCAGGAAAATCTTTGTTTCAGAGGGCGCGCGGGATCTGTGACGAGCAACACCTGGCCGGAGAACTGCAACATGTCAAGCAAGTTCTGCGAGACAACAAGCTGCAAGTGCCGCGCCTACGTCACAGGGACCGAGTGAAACCAGCCACAGTCGAGCGCGTCCCTGCAGTCTTACCTTACATGAGAGGCGTCACAGACAAGATTGGCTACATTCTAAAGCGAGCTTCAATTAAAACTTACTTCAAGCCGCCAAAGAAAATTAGTCAGTTCTTACCACCTGTCAAGTGCCACATCCCTCTACAAGATGCAGGAGTTTACAAGCTTGATTGTGATTGTGGGCTCTCTTACATCGGACAAACAAAGCGATCCATTAGAACCCGGGTCAAAGAACACATAGCTGATGTGAAGCACCGTCGCAATACAACATCTGCTGTCTGCAAACATAGCCAGGACCGCCCAAGCCATTACATTCGCTTTGATAGACCTCAAATCCTGGCGAAAGAAAACCGATATCGCCCTAGAATGATTCGAGAAGCCATAGAAATTAAAAAACATCCTAATTTCAACAGGGAAGATAGCTGGGTACTACCATCGTCATGGGATCCTGTTATTAATATAATAAAATCAAATAATAAATATAAACATAACAGACAGGTAGATGTAGTAAGTTCTTACTGTGTAGATCAAAATGACAGCATATCAGATTAATATTTTTCATTTCTCATTTGTAAAAGTATATAGTAATAGTGTTGCTTAGTAAGTTGTTTTTAAATAATAGCAAACTAAATTAAAATAATTATCCTTAATTAACTTTAACTTTTTTAAATTACACATAGAACAATTATATGGCTTAAATAATTAACACTATATTTTATATTTTTCTTTATGGTTATAAATATAATAATGGCAACACTAAATATAGATTACTAATTAATATTTTAAAATTGTAATAATTATAAAAATAATAGCAAAAATGAAATAAATAATATTCCATATTCAATTATAATTAAAATTATAAAAATGTTTAAAGTTAAAAAATATTGTAATGTAATTGGTGCAATTTTCATTTTGTTAATTGTGGGTAGGCTGTCTGTAACAACTATACATACAAGACATGTAACACCTCAGTCTCTCCCGTGACCATGGATGCTGTAAAGCATTCGAAACGTCGGGAAACAAAAATGCAAATAAATCCGCGACAAAATCCGAAAAGATAGTTTTATTTAAAAAGTGTTTGTTGAAAATATATCAATAAAGATAAACACATGATATTAGATATTATCCATGAATTATAATATTTTTATAATATTGTGACGCACTTTTGGAATTTAAATATTGAAATCTTACATTAAATTACACAATTTACAAACGCTGAGAAATTATTACATGCAAATATACATTATACTTAAATGCAATTTTAGCTATTTAGCTTCCTATATGATTAAAATCTCGAAGAACATCCTTCATAAGAAGCAAACAAAAAATATATAAGTGGAATATATATGGAAAAAATCGAATTACTTAAATGCAAAATTTATATTACATTTCAAGCACGTTTATTAAAAAAACGAGATATCGTATTTAAATGATTCAGTTACAATGTGTTTCTCTTTTTTAAAGTTTATTTGGTTAAAAATTAACATCCCTCATTTCCCCTTTCTATTAATCGTTTAACATTTTAATAAAGGTACTAGCATTAGCCGCGGCTCCGCCCGCGTTCAGATGACCGAAAACCAGATTCTTAGGTTTTACATATTAGTATACTCTTACATTGCAGTTTATGTATTTTTTCTAATAAATGAGACATTTTCCCGCGGTAAAAAGTATTCTATATGTTGATCCGGATAACCAGTTATCACCATATCAAATTTCATCAAAATCCCTCCAGTGGTTTTTCTGTGATGCGGTAACAGACAGACAGACAAAAATTCTGAAAACTATAGATTCGGCCTCTGTATCGATAATAATATCTATTTCAATAAGATTTTTCAAAAAATATTTAATGTACAGATTCGACTTAGTTACAATGAGTGCGTCGTAGTTGAGTGCGTAAGCGATCCTGCGACGCCCCATTAAGACGGGGGAAGCGTTAAGTTGGGTTTTTCAGTGGATAGTACTGGCTTTTCTAGTCGGTGAGTCCCACATAACCACTTGTAAGTATGTCAACAGGTGGTATGTGTAAATGCATTTCCCAACATTAAAAAAAGGTTGGTGGACTGTGTCCTGTTCTTCCTCGTATTGAAGGAAAGCCTGTGCCCAGCAGTGAGGTGTTAAAAAGGGCTGCATACATACATACATACATAATGCCGTGTTAATATTGTATATTGGCATTAATATCTTATCTTATCAAATAAGTGTCAAGGAACTAGTCACTAATATAATTTACCCCTAAAAATAACATATTTGATTAATATTCTGTTTGATACCATGCGAAAAGTATTTGATAGGTTTTATCACGGTAATACATTACCGTGGTTTTATTGACATCACAAGTCGCATGACATTTAGATTTTTTTGAATTTAGAATAAAATGTATAATTTGTAGTTGCATTCAGCATGTACGATGTTTTTTTTATGTTCATATTTGACCAAATATTCGGATAATTAGCGCAATTATTACCGAATGTTTTAATAGTAGGTATTATCAAAAGACTACTTATATATATATATATATATATATATATATAGTATATTTTTGTACATATACTATATAATATGTACAAAAAATGTTTTATTCTAGGAACTATACTTTACTTAAAAATAAATTATTTACGAAACTATATTAATAATTATACAAATTAGTGCATTACGTTACGTATGACTTATGTAATCCAATATCGCACTTACTGGACTTATACTAGAGCACTAGCGGCTCATCCTCGCTTCGCTTGGGTTCGCCTCTAGAAAAACAAAAACAAAACTATCCCACGGGAGGTGCATATTTTCCGGAATTAGCCGTTCTGGCGTGATTGAGTAACAAACACCCAGACATCTAAACTTTCACATTTATAAAATACTTACGTTTTAACTTTTAGTATAGATTTCTCAGAGATGAGATACTTTCCCGCTGTAAAAAGTATCGCTATCATCATACCAAATTTCATCAAAATCCCTCCAGTGGTTTTTCCGTGATGCGGTAACAGACATACAGACAGACAAAAATTCTAAAAACTATAGATTCGGCATCTGTATCGATGATAGTGTTTATTTTAATAAGATTTTTCAAAAAATATCTAATGTACAGATTCGGCTTAGTTACATTTTATTATACCTATGTATATATTAGTAAGATTGGGGAATGAAATTTCTGGGGAGATTGAGTACAAAAATTGTACCAGATCTTGCGAGATTGCGAGATAGAGCGGGCCAGCATAATCCGTGTGTTTCATAGCGCATTTTAATTACTTCATTTAAATGTTTTATATTCTTTGAGAACTTGTGAGGTTTATTTCATTATATTAGTTCCTATTTCTTTTTAATTATACTAACTAATCATACTAATTCTTAAAACTATTTTTTGCTGCGGAAGGCTGATTTAAAAAGGTTACCTAAAGAAATAGATTATAAATTATAATACCTATAATAAGATTTTAAGACTGAAATTATAAGCTGATGGTAAAATAGATAATTATAGTGTTTTATTTTGAAATAAAACGAGTATACATATGCTCCATTAAAGTAACAAGTAGAGATCGTATACTATTTTATAACTCGTGTGACATAAACCTGCTATCGATTTATATTCCGATCCTTAAACATTAGCTCAAATGGAAAAAATAAAATGATTGTACAGTTAATAGAATACACAAATGTAGTAAAGTAGTAATACTTAATGTAATTTTATAAAATGAATAGAAAAAGAAATGTAGAATAAATAAATAATAATAAACCTAAAAACATAGCCATACTTTTTGAAAAAAATAAGGTGAAAAAATTAATTACTAGCGACTACAAATTTAGCGATTACAAAAACAAATGTATCCCACGGGAACCGTACATTTTTCCGGGATATAATGACTATAATCTATCTCTGTGCCAAATTTCATCGCGATCCGTTTAGCCGTTCTAGCGTGATTGAGTAACAAACATCTAAACTTTCATATTTATAATTTATAATATTAATAAGAATAAAGCTAATATAAGAAAGACTTTAAATGAAGAGACAATAGACACTGGCAAAGTAATCTATGGCTATGCTCAGCTGGCACGTTTTGAGGCAACAAAATAGGCAATAAAAACAGTTTCTTCATTCATTTTACATGATAATTCAAATATAGAAACCAACCTGTTATAAATATATTATTTCGAACATCCATCTTTTGCTCATTTAGGTGTGATGTAAAGTTGATTGATACATTGAAAACTTATATATATACTGATGAAAACTTATGATATTGTCACGGAGAGTCACAGATTAGCATTATTTAATTGTGAGATTAGTTCACGCAGTGCAAAAAAAATAATTAAATTATCATAATTCAACCTTTATAAATTTAATTACTTAATATTTAAAGGATACGAAATAATCTTCGTAGTTAGGTCTTTTTATAAGTACACTATACACTTTCGAGAAACATCAGATGTATAAGAGACCAGCGCTGATAAGGAAAGTTTTACGCCAGAAGTCAAGAGCAACAGCTGGTACCTATTATAGAAGCAGGTATCTTCTAGAACCTACTAGTACAAATGTATTTACATGAAACGGACAGTATAAATATAATATGATATTTTAATATCTATTTCTGTAAAGCCATAGTTACGTTGGTATTTGTCAAACGCAGAAGTTCTAATAGCGTAGGTATGTACATAAACGTGCGAGTGTTTATTTACTTTTAAGTTTTATTGATTTTCGATTGTATTAAAACCATGTCATCATTTTTCAAAATTACCCTAATTGTATGTATATATATATATATAAATAATTTGAAGGCTTGAAATATCATTCACGAATCACTATACTGAATAAAATACTCGCCTAGAATCTGCAGAAAACTATCTTCCAGCCTCATCGTGGACGAGAGGAGGTAGTCGGTCCCCTCCAGCTCGCTAGGCACCATCAGATCGCTTCTCATTTTCACTCTTAAGCACTTTAATTCACAGTTCAATTTCAAACAATAACATTTATATATAACTCATCCTTAGTTTTGGGTAACCAACACTATCACTGCGCTGTACTTCCACTGGAAATTCGCCTTTTCTTTTAATTTTCACATTTTCAGTCAACTTATACAATGTAAGTGCGGATCGGTGAGTATAGAAATTATACGGTGATAAACAAGTCGCGTTGGTCAGTTGAAGACTGATTAGCGTGTATATTATATACGATAACGCGGCAAATTGTAGTGCGGGAGGTACCACGTTCGCTCGACTCCTCCACTTCGTCCACTCTACTGTCGACTACTCGTGAGTCGTGAGTCGTGCGCTGTCAGCTGATTTGACTCTATAAATAATATGGAATTATTTGAATGCAGTTAACTGACAGTGAACCGCTGCACGCATACTCGGGCACGGTAACAGAGGCCCGATGAAAGAATATGTTAACATGTGACCTTTTCGTTATTTTGAGACAATTAAAATGTTCATAATATAGTGTGTTATAAGTTATTATTATAATCAAAATTTCCATAAAATATTAAATTGTTATAAAAAATATTATTACTACAACTACTGATAAAAAACTATCTAAGATAAGAAACAAATATTAAAATTCGATATTTTGATAAAAAATGATGTTTCACGTAATTATCTTTCACGTAATTATGCTAAAAGTATAAACCTTCAAATAACAACATACAAATTTTAATAGTCAAGTCATTATTCAACAATTCTAATGTAATTTATTTGCCATTCAGTCGACAGTCATACCTATCTACATATGTACTTAGTATACACCCTCTATGAGTAGATATATTTTAGAAATAATATTGTGATATTGCCAAAGTTGTAAAAAAAGCATGAAAAGCTTTGTTAAGGGGCATTTGCTAAGAAATACAACTTCCGCGATATTCGACTTCCAAAGCTATCCACTTTATAGTTTAATTTATACTTATCTAACTATATCTACAGTATATCTACTAATGATGTAACGAATGTCCGATCTTTCACATTCGCGAATGCGAATATTCATCTCCAATATTCGCGAATGGGAAAGTTGAGTTGTAATGGGCTTTTTCCAATTACAGCACTAAAGCGCATTATGCTCATTTTCGAATTTTTCAACTACAGTAACGCTTTTAGAAAAAAATTGACAACGTCAAAACAAAATTTATGGTGTGATTAAAATTTATTTAAAAATATATCCGAATATAACATTAAACTTTAAGTAATAGTATAAAAAAATGTTTTAAAAGACAAAAAAAAATAGAAAGTGCATCCATATTACAAGACTTCCGCGATAAACAATAGCATTCCCAAGGAGGGTTGACGTCAGGCAGGCGGCCGGTCGTAAAACTTTTGCCAAATCCTTTCAGCAGTACAGAAGATGTACTGCGTCGACCCCAAGTGATTGTGAAATGGGCAGGGAGAAGAAGAAGAAGTAACGCTCCGAACAATGAAGCACTTTGAAAAGTACTGCTTTGGCGTGACCAACCAACTCACTAGCAGAAAAATTCAAGAACTGTTTTTTTGTGTTGTTCGTGCGCCAAAGTGCGGCATAATGCTCTGTAATTGGAAAACGGGGAATTATAGAGCAGGCAAAATGTTAAACTCACAGGTTTGACATTTCGTTTCGACCAGGTTTAATAAAGGAGATTGAATGAACGAAGTTAGTCACATAGAGTTCATTCGAAAAGATTTAAGGTTAGGTTAGGTTTCTAAGGTTAGCGCGCACAAACACACAGACAAACATTCTAAAAATCATTGTATTGGGTTCTATTGCGTTAATAAAGAAAAGACATCCAATAATAGTTTTTTCTCAAGTATCTTCCATGTATAGACAGCGATCAGTTACATTTTTATTATATGTACTATACATAAATTTATATTTAAATTTTTCACTAATGTTAGTAACATAAAACTCAAAAACAAGTAGAATATATCAAACGCAACTTAATTAGGTATTATAGTGTAACGAGTAGAATTATACTAAGTCAAATCGGCTGGTATTAATATTTATTAAGTTAAAATATTTCATGCCAAATAGGGCATTGTCATGGCATCGCCGGAAGGAGTGGCGGGAGCGGGACGCACACTAGTGACCTTTTACTTAGTGTATGTTGGTCCACTCACGACTGCCACCTCTTTCTACCATAAATCATTCTCAGAGCAAACATTAACTTAAATCTAGGCACATAATATGTTGCTCCATTCTTATAAGTATCTTGGGGGCCGTTCATAACATACGTTCGCATACACGGGGAGGGGAGGGGTCTGGCTGAGTGTACCAAGATGTGACTAGGGGGGACGGGGGGGTATACGGCAACGTGACGTTCGCCGTTTATTATTTTTTGACATGAACGCTAGCTCTGTGGCGCGACTCTAGCGGCGTTGCGATCCGTCACAACTGGTTTCTTTGTTTTTCCAATACTTGAGAGAGTAACGTTTCCACGTACCCTGCGCTCTCGATTCAGTAACAAATGAAACTACTGTTTCTCACGTATTTATTATTATTTTACTCCTTCATTCGCCATTTAGTAGCGAACTAATACAGACGCTTTTTTCATCTTCTCAATTTAATACTCTTCAGTTAATTACTTTATCCCTTCATATGTGGTTATATGTTCGATATGAAAGATATTTATTAATTTATTGAAATTTTATTATAATAACTAAATAAATATTTTTAATTTTCAGAATTTGTGTACTATCATTTAGAATTTATCATACTCAGCATTGTCTTAGTTTTTGTGACGAAATATTTCTAGGGGGGGTCACAGAAAGTGTGACACAGCGTGACAATAGGGGGGGAGGGGGTCAAAAAACGCTGATTTTAGTGTGACGTATTTTATGAACGGCCCCTTGTAACAGCCTATATGCGATCCATATAAACAGTTAATAGATATACTAAAGTCGTAAAATTTAATGACATTGGTGATAGCTAAGATATTATGTTAAGACATACAAATACCTATAAATAAATAATAATCTAGCTATAAATATATGTACGTTAATAATATGTATAATGTATATGCAACACGTTAATTGTTGATGAATCAAGAGTTAGGCTAATTATTGGTCATTAAATATTCATATATACTATACATATATACAATCAGGATAGTTTATATTTTATAATATCATTTTGGACATAACATATTCATTAACTAGCATTGCCCGCGGCTCCGCCCGCGTTCAGATGACCAAAAACCAAATTCTTAGGTTTTACGTATTAGTATACTCTTACTTTGCAGTTTTTGTATTTTTTCTCATAAATGAGATATTTTCCCGCTGTAAAAGTATCCTATATGTTGACCCGGATAACCAGCTATCACCATACCAAATTTCATCAAAATCCCTCCAGTGATTTTTCTGTGATGTAACAGACAGACAGACAAAAATTCTAAAAACTATAGATTCGGACTCTGTACCGATAATAATGTTTATTTCAATAAGATTTTTCAAAAAATATCTAATATACAGATTCGGCTAAGTTACAATTTTATTATATGTATAGATTACGAAACTCAAGGGACCGCGCATTTTTTTTCGATAAAGTTTTCGTTATGTTATTTTAAATCTATCTAACTTTGCTTATTTTTTAGATATCATGCAATATTATATCATAAATGTATCAAGTCTATGGTGCCTTTGCGGCGTTCATAAAACTATTTAATAAGTCAATGTAATTAAAAGATATTTATATTTTGATATTTTCACAAACACTCGTCAAGACCTGTTCCCAGGACCTGTTCGTTAACAATATTCTACGTCACAGTTTTTAGATACTTGCCAACTCATGCCGAATTGCTAGTTTGTAGATACTTGCCAACTCATGCCGAATTGCAATTAAAAGAAGACCCTTGAAAAAACTACATGGATCATAACATAATATTATAATTTGTAACTTGATTAATTACATTTATCGTGATGTTTTATAGACCTCCATCATTCCTTATTACAATATCGTAATAAAATATCATTATTATAGCATACTAGCATTGCCCGAGGCTCCGCCCGCGTTCAGGTGACCAAAAACCAAATTCTTAGGGTTTATATATTAGTATACTCTTACATTGCATTTTTGTATTTTTTTTTCAGAAATGAGACATTTTCCCGCGGTAAAAAGTATCCTATACGTTGACCCGGATAACCAGCTATCATACCAAATTTCATCAAAATCTGTCCAGTGGTTTTCTCGTGATGCGGTAACAGACAGACAGACAAAAATTCTAAAAACTAATTAAATATTTCACCGTCGCGTCGTACCTCGAAGATCTATGTAAAGCCGTTCTGCGGTGTCTCACCGGTCAAGTAAAACTGTAGTACCATCGTAATTTGATAATGAAATAAATAGAAAATTACACGTGTTTACGCGCATACTTGCAATATTTCTTAAGTAGATGGCTAGTCTTTGTCAAATTGGCTGTTTGGGCCAAAATCAAGAGTAAATTATTACATGCTAACTTAATGTTTTATTTCTAAGCAAATTCAAAAATTAAACGATATAGTATATATGTCGCAAGGGAATTGTAAAAACCGAGGAATTATAATAATAATCCGGAGTTTTGTCGATCGCCTCCTTTTCTTACAATATCACGGGATTATTTTAGGTATATTATAATTTCACTTAGCACATTCAGTGACATTGTAATTACCCTAGTAGCAATACCAGGATGTGGTGAACGTGGGAAGCCTCGGTCCGTTTTGATTTTTATTGGTCGATTCACTGATCGCTATGAATCAAAACGTTTTTGAAACCAAAAACGTAATTTCGACATAGAGCTAAGAAAGCACTACAACAAATTTAAATCTCTATTTTTTTCTAATACATCAAGCTTAGTGTTAATAGATGAAAGATTTTTATAGAAATATTTGTACGTTATAACACCAAAATAATATATAAAAAAAAGATAACAATGATAGAAGTAAATCAGCAACACACCCATAATACTACATCAGATTAGTAGATATGTACTAAGTACTTATGTAAATATACTCTGTTATGACCGATTAGATATTTTTGATTTAGTTATATACTGTATACCTACCTATGTATCCGTATTATTTTTATTTAATATTATAAATGTAAAAGTTTGTGAGTATGGATGTTTGTTACTCTTTCACGCCAGAACGGTTGAACGGATCTGAATGAAATTTGGCGCAGAGATAGATTGTAGTGTGGAATAACACATAGGCTGCTTTTTATCCCGGAAAAATGTACGGTCCCCGTGGGCTAGGTTTGTTTTTGTTTTCCTAGAGGCGAACCCGTGCGGAACGAGGGTGAACCGCTAGTATAATATAATTGATAATAATAATTTTGCTCAATAAGTATCATCAATGCCGTTTAGAAGTATTTCCATTTTTCATCTATGTATAATGTAGTCGATTGCTTTTTTACTCAACGCGAATTTTTGTAAAATGGAATCCGCGCCATCTAGTGACAATAAAATACAACTCTTATTTTAGCAAATTGATCTTTAATGCGCTGATAATATAATATTTTTATTTTTTCTCTCCCGTGTATAAAACTAAAGAGGAACAGTTCCTAATGAATATGTCTGCAAAAAATGGCGTAACGTCGTGAGTTTAAGTCAAATCAAAGAATAAAATCCAAAAATCATAAGGTTGTCTTAACACAAATTCGAACTTATGCTTATTACAATAAAGTTAATTTTTAAACGAAACAATGTGCGTTATGTCACGTTTTTAAATTTGTCTTTCGAAAAGTTATGACCTTCGGGAGTCAGGTAGAATAAAATATACACGTAGAATAAAATATACATACCTACACCTTTACCCAAGAGTAGGTATTATTATTAATAGTACATCATTTAAGTTCAAGACAATTTTCTTATAAGCTCCATAATATGTTATATTAGACGACACGTTTGGCTCAGTTTGTAGTGACCCTACTTGCTGTGCCAGCGGTCGCGGGTTCGAGTCCCGCTGGGAGCATTCATTTGTGTGATGAATATGAATGTTTGTACTCCAGTCATGCATGTTTATATTTATAATATGTATGTATTTAAAACGTTATATATGTGTATTGTACCAACTATCTTGTATCCATAACACAGACCTCGTAGCTTACAATGGAACTAGATGGTGCTGTGTGTTAATGCACCAATATATTTATTTATATGTTGAACAAAACCGTCAATAATTTAACCTTGTTAACTGTATATCATGCCTATATTCCTTCCACAGATTACGGAGATTACGTTAAGACACGTTGGCGTAATTACTAATTCGGCAGATAAAGGTGTAGATTAAAAATTATAATAAATATAATGACGTTGCCAAATATGAACATATAAATTACTGTTATTTTTATTACTTTTTGATATTGTTGACTACCTAGGTGGTGTAGTGGCTAGCATGTATGGCTGCACACCCGGAGGTCCTGGGTTCGAGTCCCGGGTCGGGCCAAGCTTAGCTATTGTGTCTTTCTGTATAGTAAGCCTCAGTAACCGCCCGGAGTTGGGAAGTTGGCGGTGTTTCACCCCCGTGCCTCGGAGAGCACGTAAAGCCGTCGGTCCTGCGCCGACACTCACTGGTCGTGTCGAGTGAGTGAATACAGGCTTAATTCAAAAGCAATGAAGATTATAAAAAAAATATATTCCACCTTTTATAAATCACACGCATATTCCCTTTGGCTTTGAGTTTTGACTGAACATTAAAAACATATTATTTTATCTCTGTTTTTTTCTCCTTTATCTTTTTTTTTCTTTTCTTTGTCTTTTTTCCACATAAAATGTAAATATTGTTTTCTTTTTGTTTTTAATGTTTCTTATGTACTCGTAACTTTAAATGCACAGACTCGTACTGTAATATTCACCTTCTGGTTAAGTTTGTTTATATAATTATTATATGTTTTGATTTGATTGTTGCGTACAGATATAATTGGACAAAAAATTTAAAATGATATTTTTAGTTTTTAATACGTAGATGTAATTTTTTTTATTTGTTTTCCGTTTCTGTACATAAATAAATTAAATAATTATTAAAATCTAAATTGTGTACTAATCCAAGTTCGCAACAAAGTGTTTGATTTTAACATTTTAAATTGACTAAGAAACCTTGAAAGATTTATTTATAACTTCAATAATTGAGTACATACATGTTACACACGCGTCACTTTTAAAATCGCAGCTTTTTAATAGTAAATTTAAGTCGTTACGTTAATATTTTTCATCTTATTTTTAAGGGATAATGTGAAAAAATACCAAAACCATATTATTCATATATTTATTAAATATAAACATATCGTGTTTATAAAAATATTCCAAAATATTAAACTTAATTTACAAGAAAGGCACTTAAACACAACGAAAATATGGCGTTATCATATGACCCAAGTTCAGATCAACAAAATGGCGTCTTAAATCAAATGGCAATTATTTGTACAAGCAACGCGTTTGGCACTTGCGAGATTTAACCGTGTTATGTCCAAATGACAAACGTAAATGAAAACTTTCTTTCATACTATATTTTGTACTACTAGATTCGTGCATACAAAACATTAGACATTTTGTATTTTATCATGTTGATTATGTTTATCTTAAACTAAATTAAAGGCACATTAATATTTCTCATTGAACATAACAGTTTTCATTCATATAAATCATTTGTACAGTGAACTTATCGTCTAAAATAAAAAGAAATATAAACTTATCCTTACAATATTAAGGACGGAAATCAGAAAATAAATAAAATGAATTACAAAAATTTAAAGCACGCAGATATAAGAATATAACATTTTTATGTATTATAAAAATTTGTAAAAATCACATTTTTCATACTGTTAGCTGATTGTAAAAAACTCTCAGTAATAATATTCCTACCACTTTGGAAAAGCTTAAAAATTTTGTCAAAAATTAAATTTACTATTCACTGCTCATTATTTCATTATTTTAAATTATTAAATATTATTGAAAAATAAATCAAATTAATTATAATTTACTTTTTAAATGGTAGTTAAATAAAACTAGTTTCGAAAGTCAAATTGAATGACAAAAATAATTTCTATAGACATAAAAAAACGATATACATAATATTTATATTCCTAATGGCAACACTAAAATAATGTCATGAAAAATTCTTAATAGCAGTCTTGGTCCAATTTCATAGATACAATAAACTAGAAGGCACATACATTGACTAAATGTAACCTTATATTACTGAGTAAACACCTTAAAATCTAATATTACAATACTAACATAGACTGGTTCGTTTAAACACTGGATAGATAGATCCTAGCATTGACATACTTAAAATTAAAATGTTCTAAAATATTTTTTTATTAAAAGTATAGGTATCAAATTAATTATATGTGATGTAAATAGCTATATATCAGCTCAGCCAACTCTTACAATGAAAAAAATATATGAAGAAGTGCCACTTTTAAGACATCCTTGCCTTTTACTGTATTTCTCTTAATTTATAAGAGCAAGAGAGACGTAAGTGACTTAACGCCCTCCAAATAAATTGTGTAACTATCGATACACAAAACTTACATGTCTCAACACTCAATTGATTCACAACGTCATGAAACCATAATATAATTAGTTACAATAATTTATTAATTAACATCTACTATAAAGTATTAACGGCTCTAGGTACGTTTGAACGGTTAGTATGGAATAGACAGACTACAGTCATGTACATTGTACATGGGTATGATGAGTTGTTGTGGGTTGTATTATAAGGTATTTTCCCGTGGGAATGAGATAATCTCCCGCGGTACAAAGTAGCCTATATCACTCTCCAGCCCTCCAACTATCTCCACACATAAAATCACGCTAATCCGTCAACTCTGTTTCGACATAAAAGAAGGACAAACGAAAAAACACACTTTCACATTTATACATTTTTTTACTTATAATAACAGCATTAAGGCACGTAGAGCTGTATGTATATCGATTAATTATAGAAAAGCAATCACTAGGTCAATAATTTCAATTAAAAACGATATAATACACTAGCAGATATTTTCATATTATTATTTTTTAAATCTATAACGAAAAGTCCATAATTGAAAAAAGATACTAAAACCAAATACTTTACTATCTCTAAAGTATTTTACTAGATTGTTTATTGTTGTATCATACTCATTTTGTATTTGATGCAAAAGACATGCTGAGCTGAAAGTATAGCACAGATGCTATTAAGCTGGTCAATTTGTATGTCAACAATATGAAATAAAATACTGTTATACATACGTAATCGGGAGAGTTTTAAACAAAAAAAAATAAGATTCCGACGAATAAGAACCTCCTCTTTGAAGAAGTCAGTTGAAAAGAGATTTATCTGCGATAAATTTTGCTAAGAATATTTTGTACGACACACGTTTGCTTATCTAAGAGTTCGGGCAGAAAAAAGCATTTCAATTTTCCAAAGCTCCCTTATTAGTCCGGGAGCTAGGTAAATATTTGGTCGATTATTTCCTCTCAAGCGATAATTAGTGGAATGCATCAGAGAGTTGTATCATAAAGCTTCGTGAACGTCAGCTGCGGCTCCGTGCGGTGGGATGAGCGGCGGTAGCCTCACACGCACGAAAAAAAAATTATGTATATGATACAACTATCTGATGCATTCCACTAATTTTCAGTTATTTGATTATATACTTATTAGTTTTGAAGTATTTATACGGAATATTTATTTCGTTGAAGCGTAATGCCGAATAATTTAAAAGGCGTCATTTCCTCTCGTATGAAAATTTGTTAGCAAATTTTTAATACACTGCTGTAAATAATAAAAAAAAATCAGCAGACGGTAAGTCGAGGGAAACCTCCACAGGTGATTCATTTAAATAGGCGATAGATGCCGCCTTACTTCTCCGTTATGACTTTCGAAATATTAACTGACGGTCTTTCCACCAAGATACAGCCAGCTGACATGGATATTTATTCATATTTGCATATAAGCTACCATCAGATACATTTTCAGTTGAGAGGAAATCATTGAAAGTATAACACACAACACAAATAATCTACCATGTTATAGTCAGCTGATTGTTTTCTTTCCCCGAGATATTGGGTTAGCAACAATTTAACAAATTTTCAGGTAAAAGGAAATGGTTGAAATTTTTTTTCGTGCGTGGGAGGCTACCGTCGCTCATTCACGAAGCTTTATGATACAAATCTCTTAGGCATTCCACTAATTATTGCTCGAGAGGAAATAATCGATCAAATTTGTACCTGGCTCCCGGACCATATACTTATTTTCACATGAAAATCTACTGCATTTTTCTCAAAAAAATAAAATAAAAAAATAATAACTATCCAATAATATCTATACTAATTTTTACAATTCTAATTCCAATAAATTAAAACCGTATTATCATTTATAACAATGTAGTTAATATATAATATACCAGTTTTATATTAGAACATATTTAGACGGATTGCGCGTCGACTTCTTCGCCATAGTCAAGATCGTCGTAGGACAAGTCATCTTCTATGGCGGTGCCCTCCGGAGTCTCTTTACCGCCGGGACAAGCGAGGCATCTAAAACGAAAATTACAAAAAATATATATATGAAAAAATAAGTTTCTATAATTAAATAATAAATAATATAAATAAATATGTTGGGACATTAACACACAGCGCCATATAGTTCCATAGTAAGCTACGAGACTTGAGTTATGGATACCCGATAGTTTATATACTACACGTATATAACTTTAAATACATACGAGTACATATAATAAATATAAACACCAATGACTAGAGTACAAACATTCGTGCTCATCACACAAATGAATGCCCTCAGCGGGACTCGAACCCGCGACCACTGACACAGCAAGTACCACTATAAATTGAGCCAAACTAAGTAATCTGGTGAATGCGTTACGAAAAAATGTATGTACGTTTGTTGCCATGGTAACCATTGTTATTGTCTGACAAATGATATAAGTATAATATTATATTCTTTCCTTAAATGATATTCTATAAATATACGATTGTAATATGCCTAATAGTGCCTAATTATTAAAACCATAAATTGTATTGCATAAAGAGTACCGATAACCTACAGAAGTTTTACTTCTTGCGCGTGTACACATTCATACACACACGCACTCTTTAATTTTAATATTTGGAGGGCTATTTGTTTTGGATTTTGAATGAGTTTTTTTAATTGTGTTCACGAATCAAATGAAATGACCACTTAAAGGATGTTTGTTCGTCATTTAACATCAGCAGCATTAAAAATAAACCATACACTAATCAATCGGGTAAATCTAATGACTAAGCTTAAAAGCTTACGTTCGACGTTTTTGCACTCCAATAACAAATCTATCTATATATCTGTCTATCTAATCTAAAGTTTTTTTTTATTTACATATATATTATTTTATTTTTATTGTTGAATTTTCGAAAACACTAGCGACTCCCCTTCGCTCCTCTCGGGTTCGTTTCTATTTACCTTTTGACGTTTAGTATAGATATCTCAGAGATTACATATTTTCCCGCAGTAAAAATATCCTATATGTTGACCCGGATAACCAGCTATCATCATACCGAATTTCATAAAAATCTGTTCGGTGGTTTTCTCAAGATGCGGTCACAGACAGACAGACAAAAATTCTAAAAACTATAGATTCGGCGTCTGTATCGATAATAAATATTACTTCAATAAAATTTTCCGAAAAATATTTAATGTACAGGTTCGACTTAGTTAGAACTTAATCTATATATATAAAAGAAAGTCGTGTTAGTTACTTCGCTTATAACTCAAGAACGGCTGAACCGATTTAGCTGAAAATTGGCAGGGAGGTAGTTTAGAGCCAGGAGAAGGACATAGGATACTTTTTATCCCGTTCGACCGCGTTCCAATTTTTATGATATTTTAATTTTTGGATTTCTCTTAGTCCGGAATAGGTAAGTATTAAAACATATAATTAAAATGTGAGAAAGAAAGATTTTTTCTTTTTATATCTATTTAAAACGTACCTAGCGACGAACCCGAGCGAAGCGAGGGTGAGCCGCTAGTTATATGAATAGATTTAAGTATAATTAAATACCAAAACTTCTATTTCCAAATTTAATAAATAAACAGGTAATACAATCTGACATAATTAAAATCATCTATTTAATTATTTAATATATCGGCAACACCTGTAGTGCGGACACTCGATACTTTTGCGCATAATAAATATATTATGATAATTATGTGATGACCTTGCGCAGGCGCAGGTGCGTCTAATGTTGGAAAACATACGATCTAACAGATTCAAACATGTTAAGTGATTAAATAAGCATTATGTATCATAATGTTTGATCTTTTAGGAAAAAAATAAGTACTCGAAATATAAAAAAAAAACTCCCCTATTTAATGCATATAGGTATATGCATTATGTATTATATACACATATGTGAATTCTTTGAGATTTCTATTTATAATTTAATATGATCAAAAGAGTTAAACTATTTAAAAATAAAAACTTTTTAACAAAAAAATTAAAACCGACTTCAAACAAAAGCACTAAAAAGTAAGAAATAACTGATTGGTAGTTTTCATTTACTATACATACCTAATCAAATATTTTCGAAGTCGGTGTGCTTTGCTTTGTATGGGCTGGCACCGATTTCGAAAATATTTGATTAGGTATGTATTTAATAGGTAGGCTTTAATTACTTAGCCAAAGCACACCGACTTCGAAAATTTTTGATTAGGTATGTATAGTAAATGAAAACTACCAATCAGTTATTTCTTACTTTTTAGTGCTTTTGTTTGAAGTCGGTTTTTATTTTTTTGTTAAAAAGTTTTTATTTTTCCCTTTTTAGTGTAGACAGTAGTAGCAAAGTAATAATTCTAAAGTGTTAGGCTTGTCAAATCAAACAAAATAAGCCCAAACTCAAAGTATCTACTGTTAGTTGTTGAAGAGTTCCACCTGTCCACCTTCTGGCCTTACCATCAGATCAGGTCAACAATACCGAACCACTGTACTATCAACGCAAATAGAAACGCTTGCAAAGTTTCAAGTCAATATGACAATTAGAAGTAAGTTAAATTCATCATTAGCTATTTTTCCACCCTTAGGGGTGGTATTTTTTTTTTTGAGATTTAAATGGGACCAATCTGGAAGTATACCCTTTCAAACAAAACAAAAATTGTCCAAATCGGTTAATAAATGACGAAGTTCTGAGGTAACAAACATAAAAAAAAAACATACAGTCGAATTGAGAACCTCCTCCTTTTTGAAGTCCGTTGATAATAACATGTGAATAATAAACAATTTAATAACGCCTAGAAAATTAAAATTTAGACGAAGTTTTTTTTATTTGGTGCTACGAGAAACTGAATTTTAAAAACTCAAAAAACGTCAAAAAATGGTAATAAGAAAAATATATAAATGTTGTAAGTGCGTAAAATTTGCAAAATCATCTACTTTAATATTTATCATAAGATTTTAGAAACAAAAACCAATATTTGGTCAAATTCAAAGTAAGTCTGTTTAAGATTTGTTTAAACGTAGCTATTTAAAGATATGTTTACAAAACGCGCGTGTAAAATATTTACCTGCTCTCATTAATCCCATAGTATAAGCATTTATCGCCGACGCATTCGCAGCAACCGTCATGGAACCATCTGCAAATAAAGTTAGAAAATTGTAAACATCAGTATGAAATTAAAAATTTATTAATTTTTTTTATAGCATCTATATGCTTATAAAAATTGAAATTGAAGTCTTTACATTACTGTGTTGTTAAGAGTTACTGTGATTTAAAGAGTAAGTTTTGATCATTAAAAAAAATTGGCTGTCTATTTGGGGCCTTTAATTACTGGAACGACTGGGCCAATTTAAATGAGATTTTTGATAGCGGATATAGGAAATCGCCTCTTCGCTAGTAGGTATATGGCGGGAGACTATCCGTTATTTTTTTATCCCAGAAAGAAAGAAATAAATCCACTTGGAATAGACAATAGAAAAGAATTTGTTAACCGACTTTATCAAGCCTTTAATTCGCAAGACGAAGATTCGAACGGGAATGACATCCTATTTATTCTTTAAAAGAAAAATGAGTGTTGTTCGCACAACGCATTTACGAGTTACGAATCGTTTAGTGAAGAATGCGGGTAGCTATGTACTAGCGAATGCATGCCGTAACGTAAAATAAATTAATATTCAATTATAGAAAAAATAAAAATAAATTGTATTTATGAAGTCCTCATAGTACAGGCCCTTGGAGTCCGGGTCACTGCATATCTCTGTTTTCTTAGTAGCTATTCTTATCTTTATGCAGCTGTTCTATGTTACAATGGTTAATATTCGATCGATAAATTATGAACTCTTTTAATAAAAAAATATAAATATATCCAAATATATTAAATATCTTTTCGGATTTTTTCGAGGATTCATTATGATTTTTGGTTCTCCCGACTCGAAAAGATTCATTATGATTTTTGGTTCTCCCGACTCGAAAAATCCGAAAAGATAGTTTTATTAAAAATGTCAAATATTCGTGCAAGACTTAGAAAGTATTATTATATATTTCTGTTATAAATTAAATAAGATATCCAAAAATATGTTTTCTTCGTAATTAGCTTCGCAATTCTTCTTATAAAACTTCTAAACGGTTTGACCGATTTTGATGATTTTTTTTGTGTTCTTATGGGACTTCCTGGATAGTCCTGAGCTATAATTAGACCCGACAGGTGTAGATGTTAACGACGCGATCTGGATATTTTTTTAATTTTTCGATCAAACGAGATCTGTTTAAGGCAACGTCTTTCTTCCGGGTCCGCTAGTTATATTATAATTACTGTATTAAAAAGAAACTATGATGTCAAAATTAAAGTGTGTACAATATAGATAATTAAGTTTATAAATTAGTATTATTTGAGATATAAACCTTACCTAAAGCTATTGGAGCCCATGGATCGACAAGACGCACGGCATTTATCACAAGACATGCATTGCGACATGTAGGCGACGGTGCAGTTGAAAGTAACAACATCGCGGCTCACCGGCTCAGATTCTTGTTCCACGCTCTCTGTAACAATATTAATATTTTATAATTAACAACTAGCATTGCCTGCGGCTCCGCCCGCGTTCAGATGACCAAAAACCAAATTCTTAGGTTTAACACAGTATACTCTTGCAGTTTTTTATTTTTTCTCAGAAATGAGTCATTTTCCCGCGGTAAAAAGTATACTATATGTTGACCCGGATAACCAGCTATCACCATACCAAATTTCATCAAAATCCTTCCAGTGGTTTTTCTGTGATGCGGTAACAGACAAACAGATAGACAGAGAGACAGACAGACAAAAATTCTAAAAACTATAGATTCGGCCTCTGTATCAATAATAATGTTTATTTCAATAAGATTTTCCAAAAAATATTTAATGTACAGATTCGGCTTAGTTACAATTTTCTTATATGTACAGGTTAAATGTTTGTATGGTGTTATAATTCGTTTTTAGAAATCTCCTTTTCCCCCGACCAATGCTTATTATTTTGAATATAAAATATGTATAACACTAAAATTTAAAAAGTATATAGGTACCTAACATTAATTAGTTTTGCGTCGTAAAATATAATAAGTTACGTTATTTACGCCTGGTAACTTCTCAAATGAAATGAGAATAAAATCAAATCTATACATAGATATATGTATATTTTACAGTATAAATTTCATTATTATATTAAAAATTTCGCTAGCAAGCATTAACGATAAGCAATTCTAAGAACTGAAAAAGTTATTTTATAATTTTAAAGCATAATAAAGCCATTTAAACAAAAAAATAAGTTTCCTGTTAAAGATAACGTGAATGGAGTATAAGCTTAAAGAGTTAGAAATAAGTCATCAAAGGTATCAATGGTACATAAAGAAACAGGTAAAACATTCCACTGATGACTCACTGAAATAAGATCTCATCTCGGCTGGGGGTCTTTTGTTTTTTATAAATAGAAGGCAGGTGGTAATAGTGACAATCTAATCTGCATAGATTAATGCCTAAAATTTTATAAAATTATACAATAAAAGCGTCTCGTGATTACACCATAAATATGCAAGCTTAATATTAAAGCTTTTATGGTATTAGATTTGTAAAAACGTTTAAATGTTGTCCGCGGTTATTCTTCATAATGCTTCTATTTCAATACAGTAAATCCTAAGGAGAATACAATCTCAATTTTGAACATTTATAAAATACAAGTTTTAAAAAAAAAAGTTTCTAAGAGACAGTGGAATGAAGATGATTAGGCATTAACACACATCCTCACTTTGTTTCCACTCCCACTATACCACATGCAAAGAACTGAAAGAAATGATATTATTTTTTAAGTTTAACATTTTATTTTCTGAGATTAAAGGTATCCATCCTTACGTCTCTTTCGATCGCATCATGTAGGTACCCACCAATGAGTCTTGTTAAAAAAAATGTTAAGCTTATGAGCTCCTTTTCTCTCCTATCCCAATGTGTTCTTATCTTTTACTTCATATAACCTATATTCTTTATGCATCAGTGAGAGCCCCATTAAAATCAATTTAATAATCCCAGACATTTGCAGTTGCAAATAGTGAGACAACTTTTTTAAAGGGTATTTTTACAGTAATTTTTTTATTTCCTTGTTGCGGCTATATAATATTCCATCAAAAACATAAATGTAAAAATGGGAGCCAAGTTCAATATTAAGAATATGTGTGGTTGTCGACTTCACACCAACAAAAGATTAAAGAATAGAGATCTAAATGGGTGCCAAGTTCTGTAGATAATCCTGAAATTTATTTATAAAAGCATACAACATTCTAAAATACATTTAGAACACAATTTCTTGTTTTTTTTTCTGCTACAACAAAGTTTGCTATTTAAAAATATACCTTGCAAAATTTGAACAGTCATATTATTTACACATGAGCAGATAACATAGGATAAATTGAAGCTCAAGATTTGAGTTGAAGAAAATTGATAACATGTACAATCACATATATAACCTAGCCAAAGTTGAGTAATTTATATGTTACAGTTGTCCAGTAAACAGAATTTAGTCTAATAGATTTTGAACTATGCTTATTCACTACTAGAGACTTACACTCGCTACTCTCGGGTTGGTCCCTAAGGGAGTTATAAAGGTTAGTATGAAATACATATTATGTATACATAGGTATGATGAGTTTTATATCCCTTACTTGAGAAATGATTGTTTCCCCCATGCAAATTTTAATCACCTTTTCACTCCCTTAAGGGCTGATTTCTGGAATAAATACTATCCTATGTCTTACCCAGGGTCTGAAACTTTGTTCATACTAAATTTCATCTAAATTGTTCAGAGGATTATTAGAAAACAAACAAACAAAAAAGCTATTTTTTCCCTTTATATTACTTATGGTATAGGTAAATTAGAACCAAGAAATATATATTGACATACAAAGATGCAAATTAAATAAAAATATAAAAAATATAGATTTTATCCTAATTCTAATATAATGAGAAGATTCCTAAACTTATTAAGTTTATATGAATTATTTTTAGTCTGTGAGATAAAACATATTCTATTTAAAAATATATATGTTTAAATATTTATAGCTTTTACTTACGTAAATGGTAAACAAGCTGCCTTTCAGGGGTGGGCCTAAATGCAGAGAGGTCTATATCAACTGGATATGTGATGGAAAGCCATCTCTGCTGAGGATCAGGGTCACTTGTCAATGCAGTAAATAGTCCAGGTACATTGTCGGCCAATTCTTCTACATATGATGACTTAGAAAGTTCAGTTTGTGTGTCATTTGGCTTTGGACACATATCTGAAAATGTTATTTACATTAATACATTTTTGAAACTTTATTATTACTATTCAAATTTGTAACTGCAACTTACCAACACAACTGCAACATTCGCTATATAAGTAGCTGAGACAGTTAAAGCAATCTTTGCAACAGGAACAGTCCTTCAAATCACATTTACAAGATTGAGTTAACATACACTTAGAGACAACACTAGCACAAATTGCTTCGTTACAAGCGTAAACTATGGTTGCAACGCACAAAAATGCTAACACAAAAGTAATTTTTCCAGACATTTTAATGTACAATAAATTTATTTTCACTTAAATGTCGCACAAATTTTAATATTAAAAATTTTGTGTCCTCGTATATTATACATATATTAGTCCCTAATTATTTTCAGTAAAAATTCACATGTAAAACATTAATGAAAGGAAACTGATGTTTTTACCAACTAAAAGAATGACAGAATAAAGACAAATAAAAACCCAACTCTCAAGTTCTCAACTCAAGCGCAGGCGCAGCGCAAATAGATTGTTACTAGGGACGTTCCGAATTCCGATTTTAGTAAATACGAGTAGGTACACGATACATTTGATTCGATACCAAGTTGTAAGTACTAAAAGAGTCGAATCAATCTTGCGTTACTTACTTGGTATCGAAACCAAAGTCATCGAATCAGACTAACCTTACTTCCGATTTCCGAATGCATCAGAAGCTGTGTGTGAAAGCTCTGTCTCGTTTGGTTATCGGTATAATCGTGTCTCTCATTAATATGGACATTTTTACCAAACCAAACGAAACAATTGCAAAATGTATCCAATGTTTTAAGTCGGTGAGGTATTGTGGCAATAAGTCTAATTTATTGAAACATCCCAAAACTCATGGAATTAGTGTGGATAAACTAAGTAGCCCAAGTGAGTCAAAAGATGATGCCTTAGCCCTCATCTACGGCACTACCCGAATATGATTTTTGGAAACATAAGGAGTTAGCACACGGACAACGAACAAGAAGAAAAAATAAAGTTTCTTAATATATTATATTTTATCAAATCCAGTAGTTTCCCTTAAAAGCAACCCATTTTCAGAATGGGATGTTATGAAATTTGTATTTCCTTGTCTGTACAAATATGCACAACAATATTTAATTGTAGTCGCAACATCGGTTCCAAGCGAGTGCTTATTTTCCAAAGTCGGAGCAACAATGTCACAACAAACAAGGAATAGATTGTCTCCAAAGTACCTAGAGCAGTTACTGTTTTGGGCAATCTTGGTGCTAAAGAGTTTTTTGTTTAATGTAATAATATAAGATGTTTTTTGTTAATTAAATAAAAATTAGTTAATTAATTACTTTAATTTAAATTTTTACCCACACAAAATTATTGTCCTTTAACATTTGGTATGTAAGTTTCATTAAAAAAATCTAAAAGTATCGATATCAGTAAGTATCGATACATTAGGAGTATTTGTATTTTGTATGAGTAGTATCGAAAAATGATATGAGTAGGTATCGATACTTTGACTGTATCGGAACATCTCTAAATTTATAACCACAGACCAGGAACAACAATACATATAACCATAAACCACTTCGTTTTACGCACTGATGTCGACAGTGTTGAATGTTGATATATTTTTCACTATTTACATACTTGCAACAAGTTGGTACGTACTCGGTACTACAGATTAAGGAGACTACACTCGGTGAGTCCACCCTTTATATAAATAAAATAGAGTCAATACAAAGTCTCGAATCTCTATTCTCTATAAATGGTACGGTAGAGGAGAACTATCTCTGTGATGAACAAGTGTCCGTCAAAATGCGTTAAACTAGGGTGGTGCTATGGTAGCAAATGGGTATATTGTGAAGAAAACGCCAAAAGCATTATTTAAAAGATCACATAACCAGCTATCATCATACCAAATTTCATTAAAATCCCTCCAGTGGTTTTTCCGTGATGCGGTAACAGACAGACAGACAAAAATTCTAAAATCTATAGATTCGGCCTCTGTATCGATAATAATGTCTATTTCAATAAGAATTTCCAAAAAATATTTAATGTACAGATTCGGCTCAGAATTTTATTATATGTATAGATATCTTACAATTTGTTTAATTATATTGACTGCATTATAATAATTCGTAGGAATATTGAACTTAATTTTTGAGTAATTCAAGTAGGTATTTAACCGTATAGTAACATCATAAGATTATTAATTATAGATTATTTGGTATGATTATATTATGCTCTGATTAATAGAAACAATATTGATGATATTTTTATCAGAAAGATAAAACGCCCATTTGAGAATAATAATGTAGGTATTGTATAAACTGATTCAATTTATTGATAACCGTAACATGGTAAGTAGGTACACGATTTACCATATTACATTTGTTATTTATTTAGAGAATTAATAATAATCTATTTACTAAGAGAAATCATCATCATCATCTTCCTGCCCAGTTCCCAATCACTTGGGGTCGGCACAGTACATCTTCTGTACTGCTGATAGAATTTGGCAAAAGTTTTACGACCGGCCGCCTGCCTGACGTCAACCCTCCTTGGGAATGCTATTGTTGAGAAATAATATAAAACATATTTTCATATAATTACATATTTTCTAATTTTCAGCAACTCTTCGCACTTTTGCTCGCAGTTCTAGCGTCAGTGACGCTTCTTGATGCATACAAAAATCCGTATTATGCCCCGGGAAAATCCGTCAATGTTCATTTATTTGAGTGGAAATGGGATGATATAGCTATCGAATGCGAAAGATTCCTAGGACCTAGAGGTTATGGAGGGATTCAGGTAAGTTATCCTCTTTTTCCGTGTACTTATATTGATGTTACCACCTATCTTATTGATTATTATTTGTATATAGGAAGCTCAATGTATACTAATTTTCTTAAATTCTAATAGACCCTTGTATACCCACATACAGGTATCTCCACCAAACGAGAACGTTATACTTAGAGCGTATAATCGACCATGGTGGGAACGATATCAACCCATCTCCTACCAACTGGTAACGCGATCGGGCAATGAAAGACAGTTTGCTGACATGGTGCGTCGCTGCAATGCCGTCGGTGTCAGGTAAGATATTTGTAGGTGCATAGGGTATAATGTAATTTAATGAACAAATAGTATATTCATTTAAGTATATTATTTCTTCTATTCTAGATAACTGTTAAACTAGACTGTAAACGTTACTTGTAAGTTGAGATGTTATTGGACCATAAAGAAGTCATAACTTACATGATATTTTCAGAAAAAAATGTTATATGTATTATGTAAAATATTTTTTTATCAAATAGGTATTTCATCTACTTGTGTTTATTAAAATTAGTTATACAAATGTAACTAATGCGAAAACAATACCCTGTTAGATAGTAGAACTTTCTATAGGTACTTATATTAAAGTACCTATAGACGCCTGTTGGAAACTATCAAGATCGATTTATGAGAGATTGCTAAGTACTTAAAATAGTATTAGTAATTTTGTACAGTAATAAAAAATAACTCTAACAAAAATGGTATATTGACTTCAAAATCAATCAAATATTTCCTTTTTGGATATCTCTTTATTTAACACTAGCGACTCACTCTCGCTTCGCTCGGGTTCGTCCCTAGCTTGGTTCCCCATACAAACTTTCATCCCCATTTTCACCCTCTTAAGGGATGACTTCCGGAATAAAAAGTATCTTATGTCCTTCCCAGAGTCTCAAACTATCTTCTTACCAAATTTCATCTAAATCGGTTCAGTAGATCCAGAGATTACTCCCTACAAAGTCAGAAAACACACAAACTCACAAACTTTACCTCTTTATAATATTAGTATAGATTCGCCCCCTATTTCCTACGCCTATAGAGTGCCTAGAGGAAATTGCTCGTTTAGGTGTAAAGGCCGTTTCTTGTACATTTTCCTACCATTTTGAAAAAGTATTTTCTTTTCAGGTGTACAATACAGGTTTTTATTATATTATTGATTGTAATTACCCTAGTAGCCATTTTTATATTATTTTATATCAGTTAATTATGTCATTCAAATGTCCTGCAGAATATATGTAGACGCAGTAATCAACCATATGACCGGCGAACCCCAAGAAAACGTGGGTACCGCTGGTAACACTGCAATATTTAGAGAATGGTACTATCCAGCTGTGCCCTACAGACAGGAACACTTTAACTGGCCTCCTTGTGGTATTGAAGGTTCGGATTACCAGAATAACGCTTGGCGGGTAAGGTTTAAATAGTTTATTTAAACACACTTGACACTACTATTATAAATACAAAGATTTGTGTCTAGGGACGTTACTACTGTATTTCCCGCTAAAACGGCTGGACGGTATTTAATGAAATTTAGTACATATGTATATGTATAGGATACCATTAGTAATTTTATCGAAAAGGTTACTTGCATATCCGTATATATATAAAACAAAGTCACATTTTAAATAAAACTATCTTTTCGGCTTATTTCGTTTTGGTTCCCGACGTTTCGAATGCTTTACAGCAATCATGGTCACGGGAGAGACTGAGGTGTTAGATGTCTCCAAGGTATAGTTGTTACAAACAGCCTACCCACAATTAACAAAATGAAAAATTGCACCAAGTACCTTACAATATTTTATAACTTAAAACATTTTTATATCTCTACTCTTTAGGTGCGTAACTGCGAGCTTGTCGGCTTAAAGGATTTGGATCAAAGTAATGAGCATGTTAGAAATATGATCGTCAATTTCATGAACAAACTCATAGATCTTGGTGTTGCTGGATTTAGGTAGGATATACAATTATACACAATATACATTGCTTATTAAAATAGACATTAGATTCTGAAATTTAATTTGTCTTTGAAAATATTCTTTATCATTTTATTTTATTCAATAGAATTGATGCAGCAAAGCACATGTGGCCGCAAGATTTGAAAGTAATTTATGATAGACTACACAATTTGAACACTGCACATGGTTTTCCATCAAATGCCCGTCCGTATATCTACCAAGAAGTCATTGATTATGGTGGCGAAGCTGTTAGTCGAGACGAATACACACCTATTGGGGCAGTCACAGAATTTAGAGCTGGGATGGAATTGAGTAATGCTTTTAGAGGAAATAACGCTCTTAGATGGCTATCTTCATGGGGTCCACAATGGGGACTGCTTGCATCTGCAGATTCTCTTACGTTCATAGATAACCACGACAATGAGAGAGGCCACGGGGGCGGTGGTGGCATATTGACGTATAAAGAATCTAAACCTTATAAAGCTGCTATAGCTTTCCTGTTAGCCCATCCCTATGGTGAACCTCAAATAATGAGCAGTTTTGATTTCTGGGACTCCGAAATAGGGCCACCTATGGATAGTAATCAAAATATCATTTCTCCATCTATTAATTCCGTAAGTTTGTGGTGATAAATTTATTTATTGATATGTTTTTTCAATGATAAGAATTACTATATTACCTAATTGTTTCTATATTGTAATAATATAAACAATTTTAATTCGGTATTAGTATCTTTTTAAGCTTTTAGATAGGAAAATATTAAATACCTGTTTTTATTGTTTTTTGAGAAAACAATGGATCATCTTAATACACAGTTAAAGTTTTTCACTTTGAGTTGCAACATAATATACACGTACTTTACAAGTCTTATCATATTTTTATATATTTAGGACGGCACTTGCGGAAACGGGTGGGTATGTCAGCATCGATGGCGCCAAATCTACGCAATGGTCGCATTTAGGAACGCGGCCCGTGACGCCGGTGTTACCAACTGGTGGGACAATGGGAGCAACCAAATTGCTTTCTGTCGTGGAAATAACGCTTTTATTGCTTTCAACAGAGATTCTTGGGACCTAAATCAGACTTTACAGGTATGAATACTAACTTCCCAGTTTAAATTTGATGAAATATTTTAAAAAAATCTAGTGCAATTCTCAAATCTAACTTTTTTATCGTCATATAAATAAACATTTTATATACATATGTATAAATAAAATTGCAGTGTCTGTCTGTAATTTCAAAATAACTTTGTTTTCTCAAGTACATTGAGTTTTTTATATGATACCAGTACCTACACTGTGAAACGACTTCACCGATTGTAATAGGGCTTTCACTGAAAGATAGAGGATATTTTTAGGGTTGGATATAAGAAATGTTTTATTCCGGAAATATTTAGGGTTTCGGCGCGAAAATAGAAAACCTTTAAAAATTACGTAAAATTCGAATTTACTTTTCTAAACTGCTAAGGACGCACGTACCCGAGCGAAGCGAGTGTAAATCACTTATAATAACAAGTAATATACGTCTATGAAGTTGTTGGTTGGATATTATCTAAAGTAACACATACTTAATCGTATTGTATCGTATCTGCAAATATCGTAGACATTCAAGATTATTACCTACATACTGCTAAAGAATTTCGAAAATTACACTTTTATTAAAAAGTTATATAAGAAACTTTTGTAACGAAGCATTTACAATGAAAGAGGGAAATAAAAAAAACCTTGTACATTAACTTTTAGACCTGTCTCCCTCCGGGAAGATATTGTGATGTTATATCAGGAGACAAGGTGAACAACTCATGTCATGGCAAGACCGTGACGGTGGGCAACGATGGGCGCGCTAGTGTCCAGGTCGGAGCTAATGAATACGACATGATGTTGGCTATTCATGTTGGACCTGAGGTAAATATCAGATAATGACTAACCGCTATACTGAAAGGTTTTGAAATTGTTGCACGAAAATGTATTAAAGATACTTGTCTGTTTTTTATTATTGGTTTTGATATTTTTTAGATTATTATTGTTTCTTTATTTCACAAAAACTTGAGGGTTTTGCATTTTTGTGTAGTGGTTTTTGTTATTTACGGTCAAATATATACTTCAATATTCAATTTCAATTGGTATTATCAAAATAGTAAATGTTTATATTCTTAGTGTTACTTTAGGAATATTTTAAAAGGATTAATCACATTTATTAACAAAATGCAATTTCAGAGCCGCCTATAAGTAATCTATATAAGTTGAATACACCATGCCTACAAGATATGAGATGAGACGTGTTGGACTTACTTATTATTTCACAGCAATGGACATCAGCTAATATTGAAGTATAAATAAAATGACTTATAAAAGAAATCATATTCGTTTTTTATTTTACTTATCTATGCTATAATAAAACTGTGAGGTCAGATGTCTGTACATAGAAAAAAAATGCTAAAAACCGAGTCAGGGGGGTGTAAGAAGAGAAATAGAACAAATCCAGATTTCCTGTTTGTCTGTTTGTACGGGCTAATCTCCGAATCTATTGGGGCAATTTAAATGAAATTTTGCATGGTGGTACCTTATATCCCCGGTCAACATCTTAGATACTTTTCATCCCAGAAAATTAAAGAGTTCCCGTGGGATAGTTAAAAAACTATAATAACTTATACAGCTTAGTACACAGAAATTACTGATTGGATTTTAATGAAACTTTACAATAATATAGTTCATCAGAATAACAAATAGGCTACTTTGTATCCCGGAAAAATATGCGGTTCCCGTTGTTTTTGTTTGTCTAGTCAGTAAAATATGATACATAATACAGAAAGGTTGCAGCACCTATTGCATTAGCATAAATTATTTATGTTAGCTAAGCGTAAGTGCATAAATCGATAAATTATCGACAACATAAAGTTGCTATCAATTTTTGTTAAAAAAAATATATTGATAACAACTAATTAATATTTCAGATTAATAATGCGTAGAGTCTGAAACCGCAGTGTTAAATATGTATGTATCACACTTAAAATAGATCGATATTTATAACAACGGAGCTACAGAGGTCAGCGCTCTTGAGTGCAAAACAAAACAGTTATCAATATGACGTCATTATACCACAAGAAAACTTCCAGCCTTAGCGTAGAGCGTCGAGAGTTGTGTCCTATTAGGGTTCCGTAAAGACAAACGGAACCTATTATATTTTATATTATTATAACTAGCGACTCACCCTCGCTCCGCTCGGGTTCGTCCCTAGTTACGTTTAGTATAGATTTCTCACAGATGAGATATTTTTCCGCAATAAAAAGTATCCTATATGTTGCCCCGGATAACCAGATATCATCATACCAAATTTCATCAAAATCTGTCCAGTGGTTCTTTCGTGATGCGATAACAGACAGACAGACAGACAAAAATTCTAAAAACTATAGAGTCAGCCTCTGCATCGATAATAATGTCTATTTCAATAAGATTTTCCAAAAAAATACTTATTAAATATTTATTATGTAAATTTATTAAAAGCTAGCGGCTGCCCGCGGCTCCGCCTGCGTTCAGGTGACCAAAAACCAAATTCTTTGATTTTACATATTGGTATACTCTTACATTGCAGTTTTTGTATTTTTTTTTTCAGAAATGAGACATTTTCCCGCGGTAAAAAGTATCCTATATTTTGACCCGAAAAACCAGCTATCACCATACCAAATTTCATCTAAATGCCTCCAATGGTTTTTCTGTGATGCGGTAACAGACAGACAGATATAATATAATAATGGGATTAAGCCTATGGAAGTGTTTTAACGTTTCGCAAATTCAGCGCCAGAACGCATTAATAGCGATTTTTAAGCCATTAAAAATGACAGAGTTTCAGACAAACTTTCATTCCCTATTTTAGGCCGTTAAGGGCTTAATTTCGAAAAACCTTTTCTTTTGTCTAGAGTATAAAATCATATTCTCTTCAAATTTTAAACGTCTATCATCATCGGTTTTGGCTGAATGTTGATAAGTCAGTGAGTAAGTCGCGATATTGCCTTTTTTATAATAAAAATATGTATTGCGAGTGTACCTTAGGAGATAGACACATGATATTCTGGGACTTATCTGTAAGCTTTTTTAAGACCTACAATTTTCTAGTGCATTATTTTGATGTATGTCTTAAGTTTTAACCAGCGGAAGGTTTCTAAGGACGACTCGATAGAACCAGTTATTGTGTTTTCCCGTGGGAATGAAAGATTTTCCTGCATGCAGTAAAAGGTACCCTAAATGTTGACCCATCTGTGATGTGTATGTGAATAAAAAGATATCACTACACAAAATTTAGTTAAAATCGGTTCAGTATTTTTGCGTATTTAGCGTTTTGCAATCACAAAAGTACCAAAAACGTAACCAACTTAATTATTTAGATATTTTTTAAGTCCACTTACTTTTTGGATCTTTTGAGTCAATTAAACTTATGTTAATATTTTAATGAATAAAAAATGAGGGAATATTATTATTTTATGATGGTTTTATAAATCATGGCGGTTATTGCGAGAGCAAAATGAAATGATATTAATAATATCATTACTCATATGAAATGTACTAAACACATACTTAGAGTAAGTGTATCTGTCTGTGTATTATGCCCTTTTTAGCGTCCCACTGCCGGGCACGGGCCTCCTTTCAATACCTAGGGGATCAGGGCGTAGTCCACCACGCTGGCCAAGTGCGGATTGGCGGACTTCACATGTTTTTCGAAAACTTGCTAGGTTCTCTCAGACATGCAGGTTTCCTGACGATGTTTTTCTTTACCGTAAGGCAGGTGGTAATCATGTTAAAAATAATTAGAGTAAGTACTCGGTAATGCTACGAGTACAAACCATTACTGTGGTAAGTACGTTAATATTAATAAAGATCATACAGATTACAGACCTCATAATACAACGTTTTATTTACCATTTACATTACGCTTAGGTACCAGGTTTGATGTTTATTCATAACCCTCGCTTCGCTTGGGTTTGTCGCTAGGTACGTTTTAAATTGATATAAATAGTTATTAGCCATCGTTAGCTATATAAATTGTAATTTTTTTGTTAATAATATTATTGTCTATATATATATATATATATATATATATATATATATATATATATATTGTCAATAATAACAAATATTAATATTTATACGATACTAACGTCACTCAATTGTTTTGCCTTCCCGGAACCTCTCCACTAACACTTAAACCTTATAGTATGGTATTAAAGTTCAAATTGACTTTTAAGTATTATTACGAATCTTTTGTATGGGAGTATAGAAAAGTGTTGTTTTTAGACTGTTTCATGCAATTTTTTTAATTTTTCTCTCCGTAAGAACCATCCTCGTACTTCAAGGAATATTCTAAAAAATGAATTACCGAAATCAGTTCAGCTGCTCTCGGGATTTGCGCTTAGCAACACATTAAGAGATTCATTTTTATATTATAGATGATAACATAACAATACCATAGTATTCAAATGATAATAATACTTAGACAAACTCCAGAATATTTTAAGCAAAACAAGCTCGAGCATAAAAATCAGGCGGTGCTGATACATCTGGGTTCTGCCTGGCATGTTTGTACTCGTTATTAGTAGTAGGTAAGTTAGCACAAATAAAGTAATAGCGCGGTCGAGTTTATTCATTGCATAATTTTGAATACAGGACACAAACATACATCTCGTACAACGTGATTTCATATAAAGATCCTGAATGTCAAACGTCCATTTAAATTTATGTGTACTGCAGGTAAAAACCTGGTGTTTCATTATTAATATTCGAACTGACTTGGTCTAGACAAATTTACAGTAAACAACAATACAGCACTGACAAGACCGGTTTACTGTACTCGACACACCCGCGGCACAGCCTCCAGTCGACGAGATGGCGTTCCGCTCTACACTCCTGCGCATAGGTGAGTACTTATTTAACCTATAATTTACTTTAATATTCAATCCATAATATTTTAAAGTGAACATAACACATAAAAAATGTTCTTTAAATGTTATTATAACTGACTAGGCAAACGTATTTATGTTATGGGCATCTACGAAAGTTATTTTTCACTAAATATTAAGATTTATCATTACTTTCTAAAGCAATATGTGGAACGTGATAATTATTCTAGTGTACAAACATACAATACAATTATTGTAGTGGAGACTCTAGATACCTGTCAACAGACAACAGTGTTGCTCGACCTTGAATGGGCCAAATGAGAATAATTTGCATTAGAGAAATAATCAAATTATTTCTCGTATTATCGGTATTTTACAGCACGCGACATGTTTAACTATGGCGAAGATATTTATAGATCATTGTCAAACCAAATCAGAGAAAAACCTTGTAATGCAGGAAAATCTACATAGGCACGGATTGGTACAGAAATTAGCTGTAAACTCTACTTTGTTGAATAAAAGTTCTTATAAATTATTTGCGGCGGCGCGGAGTGGCGTCTAAATTAGTGCGAGTTAAAGCTTTTTATTAAGTCAAATATTCTTAATTCAAAAACCAGTTTCAAGCCTTCATCTCAATAATAGACAATAACTAAGGATTTGTTTTGTTTTCAATTTTATTTAAGGCATACGTATAAAGTTAATTATGTATTATAACTAATATGTTATATTTAAAAGTGTTATATTTTATCTAACAATTTATACTTAGCTTTCAAAGGACAGCCAACTCGTCATCTCCATGAGTTGAGAAAGAAGGAGCGTCTTGGAGTAGCTCAGCTTCGTGAAATTCTAGAAGACAGACTTCAAGATATTAGGCGTGCTAAAACCTGGAAATATGAAAGGATAATCACGTCGCCTCAGGATACAAAGGTAGGAAGAGTACCACATAGGCCATATATCTGTGGAGAACACGTAAAATATGATACGATTAGCAATAATGTTTGTGTTTAGGTGATAAGAAAGAGATCATAATCTATACATATAATAAAATAGTAACTAAACCGAATCCGTACATTAAATATTTTTTGGAAAATCTTATTGATTATAGAAATAGATATGAAAATAAACATTATTATTGATCCGAATCTATAGTTTTTAGGTTTTTGTCTGTCTGTCTGTTACCGCATCACAGAAAAACCATTAGAGGGATTATGATGAAATTTGGTATGGTGATAGCTGGTTATCCGGGTCAACATATAGGATACTTTTTACCGCGGGAAAATGTCTCATTTCTGAGAAAAAATACAAAAACTGCAATGTAAGAGTATACTAATATGTAAAACCTAAGAATTTGGTTTTTGGTCGTCTGAACGCAAGCGGAGCCGCGGGCAATGCTAGTAATTTATACTTGTGGTATTTGGTTATTGTTGTTATGTGTCATGTACGGTATTGTATGTCGTGATTAATACACTTAAAGACGTGCCATGTTTCCTTGAACATTCAAAGGAAGGTCCTTATCTTAATTCATGGGACAGTATTTATTATTTTTTTGAATGCAGGACATGTTTTCAGGTCAAGGTGCAAGGAGCTGAAGGAGAGTTTTTAAATTTTTGCGCCAATAATTACTTGGGATTAGCTGTAAGTAATATCTTGTAATAAGTTTTAATTGAATTTCGGGTTGAGTAATTTTCATTAAATATTTTTCTTATACAATTCTCTATTCCAGAATCATCCTGAAGTTGTTAAAGCCTCTCAAGAAGCATTAAGCAAGTTTGGCGCAGGACTTAGTTCTGTTCGATTTATTTGTGGAACACAAACAATACATAAGGTAAGTTTTAAACTATGTAACGATAGTATGAAACGTATATGTAAAGTTTCGAATTAAAGAAAATTGTTCTAAATCATTTATCATCATTTCATTTTAAGTTAACCATTATGATTTTATACCTAGCTATAAGTTAATAAAAAGGTAGACGATGATGGCAATGAAATGGTTTCAACGAAAAAAACATTACATTTTGTCCCGGAAAATGTACTGTTTCCGTGGGATAGATTTGTTTTTGTTTTTAACATAGCAAGGAATCGACTATCTATTCGATACTAAACGTTAAAACGTACCTAGAG
This sequence comes from Brenthis daphne, assembly GCA_947093115.1. Classification (NCBI taxonomy): domain Eukaryota; kingdom Metazoa; phylum Arthropoda; class Insecta; order Lepidoptera; family Nymphalidae; genus Brenthis; species Brenthis daphne. Next base: position 11,218,156 of record OX352475.1, on the reverse strand, counting down.
ACGAACCCGAGCGAAGCGAAGGTGAGTCGATAGTATAAATATAACTTAGTAATCCAATTTACAACTCTACATATTTACAGGAACTAGAAAACCGTTTGGCAAAATTTCATGAACGTGAAGATGTAATACTTTATGCGTCTTGTTTTGACGCTAATGCGGGTTTGTTTGAAGCTCTACTAACAGCAAAGGACGCAGTTTTCTCTGACGCATTAAATCATGCCTCTATTATCGATGGTATTAGACTGTCTAAGGCTCAAAAGTTCAGATTTCCACATCGAGATTTGAAAGGTATGTTGAAATATTTTATGCTTTTTTAAATATTTTATTACCTAATATCGGTTAGTTATTTTTTTAAATTTTAACATTTGGGTAATTCCTCGATGCGCAGTACCTAGCGTCTTTACATTTTATACGACAGCGTTTCCAAATCGGCTTTTACATTTCCACACCTGTCCATAAACTGGTATTCATTCAATTGTAACTATAAAATGAATTTATCATTCTTATAAATTCGTTAGTGGTAACGAATAAATATTAGTGTTAAGTCTTAAGCTTAAAATATATGAAATCCTAAAAAAAACGAACAGATCGACGCCATTGAACCTTAAAGAGGCGTACAGAACTTTAAGGATAACTCTTTAGTTTTTACCTTTTTTATTCTTTTTTTCAGAGTTAGAACATTTATTAGCTCATAGTGAATCTCGAATAAAATTAATAGTAACGGACGGTGTTTTCTCGATGGACGGTAATATTGCGCCGATACAAGGGTTGCGCGATTTGGCCGACAAGTATAGAGCATTGTTGGCAATTGACGACAGCCATGCTTCTGGATTCTTTGGTGAAACTGGCAGGTAATTACTAAGTTCTTATTATAACAGTACAAGTAGAACTACATACATACATATCGTAACTACATATAATATCACCTACAGTGACCACCGTTGTCAGTAGGTACTAGGTAGGTACGATGTGGATCATTAAAGTATTAGTCTATGAACAGCGAGCACTTTTATATGTAATGTTTATATCTTTACTTACTCAGAGTAAGTTCTTTACGCTTTACACCAATATTGAGGTATTTCGTGTAGAGTTTTAAGTTTTTTGTGTATGTAGATGGTAAATAGATTTTTATCCAATCTCAAACTTGTCGAAGCCGTGCGTTCTGCCTTAATAGAAAACATCAAAATAAACACGCCACTGCCTGTTGATATGAAAGCACGATCCTCTTCCCCACATGAGGGAGGACCTCCATAATAAAATATCTAAATATTAAAAATGTTTGCTAAAGTCCATTTTTAGTGTTTTCGCTAATTTCCAAACCAAAACTCTTAAATTTTTTTGAAATATTATTAAAGACCTTCACAGCAAAGACTCCACTCCACACCTTAGGTAACTGCTTTCATACTTATCCCGATCCTGAATACGACACAATATCTATACATATAATAAAATTGTAGCTAAGCCTAATCTGTACATAAAATATTTTTTGGAAAATCTTATTGAAATAGATTTTATTATCGATACAGAAGCCGAATATATAGTTTTTAGAATTTCTGTCTGTCTGTTACCGCATCACAGAAAAACCACTGGAGGGATTTTGATGAAATTTGGTATGGTGATAGCTGGTTATCCGGGTCAACATATAGGATATTTTTTACCGCGGAAAAATGTCTTATTTCTGAAAAAAAAAATACAAAAACTGCAATGTAAGCGTATACTCATGGGTAAATCTAAGAATTTGGTTTTTGGACATCTGAACGCGGGCGGAGCCGCGGGCAATGCTAGTAGACTATAAAAGATATAAAGATATAGCTCTGCAAGCTTTGTACCATGTAATAGCAATCATTTCCACATTTACTGTTTCAGAGGAACAGAAGAGTACTGTGGTGCGTTTGGCGCTGTGGATATTGTAATCTCCACACTGGGCAAGGCGGTGGGCGGCGCCGCGGGCGGGTATATAGCGGGCCCTAAAGAACTTATTGCTTTGTTACGAAATGTATCGCGACCATATTTGTTTTCAAACTCCCCTCCGCCTGCTGTTGTTGCTGCCTGTTTAAAGGTATATTTTTGTTTCTATTCCATTTTTAGATGGATTGGAATTATATTGACTATATTCATTATATATATACATAGGTATGATAAGTTGTTGTAGGCTGTATTATAACGTGTTTTCGCATGGGAATGAGATTATCTCCCACGGAAAAACCACTATACAAAAAATCACACCAATCCGTCACTCTGTTTTGATGTGAAAGAAGGGCAAACAAACAACAAATACTCTTACATAATATTATATTATTAGGGATATGCAAATTGTATAGATACAATTTAAAAATATGTTACTATGTAGAAATTATATAAATATAGAAAGAGCACTTCTTGATATTGATTATCTATACATATAATAAAATTCTAACTAAGCCGAATCTGTACATTAAATATTTTTTGAATTAGTAGTAGTACTTATTGAAATAGTCATTATTATCAATAGACAGGCCGATCCTATAGTTTTTAGATTTTTTGTCTGTCTGTCTGTCTATTACCGCATTACAGAAAGACCACTGGAGGGATTTTGATGTTGGTATGGTAATAGCTGGTTATCCGGGTCAACAAATAGGATACTTTTTACCGCGGAGATGTATAATAAAAGTTTCCTGCATTACCGCTCTTTGACTATGATCGAATCTCATTTATGTTTTTTTTTTAGTCTTTAGATATAGTAGAAAACAGTAATGAACTCAGGCAACGTCTGCGCGAGAATACCAGGGTTTTCCGCGAGGGCATGAAAAAGGTCGGTTTCACCGTAGCGGGTGAGGATCATCCAATATGTCCAGTCATGGTGTGGGACGCTCCGATAGCTATGGAACTCGCTTCTGGGATGTTGGGTAAGTAATTCTTATTAGGCAACTTGGTACACATAAACACAACACGACACAACTTGACCGACTATAAAGTTTATGTACGATTTTTGCCTCTTCGGCTTTTGGAAATCGGCAGATTATTTATTTACACACTTTTTAAATGTAATTAGCCCACCATACCTTAATCTGACGGTTTCAAGTATTTCCACCTTATCAAAATATTTTTTAAATATTTTAATAGGCTGCCCTAGACGCGCGGGCTTATATAGAGAACTTATATTATGGTGGAGGTACTGAACAGAGTGCAAGGTATCACCCCTTATGTTAATCTGCCGTGCATGAGTAACTCCAAAAATCCCCTCTTGGGCTGCCCTACTATAAATATGTCTATTTCCCAACATTTAACAAACACGTTTAAATGTTTTACTTTTAAAGTATTTATATATGTAATAAATATTTTTCTATATTACAAACATCCAGAGCGGGGTATTTACGTGGTAGCATTCAGCTACCCGGTGGTGCCGAAGAACGAAGCGCGTGTACGAGTGCAGTTAAGCGCCGCGCACACTCTAGACGACGTAGACTGCGCTATAAGTGCTTTTGCCGAAATCGGAAAACGTGTGGGACTTGTTAAATAATTATTAACTTATTTTGTTAATAATTAATAAGATAATAAAATTGATATTTTATTATGCATGAATGTAAACTTTATATGTATTTATTATTTTTAACATTATTTACATTGAAATGTATAGTATTATATAATTTTGTGTTGAAAATTAAACAACATAAAATATGCGTTAGCATTATATTTTTATTGTCATTGTTATATTATATGTATAAAACTAAAATCAATATATACATTTTAATTATTGTAAATATGTATTATAAATACAAAAATAAACGTTGTATATCCAAAGACGGTCCATATATTATTTACTAGCGACTCACCCTCGCTTCGCCCGGGTTCGACTCTAGTTACGGTAGGTTTTAACGGTTAGTATGAAATAGTTAATAGAAACAGTGATGATGTTCTCCTAACCGATTCCGGTCACGGCGGCTAATCTCATTGAGACTAGAGATATTAAAGTGCAGCGCGTGTGAGGGAGAGCGCAGAAACAACGTGCACTCTATTCCTGTCACTCTCATACTCTGGTGGGACGACCACTCGACAGGATCAGTGAGAGTTAAGGCGCAGGACCGACGGCTTTACGTGCTCTCCGAGGCACGGGGGTGAAACACCGCCAACTTCCCAACTCCGGGCTGTTACTGAGGCTTACTATATAGAAATACTCAATAACTAAACTTGGCCCGACCCGGGACTCGAACCTAGGACCTCCGGGTGTGCAGCCATACATGCTAGCCACTACACCACCGAGGCAGTTAGTAGAATGAGTATATTAGGTATGAAGATTTCTATATCTCTTACTTGAGAAAAGACTGATTCTCCATACAAACTTCAAAGTTCCACCCTCTTTTTCACTCCTTAAGGGATGATTTCGGGGATAAAAACTATCTTATATCCTGCCCAGGGTCTCAAACTATCTTCATACCAAATTTCATCGAAATCGGTTCAGTGGATTAAACGTGAAAAGGTAACAGACAAACAGACAGTTATTTTCGCATTTATAATATTAATAAGGACGGAAAAATAAAACAATATATTTGTAATAATAATCGATCTATTAACAATAATTTATTACAATAATAAAACACACTTTATTGACAACTCGGTAACACAAAGTGTTAAAATCTCTCTACACTCACAAGTTACGTTTAAACTATAATTATATTTCATTATTTACATTGGTATCAAATGATCTGTAACTCGTCACTATTATTGCGTCTTATACATTTTAAAGGTGGAAACGGAACAGACATGTTAAATAATAACTATAAGTGTTTTTTTTTACTTTTAGTCACCAATTAATTATCTAATAAAAAAATCTAAAGCCTAGTTTAGACTAAAAATAAGACAATATACACGGTACACTCAGTGTATATACCAAGTGTCTGTGTGAATGCGGGTTTCTAATCCCTCCACGACCACGGACACGCCGGCGTTACAGTTAAGAATAGATTTCTTAGAAATTTAATTAATTTCTTAGAAATTTACCTGGATGTGTTAATTGTGATTGTGGCACGGTAGTAAGTGTCGTATTAGCGGCTGTGTAAACAAACACCTGTCCAAGTGTCTCGTGTAGTTGAAAAGTTTTCGAACAGATTCGACATTTTCAATCAGGGCTGCCAGGTCGTATAATTAGATATGAAAATGGTATAATATGGTTATCATATATATTTAGTTTGTATAGCAGATTGCCTTGTATAATTGAATACAAAAATAAAAAAATTATTCCTCCCGTAAGTTTGATAATGTCAAACAAAAAAGTATCGAGAGACCGAAAGTTTCTTAATCGTTGATGCCAAGCAAGCGGTTAATGTATGTACGTTAAAGTGACAAAAAATCAATTAGTATGTTCGTCACAGACTATTTCTCAAGTTTTGTTGACCTATACATATAATAATATAAATTGTAACTAAGCCGAATCTGTACATTAAATATTTTTTGGAAAATCATATTGAAATAGACATTATTATCGATACAGAGGCCGAATCTACAGTTTTAGAATTCTTGTCTGTCTGTCTGTTACCGCATCACGGAAAAACCACTTGAGGGATTTTGATGAAATTTGGTATGATGGTAGCTGGTTATCCGGGTCAACATATGGGATAATTTTTACTGCGGGAAAATATCTCATTTCTGAAAAAAAATACAAAAGCTGCAACGTAAAAGTATACTAATACGTAAAACCTAAGAATTTGGTTTTTGGTCATCTGAACGCGGGCGAAACCGCGGGCAATGCTAGTTAATAATAATTTTACTACAATTTATCCTGAATTCCACCTTTAAATATATTACTTAAGGCTTTATGAGACCTCATTCGATGAAAAACCTTCTCTATGTACGTTAGAACTAGCAAACGTAAAATCAAAATATTAATTAGAAATTAGAATTTTGGAAATCTAATTTGAGCGTTCTCACGCGTTTCATTGCATACAAACATTGGATGTATTATCCTTTCCTTTGACTTTAAATGCCATACACCATGTAATACCTCAAAAACTTCATTTCAGAAAAATATCTTTTAATCTTAGAATTTCTAACCTGGAGGGTATATTCTGTAGCATTTGTTTTGGAAAAAATTCCTATTTGTCATTGTGGACGTTGACAAGTTGTGAGCGACCCTTATTTTAATTTGACGTCTCGACTTGAATTCATTGTAGGACAATCGGTTTGACGGGACCTGTAACAATAAAAAAAAATTACAAAAAAATAATATATTTAAATTAATCTAAATGACACGTAACCGTAAATCGCAATCAACTCACAAAAAAATCATAATTCGTAGAAAAGAAAAAAAACTTACTGATTAAGAATCAGACATTGCTTTACTAACTTCTAAAAGTCTCTGTACTACTTATAGCAGCATAGGGCTTATCATATTGGCCATATACTTGAAAATGTTATTAAAATATAACTTAATTAAAAGAATTAATGGCTTTATTATATATAATTTTATAATGTAAATATAATATAGTATTCAGATAAATATTTATTTCTTATTCCCGAGACGAGACCGAGAGATTTGTATAAGTACAGTATATATACTCTACTTTCTGCATGTGTATTCATTCAAAAGTGCTAAGTTATAAGCTTAGAAAGGAGCTTAAAAGTAAATGACCACTTGTTTGGTTTAAAAATATATAATGTATTTCATATCTATCTTAAATATGTCTAAAAGAACATGTTTATTTTGGCTATTTATATTCAAACTAGCGACTCACTCCGTTTGGGTTCGTTCCTAGTTACATTTTAACATTTAGTATAGATTTCTCAGAGATGAGATATTTTCCCGCAGTAAAATGTATCTTTTATGTTGACCGGATAACCAGCTATCATCATACCAAATTTCATCAAAATCTGTCCAGTGGTTTTCTCGAGATGCGGTCACAGACAGACAAACAGACAAAAAATCTAAAAGCTATAGATTCGGCCTCTGTATCGATAATAAATAATAATTACTATATCAATAAGATTTTTCAAAAAAATATTTAATGTACAGATTCGGTTTAGTTACAATTATATTATATGTATAGATATTCTTTATATATATTTTTTCTTTTTATAGATATTCTTTAATACTCAATCAAATATAATTGAAACGTGAGATAAACCGAGTATAAGCGACCTAGCCTTGAAACTGCCCTTTGCAAGAATCAACATCCTCGCGGAAGAAATAACCAATTTAATATACAGTGACCTTCATTTATAAAGTTAACTTCCTATATTAAGGTTCTATTGAAGGTACATATATTACATTATTGTTTGTAACAATAATTTTACAAAGGCGTGAATAATAATAATTAGTACCTACTGTTTTTCATGGTTATTTTTCCTTATTTTCACATTTTAATATCATATAGTAATGTTTTAGTACTTAGTTTTAGGCTTGGTAAAATGTACATAATATGATTCTTTTGCAATAGAACCCTCTTACTAAGTTTACGCTGTCTATCCGTCTGTCCATCTTCCTAACTCTAAAAGGTATATTTGAACCGTAAAAAGTATTATAACTCTTTTAGAACATGTTATTAAAAGAAAGTAAAAAAATACAAGAAACGTTTACCTTTTTATTTTCGTTTTGTCTGTGTGTACTAAATTTATTACAATAATTAAAGTAGTAAAGATTTGATTATAGTGCAAGGTGTACTATATAACAAAAAAACAATAAAAACTGGCCAAGTCTGAATCTCAGACACGACTGCCGCAGCCACGTGACTCGAGGTTCGATTTTACCAAATTATAGATAGCAATAATAAGTTACAAATAATTGATTGGTCTATTTATAAAACTCTAAAAGAACCGAGGTCTAAGAACAATATCGAGACTAAATAGCAATGACTGATTTATTTTAACGGTGTCAATTACATTTTAATATAATAGTTCATGTTATCATGTTAAAATATTAAAAAGTAATTAGTTGAGTGTATTTATTTTACTAACGTAAATATAATTAATATATGAGAAAACGCAAAAAAATAATTTACGGAATAAATTAAAAATTTATAGAATCCCCTACTCAAATTAGCTGTCAATTAACGATTACACTGGCACGCGTGAAGCACTTAATCGAGTACTTAATCATACGCCAAAATGCCTTACATCATTTTGGTAAAGAGCTGATACTCTTTTACTGCTGGACCGATATTAACTAAACATAGCTAAGAACCACCGCAAGGAAACTGGCTTTCAAATGAAAAGGAACCGCATTGTAATCGGTCCATCCGTTTGAGAGCTACAATGCCACAGACAGACACACACACACAGACAGACAGACACATCGACAAACTTATAACACCCCTCTTTTTGCATCGGGGGTTAAAAATATAAGTAAATTAAGTAAAACTAGAATATTGACTGCATGTTTTGTCTATTTTTTTTATTAAATTACATCTTGTAAAAAATAATATTATATCAAACTTGCCATAACGTTTAATAAAAAAAATTGGTAAAACAGTTATATAGATTTTAGTGAATGTTGCTACCCTCAAATAACTTATTAACTGACTGCTGACATCACATTAATGCATGCAGTATTAAAAAAGTCAAGAAAATTTAAGTGTATGTAAAGTTAGAATTGAATTTAAATAGCCTGAATTTGACAGATTTTGCGAAAGGTTTAGGAAAATAAATGTAAATTATTTTTTGCCGAAAAGCATAACAATCAATACTTATTTTAAAAAATTGAAAATTATTTAGGAGATTTGAATAAAAAAATTAAGTAAAATATACCGGATAAAGTTAAGTCTTAACACCATTTCAATATAAACAATAAGATTTTAGATAATATTAATTGAAAAAAAAAATATTATCTTTTTCCTAAAACACGATATCGACTTGTTAGAAAAACATCTAAGTGTTAATTTATTAAATCATTGTTCCGAGCGGTTGATTGCGTAATATCAAAGTAAAAAAAAATATCTGCTTTAATAATTATGTGCTTATTTTTTAAACTTCTTGACACCTCTTAGGAAAAATATTGTAACTCAGTTTTACAGGAATTTTATTTTTACAAAGTTACAATGTTGTTCCTTGCTGGTATCAATCCACTGACTCTACCATTGAAATGATCTTTCAATTTGTTTTGGTTTTGAAAATACAATTAAAATTCAAATACGCGTAAAATAAAATAAAAAGTTGAGTGTGTCGTGGATATCTCTTCTCTTTTGCTATTATATAAATAATATAATTAATCATCAAAATTCGTTAATTACCTGACGTAGTAGTGTTAATCCCGGTAACGGGAGGCGCCACACTTGTCGGTACTGTGGTCACGGGGGCCGCCGTACTGGCTGGCTTCTGTAAATCATAACAGGTGATGTGATTGTGACTCTAAATACTGAAGACCCTAACTATATATATATATATATATATATATATATATATATATATATAGTAAATGGTATATATATGTGTATATAATATAAAAATTAGATTGTCGCTATGTTCGTATGACAGAGCCATTTTTATTGATCCTGTAAGTCTAAAATTTGGAACATACTAATTATATTCATGTAAACCATGCTTGTAGCATTCCATATACATACATATATTATTATATGTATTTTAAAACAAAGGGAAACATTTTTAATATTTATTTTTCAAGTACGAACTATCTATATGACAACATGGGACATCACTAATTTCTGAAGGTTATAAAATATATGAAAATATGTTGAAATATTTAGGATTTTATTGTTTCCACGTTTTTTTAATTTAACATATTATTATACAGATTTTTTTTATTCCTGTGTTGCGGCTATAGGTATTATTTCGACCATTTCTCGTTTATTGTCATCGTCGCATGTGAGACTAGAGCCACCAACTCATCCCTACAGCTATTATAAACTGTAGGATTTGTTTAGGTGTACACTCTATAATTTCATCTGGGCCTAGAATCGGTTTCCCAATATGAAAGCTATGCTGAATAAGACGGAGCGGTGTTTCATTCGCCTCCATGCATCTTTGGCAGGAAAATATATCACTCAGCCATAGTTTGAACATGTGTTTCTTTAAGTAGCAGTGTCCGGTGAGAACTCTTACTATTAGTTGCGCGTCAAGTGATACTTTCAAATATTTATCTATAAAAATAAATATTCGCTATGAGCTTATAATATGCGTAATTTTGATTCACTAACCCTCATTTCCTCTATCTTCGTCTCTAACCCATCTATCCTGTTAACAAGTGTAGAATTGAGCGCAGCGATCTGGTCCTTCAGTTCGTTTTCCCTTTTTTCGTTGTTCGTCAAATTGACGATGGTTTCATTATTCTTTCCTTCTAGTTGTTGTATTAGATTTCTAACTTCCTCTAAGCCCGCTGTCGCGGCCACAGCTTGTTTTCGAGTAGAGGTGAGCGCACTGTCGAAACCTTTGATCTGTGAAAATTTGTAGAAGACACGTAAAAATAATGTATTATTTTAGAAAGTACTAATTTATTATTATTAATTAATATCTTATTTAAATATATAAATTTATATTGTACATATTATTACCATTAGTGATTGTTATTTTTCACAGACTTTAAAAGTATTATAAGGTATATATTATAAGGTACCTATAGCTACTCAATTCGGCTGTTATTTTTATGTTGGTACATATGTTATGAGATAGTGAATGATATGACAGCTAATTGGCGATATCATCGTCAATTTGGATAATTCTCTTCTCCAAACGAATTGATTTTGTTATTTTTTTTTAATGAATAGGTTAAACTCAAAGGAAACTTTAAGGAAGGAATAGTTACGTTTAAGTTTGAAGTCGATGTACTTTTTTTAGTAAATATCAATATTATTACCGTTTCTGACAAACTTAGTGAAGTTACTGTAATATAACTAATGAGAGAAAGTTAAGAATTAAGAAAAAAATGTACTTATTCAATGGCTTGAACATTAAAAACGGGATATTTATCATTGTTTTTTACTTACTTTTATTAGTCATCATAAAGGCAATTAACACGAAAGCTTAGACTTACATTGTATCTAATGTACAAAAAAGTATTTACTACTAATATATAATTTACATAAGAATAAAAAAAAAACAAAAGAACCTGTGAGCCGAAACCAGCGACAGTTAATTGCAATTCGCCCAATCTTTTCGGTGTGTCGGCTAGCTTGGGTGCCGCTGATAGTTGTTCCGACACTGTGGCCAGGTCGTTAGTGGCCTTCTTCATGCGTTCTGTCAACTCTTGGTGCTTTAACTCCAGATTGGACAGTCGAATATTCAACTCGCTCGCGTTCGCGCGAAGTTCCTTGGCGGCCGTGTGACATATTTGTAAGGCATCACCTACGCCGTTGCTGCTTATTGATACTGTCGGCAAAAGATAAAAATATATATGAGGGTCACTTCAACCTTGAATGTCCATAGGTGTCTTTTTACTATACAACAAACCCTTAGATCAACGTACGTCGATAAAGCAATTCAGCAACCATTTTTTTTCGACTTCAATTAAAATTATTAAGACTTCTGACAACAAACGAAAAACATTTTTATCGAAATAAAAAATAGCCTAAAGCACTCGGCAGTAACTTCCTATTAGTGAAAGAATTTTCAGAATCGAATCAGTTGTCTTCGAGATTAGGTACATACAAACTTACAAACTTTACAGTTTTATAATATTAGTAAGTATATCTAAGTATGATAGTACTCGTATAGATAAATATGAATATGTTAAATATTATTGACGTAAGATTTATCACTTTAATCATTTGGCTAGGCTTAATTTATTTTTGATATCTTTCTTATAAGAGGTATACTTGACTTGAAAGCCACGTCATATTTATGTAAATATCAAAAACGTATTTTTTTTTATATTTTTATTAAAAAATATATTATTGAGAATGTCTTGCATTTAAAGAGTGGGAGCTCTTATAGAGATAGGCTTTTCTTTGTTCTTAGTGTTTATACATATTTAATTCTATTCAATGTAATTAGTATATAAAAAATATACATTCATGTAACATAGTTTTTTGTAAATGGGGGCAATGGAAATTTGAAAATTATCATAAGTCTATCCTGATTTGAAGCTTTGACTACACTAATGACTGAGTTAAAAATTTGTTTTATTGTTTATTTAAACGCACTAATCTCTAAAACTACCGGTCCCCTCCCAAGTGTGATATTTTAAATTGGAAATTTAATATTACTTAAGTAAAAATAACCTAAGTTACTATGGATATGTTAGATTTCTAATGGCGAAAGAATTTAGAGTGATTCGATTACAGACATATTATATTAATATAAATTTAATGATAAAGGTTAAATAGCATATTATCAAGCATTACACTACGATCCTTAGAAGTAAAGATAATATACATAAGAAACAACGTTTCAAATGTAGTTTAACGATTTTGACGAGAAAGATTATCTTTTTCAAAAAAGGCAGGTACCAATATTTAAAAAAATGTCAAAAAAATAATTTCATATTTTTTTACTAGGTACTGTAATATTAGGATTTTAAAAATTAAAACCTCTTTATGGCTCGCTATTAAAGTTTTACATAATAAGATTTATTTTTATCGGTCAGTCCTGTTAGTTAACGTAATAACAGGCAGGTCTTCAATTACATAATTTCTATTACAAGATAATACCTAAGTTAAATCATAGGTGAAAAAAATCTATTGATATAAAAATAAACAAACCCAGAACTGTCTGATTCGTAACGATAAAATATTTAAGAACATAATCTACCCTTAAATTTTATGATTGTTTTTAAATAGGAGATCGTATAATATTATAACTATTGTATAGTAAAATTCAATAATACACACATAATTCATCATTACCAATAAAATTCATGACAGAGTCACAAAATTTAATTTTCCAACAGTTACTTACCTAATCAGCTCTCATGCATAATTCATATTAATTTTAAACAATATAATTAATTTAATTCTGTTTATCTATGAAATGATATAATATGATAAATATAACAAGAATGACTAATGCCCGATTTCACCAACAACCCATAAACTACCACCTACGTATGGGATCCCTAGCTTAAAAGTCTTACATACATACATATATTCAAGATCTAATACATCGCAAGCAAACCAACCCAAAGTAGAATTCCTTTTAAGTGCCTCAAACCCTACACATGAACATAACGTAAACCAACCTCTATCCATCTCTATCCGAAGGGAAACAATTTGCCGCCGCACATCTACAAAGAGCCATAGCACGGTGGCTGCTGAGACCATGCACACACAAAAGGCTAGGGCGGCGGCGAGGCGGACAAAAGGGCGGGAGCGGCGTCTCCGGGACGTCCGCCGCCCCCACGGCTCACCCTCGTCACTCGAAGCAGACAACAGCCGGCCCCCCCGCGAACCACCGCCCCCCACCAGGGCATCCAATTCCCGTCTCTTCCTCATCTTCTTGCCCACCCGCAGCGGTACCGCTGCGTGTACCGCGCTCTCCATACTTCGCTATATCGCTACCGTACACGCATTCGCACTTGACACTTTAACAGAGCGACCGCGCCGCTCGACGCTTACTTAACGAATGACATTCAATTTTATTATTGTAAAAAATAATCATAAAATTACACGCGCCTTCAAGAAACAATAATAATTGAAGTTGCACAATTACAAGAAATAACAAGATTTTAATGTAAGGGTTCTTAAAACCTGGTTTATTAAGCAAATAGAAAAGCATCCTGTATTTACCTTTACTCAACAGCTTAGAGCTTACATATTATAACTAATAACGTGTATGTTTTATATTTAACTAGCATTGCCCGCGGCACCGCCCGTGCGTTCAGATGACCAAAAACCAAATTCTTAGGTTTTACATATTAGTATACTCTTACATTGCAGTTTTTGTGTTTTTTCTCAGAAATGAGACATTTTCCCGCGGTAAAAAGTGTCCTATATGTTGACCCGGATAACCAACTATCACCATACCAAATTTCATCAAAATCCCTCCAGTGGTTTTTCCGTGATGCGGTAACAGACAGACAGACAGACAGACAAAAAGTCTAAAAACTATAGATTCGGCCTCTGTATCGATAATAATGTTTATTTCAATAACATTTTCCAAAAAATATTTAATGTACAGATTCGGCTTAGTTACAATTTTATTATATGTATAGATTAAGAAATTCTTTCTGAAAATGTCACCAATACCGAGAGTCTGGTATGGCATAATAAATATTCGGATATAATTATAAAACTATGCCAATTAATATTTTAGGTCAAGGTTTTCGTAAAAATGCAGAGTAAAATTCGAAATTCGTTAGTCATTTGTTACTCGATGTTTATCCATACTAATATTGTAAATGCGAAAGTGTTTGTTTGTCCTTCTTTCACGTCCAAACAGAGTGACGGATTGGCTTGATTTTTTGTGTGGAGATAGTTAAAGGACTGGAGAGTGATATAGGCTACTTTTTGCCACGGGATATTATCTCATCCCCACGAGAAAACACATTATAAGGCCACCCAAAAAAATATTTATGGTCAAAATCACTTGAAGCTTAGTATTAATGCTCCTAATAAAATTAAATATATACATGTTTTAGCATTTTTTAAAGTTCATCACATAAGGAGTAAAATAGGGGATGAAAGTTTGTATGAAACCTACCTTTTTACAGTTTTTTGTAGTTTAGCGCGAGCAAAGCCGCGGGTTCTGCTAGTATTTCATAAAAGTCATTTATTTACAAAGGAATTTTAATAAGATGCTACGTCACTAATAAATTATTATTAGAACGGCATTACAGATATAGTCCAATCGGAATCCGGTTTGGGAATAAAATATAGAAAACCTGAAGTTTTATGATTTTAAAATGTTAGCAGGTATATAAGGAATAGAAATTCGTAAAATGCCCCACATGCCCAGCTACCCCCGAGAAATGGGGGGACGCAAAGCGTTAAAAAATAGTTTTGTTTTCAAATGTTTTCAAATTTTCTGGTTAAAAAAGACTCCCATAACAGTTTTTCTCAAATATCTTCCATGTACAGACAGCAATCAATTACAATTTTATTATATGTTTAAATTTTATATATGCTCAGAATGAGTTGATTCTCTTTTAATTTAAATGGCCATCGATAAAAAAAATATTTAGAAGTTTTAACTATGAAGTGCTAAAGAGATTGCATACTTTTAATCGCAAAAAATTGTTGCGACCTAATAGGGGATAGAAGACATAAAAATTATAATATTATTCCGAAATAACTCGCTAGATTTTACTGTTAATTGGCTTATTTATAACCTGCTTCAAAGTTGATAGGTCGCGATATCTTATATGACGAGAGTAAAAAAGGGAATTATATGAAATTTGATGTTTTATACATGAACAGGTACTTAATTTTTTTTCTACCAACCCACGCAAGCTCATGGTTTTTGCTGGTTAATTTAAATACCTATAGGCTAATATTATAAATATTATTTATAATATTAGCCAAAATAAGAAAATCACTTAATATCCAGTCTATTTCTTGTATCTAAAGGCATTTTATTTGTTTCATAGGCACAATTATCAATCCCATTAAATATTATAAGTGCAAAAGTTTGGATGAATGTTTGTTACTCAATCGCTCCGGAACGGCTGAACGGATCTGGATGAAATTTGGCGCAAAAGTAGATTATAGTCACGCAGCACATAGGCTTTTTATCCCGGAAAAATGTACGGATCCCGTAGGATAGATTTGTTTTTGTTTTCCACTAGGGTCGAACCCGAGAAGCGAGCATGAGCAGTTAGTGACCTATAAATTCATCGACTTCTATGGTAGTAAATGAATTTAGTCTAAGGTGAACCGCATCGCAAGTGATTTTATTTATAACAACACCTTGCCGTAAACAAATTAAGTACTTATTCAAAGTAAGGTTATCAAGTCGACTTTGAAAATATTTTTTTGTCCGTAAAACCTTGATCTTGGATCTTTTGTACGGTTGTATATTACTATTTGCATTTTCCTACGGGGAAAAGGATAATGGATATGCTAATTGCTAAATTTGGAGGCCGCGTTTAACATAAGATGCATTTTGAATACAAGTGATCATATATACATATAATAGAATTGTAACTAAGCCAAATATGTACATTAAATATTTTTTGGAAAATCTTATTGAAATAAACATTATTATCGATACATAGGCCAAATCTATAGTTTTTAGAATTTTTGTCTGTCTGTCTGTCTGTCTGTCTGTTACCGCATCACAGAAAAACCACTAGAGGGATTTTCATGAAATTTGGTATGTTGATAGCTGGTTATCCGGGTCAACATATAGGATACTTTTTGCCGCGGGAAAATGTTTCATTTCTGAGAAAAAAAACAAAAACTGCAATGTAAGAGTATACTTATATGTAAAACCTAAGAATTTGGTCATCTGAACGCGGGCGGAGTCGCGGAAAATGCTAGTGATAAATAAAGTGTCTTCCATTAAGCACCCATAAATCAAAATTTTAATAAGTTCATAATATATTGTACTAAAATGCATTTCATATTCACTTCAGTAATGCATAAAATCATTTAATACTAATACGCTTCTGATTTATATCTATTTGATACAGATCTCTCTTAGCATGATATAAAAATTGCTGTTCCTTTATGGAGAACTATTTATGATGGCCAAGTATAGACTAGTATAAACTTTCATATAAAACTCAAGTATCTTCACCAGTCTTTGATTCTAAAATAGCAGCCTCCTATAAGGCTGATATACCTACTCGTATAATACTTTCTTAGATTTACGCGAATACTTGACATTTTAAATAAAACTATCTTTTCGGATTTTTTCGCGATATTATTTTGATTTTGTCTCTGGAGACATCTAACACCTCAGTCTCTCCCGTGACCATGATTGCTGTAAAGCAATCGAAACGTCGGGAAACAAAAATCAAAATAAATTCGCGAAAAAATCCGA
Source organism: Brenthis daphne (assembly GCA_947093115.1). Classification (NCBI taxonomy): domain Eukaryota; kingdom Metazoa; phylum Arthropoda; class Insecta; order Lepidoptera; family Nymphalidae; genus Brenthis; species Brenthis daphne. Next base: position 11,201,317 of record OX352475.1, on the reverse strand, counting down.
AAAGATAGTTTTATTTAAAAAGTACCTACTCGTATTTATGCGGCCGTACCGATTTTGGCGGAACATTCACTGGCAGGTGGGTAGATTTAGGTTAGGACATATATTTTTTTTTATGACTGGAAAAAGAATGGTCTCATATGACACAAAGATAAAATTAGTTTTTAATAAAAAAAAGTATATATACTTACCGCCTTCTTCTGAGAACCACTATAAAGTAGGCTTTATTATTATACTCTTAGGATTTGATTTTTTTGGTACTACTATTACCTATTCATTTAAAAAAAAAATGAAAAACGATTCAAAATAAACGAAGATGTCACGTATCATCATATATACAAAAATATGGACATTTTGACTACTTTCTCCTTATTGAAATCAGTCAAAAAGCACGGCTTATTCCGTAATAGATCTGATGCTGCGTGAAAAATGAAAAAATCAAAAAGCGCATTTCGCTCTTACATAATAATAACAGTTTTTATAAAATAATTACAATTAATTGTTATTCTTAAGAATTAATTCTGATTATTTTATAAAAACTGTTCATTGTAAGTACAATGTTAGAATAAATGGTATACGTGTAACAAAACCTAGTCTTGGTTAGAATATAGGTTTGACACCTATCTATACTATAATAAAACTGTAGAGGTCGAATGTCTGTACACAGAAAAAAAAATGGTAAAAACCGAGTCAGGGGGGTGTAAGAAAACAAATAGAACAAATCCAGAGACGGATAGACGGATATAAATGAAATTTTGCATGGTGGTATCTTATATCCCCGGCCAACATCTTAGATACTTTTCAACCCGGAAAATTAAAGGGTTCCCGTGGGATAGTTAAAAAACTATAGTAATTTATACAGCTTAGTACACAAAAACTACTCATTGGATTATAATGAAATTTTACAATAATATAGTTCATATATCAGAATAACAAATAGGCTACTTTGTATCCCGGAAAAATGTATGGTTCCCGTGGGATAAATTTGTTTTTGATTGTCTAGAGGTGAACCCGAGCGAAGCGAGGGTGAGCCGCTAGTCAGTAAATAAAATTGAGCAAATCAAGACTACCACGAAAACAATCAATTTGAAATAATTATCAAATGAGGGCGGTCGCAACGTGTTATATAAGTTTTGTTAGCATTTATTTCATTACATAAGACAATAAAAGCTTTGAAAAATTATATTAGAAAATATCAGACTGGGTTTTTAAGTAAAAACCACATTAAAACAGGTAGAGCACTTAGCAAACATACAACTGTTAACAGAATTTGTACACGTATTATAAGAATCCTATAAGTTATTCATTTTAGATGATATTACGATCGATCTCTGTTTTGTTCTAATACTATAGCTGGCAGATAAATTTTATACTTACAGTTATAGATAGTTTTATCGAACAGTCCAGTAATATCACAATTAGGTATGTATCTTAAAACTACGTCGGTATATTTATTTTGTTAACGCATTGACATAGGTACATACTACATATAGTAAGTTCTAGAATAGATACTGACTTATTTTGCAAAACCATATATAGAATAGTTTTAAAAATAGAATAATAATTATAAAAATTAAGTTATTAGGTACTTGGAAAATTTTGTATATTTAGATTTTAGATCTTTTACTTAAAAATATATCAGAATTCTTTTGCCGCCTAAAATTTTATAAATAGTTTGAGAAATCTTAGCATGAAGTTACGGATATTCTTATAAATAACAACACTGAACAGGGAGGTCGATTTTCTAGTTTAGTTCAAAGAGTTTTTTTTTTTTGCATAAATTACTATAATTACCCGGATATCCTAGATAAATATTACGTTAATGGAAATTACAATGGTAAAAATCTAAACGAAAAAGTTTATAAACATCTCCTAACAACTTAATATAGTATAAAAATATATTCTTATCGTGCAATTGTTATCTACAATATGTCAAGATAAAAAGTTATTAGTCATAATATGTAAGTACTAAGAACAGAATGCGTTTCAAATTTTCTAAAATGTTTAATCATATAAAACGTAGCCATTACTATCACGTTTCCTTGCACTAATGTTCACAAATATAAACACGCGCGATATGAAACGATTTGGATATCATAGAATACTAGATAACACTCAAGTCGTAATATCGACCTCGGAACGCGACGTTAGGGACGCAGTGAATGAAGATAACGCATGCGCTCTAGAGCTTGCGGCACACTAATCTCCTTATTAATAAATAAACACCATGGGCCGAAACAAAAAAATACAATTAATATCAATCAATAACATGACTAATTCGTGAACGCAAATGAAGTACAACACAAACAGCTTTGAAACAGTTGGCACTACACTGACAGATCGATTTGTTACCAACAAAACGGAAATCGTTTTATTTCATTAGTGTTAAAACGCGGAGAAAATAGAAATTGAAAAGGACACTAAGAGACTAATTGATACTTGAAGCAATAACTATGAGAATGAGCTACAGCCGTGGAGGAGATGAAAGAGAGAACTGACTGACGTCAGGAAGGAGCGGCGAGACGCATGCGTACTCCCAACACGCCAGTTATAAACGTTCTAGATTGGACTGATGTCTGATAGGAACCTCAGATAAAAGATACTCGAAGTGCTCTCACCTTTTGTTTTCTTTGCTGTTAGAACAATAGGACCACCGATCTCAAACGCCTTTTGTGTAAACGTACCTGTACTCTTATAATATCTACATACATTTTAAATCATATTCCTAGTGGATTAAAAAATATATTATAGATATTAAAAGTCTAAAACGATTACGTTTATATTCAAGAATTTTATTTATTTATTGCTGGGTTTGTTGACAGCATGTCTTGTTATGTCTAGTTCTAATATTTATGTAAGAAGCCAAGTTCAAATAAAATAACCCATTATAATATAAAAATCGCAGTCAATGTACCTATCACTATGTATGATGTAATTCACGCTAAACTTAAGTTAAGTACATCCCTACTTGATGATCAAATATTGTTTAAGTATAAAATATTTATTTACACAAGCAAGAAAAGCACTAATAGAGATCTATTAGTTCCCACGGGGACCGTTCATTTTTCCGGGATGAAAAGTAACCTGTTGTTTGACAGGTAATATAAGGTATCAGAATGTTAAATTTTACTAAATTAGGTGCATAAGTTGTTGTGTACTATGCTGTATATGATACTATAGTTTTTTAACTATCCCGCGGGAACTAGTTAATTTTCCAGGATAAAAAGTATCTAAGATGTTCCCCGGGGATATAAGGTACCACCATGCAAAATTTCATTTAAATCGGTCCAATAGATTCGGAGATTAGCCCGTACAAACAGACAAACAAACAGAGAAACAAAAAAATTAAAAAAAATCCGGATTTGTTCTATTTGTCTTCTTACATCCCCCTGTCTCGGTTTTTAGCATTTTTTTTTATGTACAGACATTCGACCTCTACAGTTTTATTATAGTATAAACTAGTTTCTGATTCTGGTAGTTCTTTTTTGTACTTGATTTACCGGAATAAACTACCTGATATACCGTGACACATAAGCCTTATGAACTGACACATTGCTGTGTGAAAGGAGGACAAATACTTTCGCATGTATTTTATAAGTACTGTAAATGCTACGAATATGCATTACAACACAGTTTTTTAGAGTTCCGTACCTGAAAAGGAAAAAAAGGAACCCCCTAAAGGATCAGGAACCCCTCATGAACCTCCTCCCCTCGGGTGAAGGGTATTACGTTAAAAAGAAAGGTATAAAATTATTAATATCATAGTTTATGTAGGTTTAGGCTGTATTGTTTAAAAAATCAAGCTTATAAGTCAATACAATAGCAGTCATTTATATTGTATAATTGGACAACAATATACTCATAGGGTACCTAATTCTCGTTGACTCTTGAATTCATAAAATAGGCAAAAAGCACAAAAAAAAAGAATATCGAAAATCTTTAAATTTTAAGATATATTTTGCATTCCACGCATTCGACCTTAATATTAACATTGTTCCTAAAACGAGAAAAAACACAAGTTAAAATAAATTGCGAGCAATTTTTCTTTATTTTATTTAGCCCAGTCGAATTAGCTCAAAAAAGAGGCAAACATTGCAAAAAAAATTTAACAGTAATTTTCCTTCGGAATTCTTTGAGGGGGGGTCACTGGAAGTCTAAATTTAGATTTTCGGGGTAAAACACCCGTTGCGTCATCCGCCATCTTGAATTTAAGGGTAAATCAACCCTTAAGGCGGGATGAGTTAGACTCCTTCCAAAGAGAGTGGCTTATTATGACGAACGACAGGTAGCAGTGGAGGAACAGTAGGGGACACTACAGGCCTATAATAATTATAATAAATAATATAGAAAACAGCTCATTGCGCAAAAACTTGTCCACTCAGTAGCCATAATCTATCAATAATATAAACATCTTCATACTTCCCACTAAATGGATTTTGTTTTATTTTTGTATAGCTAAGCGTAATGATGCATTAAGTTTTATTTTGTAATGTACATATAAGACCTATAACTTTAAAGTTACTTTAAAAAGGAGGAGTAGTAAAGAAGAGTATAACTCAAGAATGGCCAATATAAATTTTAATACTGATTACTTTAGAATGATTTTCAAATTGATGTTTTTTTTAGTTAAAAAGTAATGTAATGATTGTGAATATAATTGCAAAGAATTGGCGTATTTTATAAACGCGACGACACGCATCATGAAAGCGCGATTTTTAAAGAACGCGCGTCTTTATAAACGTTAACGTTTCGTTAGGAAGTAGGAACGCGCGTAAGCTTCTTCCTATAGAAAGTAGGAACGTCGTCTGCGCGTTTTCTGCACTGAGAAAAATGCACATTGATTGCGTTCGTGTATGCGTGCGATACAAACGCGTGATAAGATAGCGTCGACGGCACGTTAAAAGTCGTCGTGTACAGTAGACCCTAATATTTTATCAAAGTAAACAAAGTAAATGTGTCCATTGAAATATAAAACAATCTCATATATATTATAAATGCGAAGGTTTGGATGGATGGATATATAATTGTTACTCAATCATGCCAGAACGGCAATACAGATCTGGATGAAATTTGGCACAAAGATAGATTATAGTCTGGAATAGCATAAAGGCTACTTTTTATCCTGGAAAAATGCGCGGTTCCCGTGAATATCCATACTAACCGTTAAAACGTACCTAAGGACGAACCCGAGCAAAGCGAGGGTGAGTCACTAGTCAATTTATAATATGAAACAATTTCTTTATTATTATTATATTTATGAAAGTTTAATTATTTTTAGTTGAGTGAAATATTGTGTATAGAAATTAAATGTCATGAAAAATGAAATTTTATGACATTTAATTTCTGTAAATAATGGAAATAGAGCTTATTTACAATAAATAAATTGTACTATTTAATTACTAAGAAATAATATAAAAAAGAACAATGTTATACTGGTGATATTCTTTTCTATATAATATAGTCAGTTTATATTTTCATTTTGTATTAACCAAAAATTATCTTATCTATATCCTTTATAGTATTCATTTATCTCACATTGATATATAATAAATAGGTACTTTACTAAGATAAAAGTTGTAGAATGAAAATACTAATTTTTGTTGTATCATTATTTAACTGGGTACTTATTGAAAGTACTTAGAGACTTAGAGAGAGGTATATATTGAATTTTAGAGTATCTCCATAAATTATTCCCTGACACTGCTTGAGAGAAACTAGTTTGAGTCTTAGATGTAGATATAAGTTTGTTAGTCAACTTGAGTACTTCACTATAATAAACAGTATAGAGAAATATATCACTAACCTTTGGCAATATCTACTTTCATTGTAGTAACTTGATCGTACAGAGCAGCACAAATCCATGTTAACATTAATAACCATAGTAAGAGAGTACCACGAACAGCCCAACACAAGGCACATTGTACTTCAGCAGCTATACTGGGTTCTGTCACTTTAGGTGCATTGTGCCTATTACGTTCCTTTCTTAAACAAATTTCAAAAATTAATAAGATTTTAAATAAACTTGTAATAAAAAAAAATATTATAGTATATATTTCATATACAAATGAAATTCGAAATTGGAAATCATTAAAAGCATTTAAAAAATGTATACATAATGCTAAAAATAGATTTTTTTTACTATACTTTATTTCATGCTTCATTTACAAATGTAAACAACACATTACCTAGTAATTTTCCTTTTTCTATTTGGTATTATTTCTAACTGCAAGTCTTCTGATTCTTCGTCACTAGACAAGTCCAAGAGTCTGGTATGTTCTTTGACTTTTGTTGGTATAGACATAGTTGTTTCACAAGCACCATGCCTCTTATAATACAATTCAGTATTTAATTTTGTGTTAGGTACGATCCATTTGTCATTATTTTGTTCTTAAATAAACAAAAATCACAATTTGCAAATACAGGTTAAAATTATATCATTTTGACATTAATAAATATTGTTTGAAATGTTATTCAGCACTACACATGTCGAAAAATTATACTCGGCCACGGTTAAAAATACTACAATTAGATTAAAATTTTGCAAAAATAGACATAAGACAGCTTTTAAATAGGTACCTACTTAGTACTTAAACTTTGTTTTCTTTCTACACTCTAATCATGGATGACAGTCTAATGTCTAGAGCCCAGTATATATCTATACTCTTTGGTCTAGAGTCTGGACCAAGAGTAAAAATGTTCCTTGGTCTGGACAGTTCACACTTCACAGTAGACAAGGGATGCAACGATATATCGATTATCGGATAAGGATAACCGATAAATATGTATATATCGATTCCGATCGATAATCAACATTGATAAATTAAAATATTTATCAATGTTGATTATCCGTCGATATCGATATATTGATATCGAAAAAATCCAAAACATCGATATGAAAAATTAAAAGAGCCCACCCAAAATTGAATATCGAGTATCCACTAAATCAGGCATAATGCGGTTTTATACAATTTAATAATACGACTTCAATCCATTGCACAGTCAAAATTTATGTAAAGAAAGAGCTGCAACACATAAATAATTTATTTATTAATCTCTCTGGGTGTATTACACCAATTTTTAATTCCTCTGATGGGCGAATTTTCTAAAATTAATACATATATCATAATTATACATAATTAATATATTACTATATGATTATACATAGTAACAAAAATACACTATAATATGTATATGTTTACTGAATAATGCATTATTACGAATGTATTTTCACGAAGGTAATTGATCTAATTGACACTAACTTTTTGGATTTATTACCGTTTTTAAAAACAAAGTAATAAATATCGATATATATATCATTATCGATATATCGATATTTCCTATTCACCCCTACAGTAGACACTAGACAGTTTTTTTTGTTATCCATGTGTAGACCATGGATGACAAATAAAAGTAGACAGATAGTACGCCCACAGATAATAAATATAATGAAAACTGAAAGGTAGTCCTCTAAGAGTTGGCGACAGACGATATGGCATAACGAGGTGCAAATAGACGATAAGATTTCATACAACCTCGTATAGATTTCTCGAGGACAAATTCGTTGCATATAAAGACTACTTTGAATAAACATATTATATTATAATTATTTTTTTTAATCAATTAGAGTAATTTTGGTATTATTCAATAGATGACCACACACAGTACCATTTAAAAATAAATCTATACTAATATTATAAAGAGGTAAAGTTTGTGATGTTATGAGTTTGTGAGTTTGTGAGTTTGTGACGTTGTAGGGGGTAATCTCTGGATCTACTGAACCGATTTTCAAAATTCTTTTACCAATAGAAAGCCACGTTCTTTCTGAGTGTCATAGGCTATATATCAACCCGAAAAATGAAAAGGCTTTTTCGTGGTAGTCGCATTTGCAAAGTAATTCGGAGAAAAAAAGGTCGAACGAAAACGTTTCTTACGAACGCTGCCTTAACGATGAGAGATATATGATTATGTTCTAGAGAAAAGTTGTAGAGCTTAATAATGCCTACAAAAAAGTCAGCGACAGCATATGTCTAACTTTTATATTTAAGTCACAAAAAGTAGTTTTTTATATTAAAAAAATAATTTAAATCGGTAGGTCATGTTTATTGGTCATATTATCAACAATTATGAATTCTTATCAAAATAAGTAAATTTATCGTCTAAAATATTTAAAATAAAAGACTTTTCTCTTTTACTGCATATAATTTGGACAAATGGTTAAAGAGATAATACAACATATTCGTATGTATGGACAAACCCGAGCGAGCTGTTTATCTGTTTTTCTCTTTGTACCGGCTAATCTCCGGATCTATTGGACCTATTTAAATGAAATTTTGCATGGTGGTACCTTATATCCCCGGGCAATATCTTAGATACTTTTCATCCTGGAAAATTAAAGGGTTCCCGTGGGATAGTTAAAAAACTATAACAACTTATACATCTTAGTATACAAAAACTACTGATTGGATTTTAATGAAACTTTACAATAATATAATTCATACATGACAAAAACAAATCAGCTACTTTTCATCCCGGAAAATTAAAGAGTTTCCGTGGGATAGTCAAAAAACTATAGTAACTTATACAGCTTAGTACACAAAAACCACTGATTGGATTCTGATGAAACTTTACAATAATATAGTTCATATATCAAAATAACAAATAGGTAACTGTTTATCTCGGAAAAATGTACTTTTCCCGTGGGATAGATGTTTTTGTTTATTAGTAACGTATTATGTACACAACATAGACCCAAAAACAATAGTTATTAAAAAAAATGTCTGTTTGTCTGTTTGTCTGTTTGTCTGTTTTTGTGTGCGCGTTTCACGCGAAAAGTAATGTACCAATTTCAACGAAATTTGGTGAAGTGATAACTTATTACTCGAGTCAACATTTAGGGTACCTTTTGTATGTATGTATGTATGTATGTATGTATGTTGTATTCAGCCCTTTTTAACACACGCACGGGCCTCCCTTCAGTACGAGGTGGATCAGGCCATAGTCTATCACGCTTGCCAATATCAGAGGTGCTAGACCCGGGATTTGAACTTGCTTCACTCGGTTTCCCAAGGGAGCCCGTTACCACTGCGATACCACTGCCTAGATACCTTTTACTTAAAGAAAATCTTTCTTTCCCACGGGAAAGTATAATAACTGGTTTTATCGAAGAAGTCCTCCCTAGAAACCTTCCTCTGGCTAAGCCTTAAGACATACATCAAAACAATATACTAAAAATTGTAGGTCTTGAAAAGTCCTACAGAAAAGTTCTGAATAGTATATGTCTATCTCCTAAGTTACACTCGCAATATTTATTCTTATCTCTACCTATAATAAAATTTAGTCAAATCGATGTGCGCACGACCGAATTACACCTCACAAGTAAAGGGAAGCAAGTAAACTTTTACCAACTACTAAACATGGATGACAAATAAAGCTACTAAGTAATAGTAACAAGTATTTTTAGTAATATTATATTATAATATTTTTAGTTATTGGAAGTTTAAATATGTAATTCAACTGAGGCGCTGACAGAACAGTTACCACTCTAAGTTCTAACTGATTATTTGGCGCTGGAGTCGCGGCAAATGATCCATTAATTCGTATTTCTTAACTCATTTCAAACTGGCGACTGATCGCAGTTAGTTAAAACGCCGTTAGTAATTACTAATTAGTAATAGTTATTCGATTATTAACATTAATATATTACTAATATTCAAGTCGAATGAGGAAATTAGTAGTTGTAGATGATTCGAATCTTCGGAATATTCGTAGTCGCGCATCGCTAAAAAAAATGTATAATAAAGCAACTTTAATTTGCAAATGTCAAATAATGTCATTAGAGACTGGTTTTACATGAAGATTTTGATTTTTGACATTCATTGGTGGGGTTCAATATGTCTAGGGTGGATGAACTGTTTCTTATTTTTTTTAAATAAATTTTATGTTCTTTTAAAAACGTGAACCATGAAAGAAAAATGGAATTTTATTTTGTATCTAGTGTGGTTTTCTTATCTTACACTATCCGCAGTTCTTATGTTCGGTCAGGGTTTCTTATTATCCCGTAAAACTTTAAGTGATATATCAGAATGTTTGCCTTTAAATACTATTGGATGCGATGGACAGGTTAAATACAATGAAAACAGTGTATGTAACGAGACCGAAAAAATCAAGAGAATTTTATCCAATATTGGCTCACCACTTGCATGTGTCCCTAGTCAAAATAGAGTGGTATTTGTGTTAGTAGATGCCTTACGGTATGATTTTACTGATTTAAATGAAAATAATGAAAAGCCTTTAATTTATCAAAACCGTCTACCAGTTATAAGGAAGACGGTGGAACGATGGCCAAATCGCGCGCGGCTTTTTCGATTTATGGCTGATCCGCCTACGACAACAATGCAGCGAATTAAAGCTCTAGTCACAGGTTCATTACCTACTTTCGTTGATGTGAGCTCAAATTTTGCTGCTATTGAAATGCAAGAAGACAATCTAATTGATCAAGTAAGTGATACCATTAAACTACTGTTAACTACATCTAAATTTACAATTGTTTTGATTTTGATGTTTATATAATAATTGTTAATTTTATTCCTTATAGTTAGTCAAAGGAGGCAGAAATGTTGTACTTTTAGGAGATGACACCTGGGCTCGCTTAATGCCTGGAAGGTGGCTTCGATCCCATGCTTTGTATTCATTTCATACATGGGACTTAGATACTGTTGACAATGGTAAGCTAGGGTTTGGTTTTCCATCTTTTTTTTATTCGTAATTTTTTATAAGTAATGTTATATTTTATAGATTAATTTTTATCAATATTATATTTTACTTATAGAGATAGACTCAAAAATTTATGATGAGTTTAAGAAAAATGACTGGGACCTCCTTGTTGCTCACTATCTTGGAGTTGATCATGCTGGTCACAGATATGGTCCTAATCATCCAGAAATGGCAAGAAAACTGGATGAAACAAATGCAAGAATTGAAAAAATGATTGAGACACTTCCACAAAATACTATACTTTATATTGTGGGTGATCATGGAATGACTGAATCAGGTACTCATTTTATTTGGAATAAATTTATTAATTGAACAATGTCTATATATCAATGACATTTACAACTTTTACTTAGTAATTTCAATTAAAAATATATTAAAAATATGTACATTTAGTGGCCTTAGTTTTACATGATCTGTCCATATTGTTTTAGACTTACATGAATGGATTGATTCAAAGGGTTTGTACTATTATCTTGATTTGTAATTATATGCATTTTTTTGTTTGTAATTTTTTAATGTTCTTTGTGGTTCAAGACACATTATAATATTATTAATTATTACAGTTTTTTTTAAGTTTTTAATTAAATATAACTACAATAAAAGTAGTTTGGGCTGTTTATTATAACATTTGAACTGTTTTCAAATTGAATAAGCTAACTATGGACTAATTTATCTTATAAATTAAATAGCATTTGATTAACCTGTGTTTTTATATGACTGCAATATTTTATGATTTTTCATTTGTATATAATTTTATATTATAATTAATATAGAAGTAGAAATAAATATAATAATACACAACTAACTAAATTATTTTTCATGAATTAAAAATTCCATTTTAAATGATCATCATATATTTTATCAACATCACTTAATTATAATTTTTAATGTTATGCCAGGTGATCACGGTGGTGAGAGCAAAGCTGAACGTACGGCAACATTATTTGCATATTCTCATTTAGAATTCTATGGAAATGAAATGGATAGGCTTACTGGCAAGGAAGTGCAACAAACTGATATGGCATCAACTCTTAGTGCAGCTTTAGGAAGACCGCCTCCGGCTCCGTCTCTAGGAAACTTATTGTTTCCTATATTGCCAAATATGCCTATTACTCATACTTTATTACATTTGACCAATAATTTGAAACAGGTAGATCTTAGTCTTTTTAAAGATGTGACATAATTTGTATTGATAATAATAATGTCGGTAGATAGTTTTCTAAAAATATATATCTTGTTTTAGGTAACAGAATATTTAATAAGATATGGTGAAGAATCTCAGCAAATTTCATTGGAAAAATTAGCTCACTTGATTAATGATACTAGAGAACAGTTAGATAAAGCAGCTAATATAGAGACTGAGGAAGATTTAAAATTGTATATTGCTAATGTTAAGTAAGTAATAGTAATACAATTACAAATTTAAGTACTTAGTGACTACTAGTTTACAAAAGTATTTTTTCATTTCATGACTAAATAACATATAAGGAAGACTGACATACACCTTAGTCCCTCATTATCCTTAATGTTGTTCATGGTTTACAATGATGCAAACAAATATGCTTAAAAAAACTTAAAAAAGAACCGACTTCCAGGCACTAAAATGTAAAAAATAACTAGACGAGGGTTTTCATTTAGAATAGATCCTAATCAGATATTTTCGAAGTTGGTGCCAGCCTATGATAGTTTAAGGTATGAATATCTAATAGGTAAATATGATTTGGTATGAACTCTAATATATGTACATCAATTTGTGATGTATTTTAGGTAGCGAAATATATTAGATTTGCTTTGCATCGGCTGGCACCGACTTCGAAAATATCTGATTAGGTATGTATTCTAAATGAAAACCCCCATTTAGTTATTTTTTATATTCAGTGTCTGGAAGTAGGGGGCTTTTGTAATGTTTTTATTTATAAATATTTAAAAAACCGCTCGACCGATTTCGATAACACTTAAATGGGACCACCAGGGAAGTATACCCTTCGAAACAAAAAAAAATCCAAATCGGTTCAGGCGTCTTCGAGTAATCGGTGAAAATACATAAAAAAATAAAGTTCCGACGAATTGAGAACCTCCTGCTTTTTGGAAGTCGTTTAAAAAATATTTAGTATTTGTATCACAATAATCCCTTCAAATAAAGCATTTTGTTACAGGACATTAATGGGCAACATACGTGGAATATTCAGGGAAGTATGGGTAGAATTCGATTCACTCTCAATGCTTAGGGCTCTATTATTACTTCTTTTAGTGGTATTTTTCAATTGGATCATAACTGAGGGTATTCCAGTGGATCGTATTCCACACGTGTTCGCTAGTTCTTTCGTCCCTAGTGGGCTTATATCCATAGCAGTTTGTATGGCAGTATGCTTTACAGGATATTATTTCGAAGTTCTCAAAGATTTAGATCATGCGATTATTTTGAGCACGGGCTTAGTTTCGGGGACTATTACGTGTGCTTTGGTAATAATGCATTGGGACGGTATTGCTCAAAGATGGTATGAAGGTCGTTCGCAATTTTATGAACGTTTCGCCCGAGCCGCTCTATTCGCTTCTGCGGTGATATTGTCATCGAATAGTTACATAATAGAAGAAGGCGCTACTTTAGCCTACCTGACTTTGTCTGTACTGGGTTTAATGGCTTGGAACATTGGTAATGTAAAGTCTTTGATGTTATGGGTCGGGTTTGGGGTTGCTATAGGCTTGACTCGATCCTATAGAGGTTGTAGAGAAGAGCAAGGCGATTGTTGGACGTCAGGCGCGGGTATACCTTCGGGTGATACATCTCGAGCTGCCTTAGTTCTTGCTTTAGGTTCTGTAGCCGCAGTGGTTGCTGTTGCAAGACGACATGTTGAATGGAGAGGCTATGGGGTAGTGATAGCTGGAATATTTGCGTGTGCGCATTGGGCTGTAGGGTGGGGATCACTAGGATCGCCGGGTAGGTCTAAAATGTTAGCCAGAGGAGCTTGGTTGGTTATTTTAACCATGTTTGCCCTTTTATGGAGGAGAGAAGGCAAAGGGCCGACGTTGCCGTTAGTCGTAGCTGGGCTATTGTTATATTTAGCGAATGCGCTAGTGTTGGGAGTAACGCTTGCGCCGACCGCTGCCTTGGCGCTTCTATCCGGATTTTTGGCCCTGAACTTGGTACCTATGTTGAAGACTGAAGGGTCATCAAAGTTTTGTAAGTTTGATGCATTTATTCTTGAAATTATAATTATTCTTTAACCTGTAGCCGCTTTAGGGATTTAGTGTCTGGAAATAAGATATCTTATATACTCAATTAAGTCATAACTTAGAGTTGTTTTAACTATATAATTATAAAAAAAACTACAAGATTATTATTTTTTCGTATTTTAAAACTGTAAATATATTTCCAGCATTGAGCACGAGATGCAACTCAAGTATGGCCTGTCTTTGGGCGTTATTGGCTTCATACCATTTCTACGGGACGGGTCACCACTCTACTCTCGGCAGTGTACGATGGGCTGCCATATTCCACGCAGGCGATCCAAATCATTTGTCGTTCGGAACTGTTATATCGGTGTTCTTCATGTTTATTTATTTATTCGGTAAGTTTATATTTTTACTACGTAAATGTTTCTTTTGATCTTCAGACACTTTTATGTATATTTAGGTTTTTCGCTTATAAATGAAATATTTAGGATGTTGCACACACGAAGGTCCTGGGTTCGAGTCCCGGGTCGGGCCAAGTTTAGTTATGAAGTCTTTCTGTATAGTAAGCCTCAGTAATTGCCCGGAGTTGGGAAGTTGGCCATGAAAAATGTTCCAATCAAGTTGGGAGGCATTTCTAAGAAAATGTTGCAAATGGTCACCAAATTTGAAGCGCTAAGAATTGACTTTATTTTTGATGGTGTGTAATAAATGCCATGCTAGCAGTCTTATAAATCATCTAATTATTACCCAAGTATTATATATAAAAATCAGCTTTTATACTATTAACGTAAGTAGAATTACGATTTCATGAAAACGGTGTCTGGCAAGGGTTTGCCACGATGTTAAGTGTCTGGCATTGAATGACGTGATTTTTAATAATATTCTGAAGGTAATACCAAAAAATCACACTTTATTATTTGACGAATTTAGATCGGTATTTTACACAGCTTTAGTACCGTGTACCTGCCAAAGCCACCATAGCCTGAACTTCATAATGGTCCATCGTTCTTATCTGTGTTGGGAGCATGCGCTGACAAACTTTCAGCGTTTATAAAATGACGAAGGTCTGGCGTTCACAGGCTCTTAGGCCATTAAATATTTGTATGTTTTCATGAACATATGTCAGTTGAAAATATTTAGACGACGTTTTTTTATAGAAGTAAAACAAAAGATAGTTCTATTAAATTATATATTAAAGTGTAGTTCTTGCATCTGCTTCTTCATGTTAAACTTCTAAATAATCTTATATGATTAATGTGGCGGACGTGAGGAGAAAATAATAAAGCTTTAATATTAAGCGTTTATTGAAGTGCGTATTGCACTTGCGAGACCAAGCGAGAGACTGTACAATCGATACATATTCGATCTAAAATCTAATGTAATATCTATACTTATATATTATGCCCGTTACAAATCATATTACCTCATGTTACATAGGTACAATATTCCCCCCTTTTTTAAAAAAAGTAAAAAATAATATATAAAGTTATTAAGAATATATAAAAATGAATACATTTTGACGCAAAAAAAAATCTAAAATGTATAAAATTAAATTCTAAACATAAAATATAGTTTGCAAAAAAAAAATTATTAATACCTAAAAATATCATAATTACATGCTATTACAGTTTCCTTACATCTATCACAAATTATTTTTTCGAACATGATTTTTTTACCTATTCAGCATAATTATTCACTGTATATCAATTCACTGTATATTCACTGTTTCAAAAATATCGTAAAGAGGTCGTCCACATTCGTTGCACAGCCACTCATGTTCCGGCGGAATTTCCCATAGTTCTCCTAAGGTCATGATACTTCTTTCCTTGCAGAATGGATGAGGAATGCATCTTGCAAAGCCGAGATCTAGAAGATTCTTCTGATTCTCTATAGATTTTAAAATCCGAAGAGCTCTGATAAGAATGCAGCGTTGCAGAGAAGGTGGTATTTTTGACGATGATACCATTTTTGTTACTTCAGCTAACGCTAAAACTAAACGATCGAGCTGAACATTCGATATTAATATCTTAGCGACAATTTCTTCACTCCTTGCATATAGACTGTCCATCGTACTATGTAATTACTGAAAGAGACCAGATGTCTCTTGATCTACAAATAATGTGAATGTGTATAGCTTCACCAAGATGCAGATTTTAAATAAATTGATCTCGGAATCTTACTACTGGCTTGCTGATTCGGCCGGATCGCGTTACTTTATTATTTACATGTGTCTCCTTGTTTGGAATTTCGATACTAGTGCTATCCCGCGTATCAAACTCTTCATTATTATTTAATAAAAATGCTGGCTTTAATCTATCAATAGAAACAGTAGATTCTTTGTCTGCCATTAATATTTTAAAATGTTTTTCTTTACGGTCTAATACTTTGTACGGTCCTGAATATGGTGGATTTAAGGACTTACATAATTTATCGCACCGTAAAAATACATGAGAGCATTTTTGCAATTCAGGGTGAACAAATATATTTTTCTGTGATTTCTCTCGTTTGGGTACTGAACAAATATTACTTATATGTTCTCTCAGTTGCTTTAAAAATGTCTCGCTATCGGAATTTAGTGGCGTTGTAGGCTCAAAAAAATCTCCGGGTAGCTTAATTGGACTGCCATAAACCATCTCCGCTGCACTGGTTTGCGTACAATCTTTTAGGCTTGCTCTTAAGCCTAGTAGTACAGTTGGCAACTCCTGAACCCAATTATTGTTTCCTCTAGTCATTAACGATGCCTTAAGAGATCGATGCCAACGTTCGACAGCACCGTTTGCCTGTGGATGGTACGCAGTTGTTCGAGCTTTCATAATACCAAGGCGCTTAGATAATTGATTGATAAGATTCGACTCAAACTGTCTTCCTTGGTCAGTCGTAATTCGTAAAGGACAACCAAAACGTGAAATCCATCCTGAATATATTTTCTCTGCAACGGCCTCAGCTGTTATGTCTCTTAAGGGAAAAGCTTCCGGCCAACCCGTGGCTCGGTCTAACATCGTAATTAAATATCTGTATCCTTTGTAAAGTGGTAATGGACCAACAATATCAATATGTATATGTTCAAAACGATTGCTTGTGGGAAATTTACCAAAAGGTGATATTGTATGCCTATGTATTTTACATTTCTGACAATCTATACATGCTCGAGCCCAGTTAGTAACATCTTTGTTCATAGAATGCCAAAAGAATTTATCGCATATCATCTTTCTAGTTGATCTTATACTCGGATGACTCAATCCATGTACGGCGTTGAAAGCCTGCACTCGGAATTCTTTAGTCAAATATGGTCGTGCGAATTGTTTTGAAACTTCACAGTAAATTGATTCTTGACTGTTATGAAGTTGAAACTTTTTAAAACATAAATTTTTAGATTTTAATAAAACTTGTAATTCTTTATCTTTTTCCTGAGCTTCGCTAAGAGCATTGTAGTCGATGTATGATGGCATGTTAATTTCAGAAATTCGTGATAACGTATCAGCAACAATATTTTGAGATCCACTAATATGTTCAATATTCGAACAAAATTGCATTATAAAATCGAAATGTCTTAATCGACGCGGTGTATCGCTGTCTGTATAAGAATTTTTTTTCAAAGCATAAACGAGTGGTTTATGATCTGTGTAGACTGTTAGGGGGCGTCCCTCGATCAAATATCTGAAATGCTTTATAGCCATATAGATAGCAAGTAATTCTCTATCGAAAGCACTATATCGCGTTTGCGCTTCGCTCAGCTTAGTGGAGAAAAATCCTAAAGGCTTCCATGTGTTGCCTTCACGTTGCTGTAATACTGCGCCAATGCAAGTCTTAGACGCATCCGTCATAAGGGCTATATTCGCGTCTGCAGCTGGGTGTGATAGTGTAACGGCGCTGATTAGGCTCTCCTTACACTGTTCAAATGCCGCAATTGACTCATCTGTCCACTTGACTTCTGTCTTGTCATTTTTTCTACAGTTATGTAAAAATATATTTAATTTTGACTGAATCTCTGCTGCTTGAGGAAGATGTCTTCTGTAAAAATTAATCATACCTAAAAAACGTCTCAGTTCCTCGATTGTTTTAGGCCTAGGAAAATTAATTATAGAGCTAACTCGTTGTTCTAAGGGTTTAATACCATCTTTTGAAACGTGGTATCCCAGAAACTCTATTTCGTTCTGCCCAAAATTGCATTTTGAAGTGTTAATAGTTAAGCCATATTTATTAAATCGCTCAAATACTAGTCTGAGGTGTTCCTTATGTTCGGATTCAGATTTCGACGCTACTATTACATCGTCGATATATACAAAAATAAAAATTAAGATTTTGAAGTACGACGTTATTTAAAAATCTCTGAAATGTTTGAGCTGCGTTCTTAGCCCAAACGTCATCCTTGGGAACTCAAAAAGACCGAATGGCGTAGTGATGGCTGTCTTCTCTATGTCTTCACTATTGATGGGAATGAAATGATAGGCACGTGTTATATCGATCTTCGAAAATATCTTTTTACCCGAAAGTAAATATGTAAAATCTTGTAAGCGTGGAATCGGATACCTGTCAGGCTTAGTGATGGCATTTAATTGCCTGTAATCACCACATGGTCTAATACCACCATCCTTTTTCGGGACTACGTGGAGTGGACTTGCCCAACAGCTCTTCGATGGTCTACATATGCCTACGTCTTGCATGATTTCAAATTCCGATTTTACCTTCTGATATTTGTCCGGAGCTAAAGGTCTGGGTCGCGCAAATACAGGAGGTCCTGTAGTCTCAATATAATGAACAACAGAGTGTCTTGGTGTATCTTTGAAACAAATAGGTTTCGTTATATCGGGATACTCTAACATTAAGTCGTAATATTTATTATTTATATCCAACGTAGTTATAGATGACTCATCGTGTTGCACTATCGATGTTATAGTATCTATATTTGTTATTTGATCAATAAGTCGACGACGATATAAATCTACTATAAGCTTATGATAGGTTAAAAAGTCTGCGCCTAAAATTGGCTGTTTAACGTCCGCTAACACAAAAGTCCACCGAAAAGGTCGGCGTAAATTTAAATTTAACACTAACGATTTAACACCATATGTCTTTATTTCACTGCCATTAGCTGCATAAAGTTTATATTTATCACTAACTACATTGTCATAGAGTCGTTTTTTGTACGGTAACACTGAAATATTTGCACCTGTGTCCACAAGAAAACGTAAACCACTTTTGCAGTCGGTTACGCATAAACGGTGGAACGGCGATATGGTGCAGACATCCACCCTTGGCTGCACCTTGTCTAGTTTTCCGGCTGCTCCTTCCAAGCACATGGCTCAACACATTTCTTTGCTTTAACGCCGAAACGGTGATGATAGAAACATAGCCATTTCGATGATTCGGACCTGCGGCGTCGTTGTTCGGATACTGAACGTCCGCGTGATGTAGTACGTCGCCTCCAATTACATCGAGTACTTCGATACCTTGGTCTCGATCTCTCAAGTTCCATGACCTTCACACTTAACTTGGCTATTTGCGACATAAGAAATGACGTATCATCCGATTTTTTAGCTTGACAATTTACTTCAGCAGCATGTAAAGGTCTCGTGGTCTCCATAATTTTGTCAGCGATAGCTGCAAGGTTATCTAGATCCTTTACCTCGCTAACTGCCAACACCGCTCGAACTGACGTGGGTAAATGTCCTTGCCACATGATACACAGCGTTTCATCAGGTATCTTATTACGAGCCAAATCCCGCATTCGCCTAAGAAGCTGAGAAGGCTTCTGATCGCCAAGTTCCATTTCCCCCAGCAACTTCTGGAACTGTCGGTTCTCCGACTCTTCGTAAACAGCGAGCAAACGATTTTTCAAGGTCTCATATTTATGTGTTCCTGGTGGATTAAGCACAATATCGCTAACCTGCTCGATGACTTGCTTGCCCAATTTCGGAAGCAACAAGTTAAACTTCGCTTCATCGCCTAATTTTTGAGAAGCTAGCACCGCCTCACACTGGGCGAACCATAATCGCGGCTGGTCGCACCAAAATTCCGGTATTCGCGATGATACGCTGATTGTTGCCAGTTCTGAATCTTCACGTAAATTTTCCTTCGCTTGTACAACTGGTTTAGAATTGGTAGCCATCGTCTATTTGTTCTTCAGTCAGGTGTTGTTTTTCAGTCGGGGTCACCAATATGTGGCGGACGTGAGGAGAAAATAATAAAGCTTTAATATTAAGCGTTTATTGAAGTGCGTATTGCACTTGCGAGACCAAGCGAGAGACTGTACAATCGATACATATTCGATCTAAAATCTAATGTAATATCTATACTTATATATTATGCCCGTTACAAATCATATTACCTCATGTTACATAGGTACAATTAACTTTATATTTATTAGGGTTCCCTACAAAAGGGTAAAACGGGACCCTATTACTAAGACTCCTCTGTCCGTCCGTCTATCTGTCTGTCCGTCTGTCACCAGGCTGTATCTCATGAACCGTGATAGACAGTTGACATTTTCACAGATGATGTATTTCTGTTGCCGCTATAACAACAAATATCAAAAAAACTGAATAAAATAAATATTTAAGGGGGCTCCCATACAACAAACGTGATTTTTTAACGTTATTTTTTAACGTGATTTTTTAAAGTTAATATACTACATTCATACGAGTACATAGAGTAAAAGTTATATTGATAAAAATTACATTTACGATGGTACGGAACCCTTGTGCGATTTCGACTCGCACTAGTTTTTTTATTTATATCTTATTTGTCGTCTTTTATTTAAAGATATCTAAATTTAAACGGACTTTACTCATATTATTTTACTAGCATTGCCCGTGGCTCCGCATGCGTTCAGATGACCAAAAACCAAATTCTTAGGTTTTACATATTAGTATACTCTTACAATGCAGTTTGCGTATTTTTTCTCAGAAATGAGATATTTTCCTGCGGTAAAAAGTATCCTATATGTTGACCCGGATAACCAGCTATCACCATACCAAATGTCATCAAAATCCCTCCAGTGGTTTTTCTGTGATGCGGTAACAGATAGACAGACAGACAGACCGACATAAATTCTAAAAACTAGATTCGGCCTATGTATCGATAAAAATGTTAATTTCAATAAGATTTTCCAAAAATATTTAATGTACAGATTCAGCTTAGTTACAATTTTATTATATGTATAGGTTTATAACTATATAAAACTTCTTTTTAAACACAACAAAATAGGTACATATTCACAACCATGAGTAACTATACGCTTGAAACTAGTTCGTCAAGAATGGAAAATTCTAGGTATTATGATTTAAACCCGATAAAAAGAGTTTCCATATTTAACTATACAAATATTTTATCTACATATACATATCTAATCTATAAAAATAATAAATTTGTAACGGGGTCTAAATTGTAAATAAAATATTAAATAAATATTTTAGGAAATAATAAAAGTTAATAAAATAGTTTTTAGAATATTCGTGAGATTTCGTGTGAAAATCGATACCTAGTAGATGGGATACAATGGAACTTTTTTATGTAAACGAAATAGTCTCATTGTACATTTTCTAATACATATATAAAATTCTCGTGTCACAGTGTTTGTAACAAAACTCCTCCGAAACGGCTTGATCGATTCTTAGGAAATTTTGTGTGTTATTCAGTGGGTCTGAGAATAGGACGTAAACTGCACCCTAAAAAATTTTTTTTATTTTTTTGGACTAATTTTTTTTTATGAATTAAAAATACATACATACAAATGAATGATTTGTTGCTGTGTGTAAATATATAGATAGGGTTTGTTAGACTTTTACAGATTTACTTTTGTATTATTTTTTGAGTTTGTCTCTCGTTTTGGTTGATTTCTGTTTTTAATTTACTTTTTATTAAGTAATATTAAGCGAAATTAGCATGTAGTGTTTACCTTTAAATGATTTTACATACCCTGTGCATGTAATGTAAATTGTAAATAGTTTAAGAAATATTAATTATGTAAAATCGCTAGTAGACCCTATAAATAAATAAATAAATAGGGGCAACACACTTGGTATTTCATTAAAATCCGTTCACATAATACATACACACACAAACTTTCGCATTTATACTATTTTTATGGTATTTCTTTATTTGAAAGGTATGCAACTGATGTTCGGTGCAACGGTACCGCTTCTAGCGCTGTGGGGACGTAATGGCGCCTCCGCACTGGCGCCTCGTACGCAACTGGCTGCGGTATTCTCCTTATGTTTGAAGTTCGCCTTGTGCTTCACTATTAGGGTTAGTTATATGCAATTATTTATTATTTACAAGAAACTAGTGATACCCGAGGCTACGCTTGCGTTGAAACATCCGATCGCTATCAAACTTCACCCCCGCTGGGAAAATCTGAATAATGCCTGAAAATTTCATCAAAATCGCTCCACCCGTTTTGGAGTCCATAGGGAACATATATACACACATGGATTTTATATAAAGAGATATGAGTGTTTTTGTATTCATTATTTCGCAATGGAATAATACATTTATCATAACTTGGTGTCATATTTTGTCGAGATATAAGCGCAATAATAATTGGGGGCTTCTTTATGTCTTATTAAGCTCGTCTTCCCTCAGTTATTGTCAAAACTGAGGTATAGCTTTGTGCACTAAAATCGGAACTCAATTTTATTTTGTCGAAATACTTTTTTAATATTTTCATTATGCCTACTGTAATAGTTTTGTAACTCTGTGGTAAATTCTTCTATTTCACAATTTGACGGTTTCACTTCGATAGATTATAATTTACCGAAAAATAATGCGTTAAATTGTAAGCAGTATATTACGATTCACAATCTTTCGACAGTTTACAATCTCGCTAGATAGATTATAATCTAATGGTATTTACAATTTTACGGTGATATACCTATACATTTGCAATATTAGAAATGTTTATGAGCTTATTATATTATTTAATAGCCGATTTTCAAAAAGAAGGTTCTTAATTTGATTACATAATGTAATATTTTATTTAATTATTAACTGATTTACATGACTTTGAATGAGTAATATTATAAATAATATGCATAGGTATATTATACCACAGATTATATACTAGTACAGATGCCTCATCCCATACAAAAAATTGGACAGCGCTAATTTGGGCTATTCTTCGGGCTATTTTTGTTTGCTTGATTAGATGATAGATGTCGTTGATTCCCAAATAGTTAAACTGTTTTATTTTATAAATATGTGCAAACTAACGGATGGTAAATATTGTAAAATTCAATTTGCATTCGAATAAAAGAATCTGTTATTTCAACATTTTTTAACCGTGATAAAAAATATAAAAAGTTAATGCGCCATCTGTGAATATACACTACAAACCCATCATCTGATTGCTGATATTTCAATAATCAGTAAGACAAATTTAATTTACGGGCGCATTATTTCTTTTCCCTTTACTTAGAATATTTTTTCAATAATAATATACGTTTTTTGGATCTATTTTTTATCTTTTGTTGATTTAACACAACTTTAATAACAAATCGGTACATGTAACGTCATCTATTGGCATTTATTTGAACTATTTTTTCTTTGTTATGAGATGATTATACATTTCAAAATAAAAATCCAGCCTGTTGGTGGAATGTGACTTTTAAAGTCTCTAAAATTATTATTTTTTTCTAGGTTTTCGCTTGTGCATTATCAGCAACGATCCACTGCCGTCACCTCATGATATGGGGTGTGTTCACACCGAAATTGCTCTTCGAGATGGGATCGTGTGCGGCCGCCCTTGTAGGCGCGCTGCTCGGCGCCGCGCTCACCGCCCGCCACCTGCCGGACCAGACGCGCTCGAGTTGACACAAGTGATCCCATTCGTCTACAGAACAGTACTAATGTTTGTAACTTATTTATTATTTTAATGCGTTGTAAATTAAAAAAATATTTGCATAAAGAGATGAAATATTTTTTTTATATTTTTGAATTGGATGTTGTTATGCAGAAATGCACCAATAATTTATATAGTCCATCATTGATCGATGGGAGGTTTTAAATAGCGTAGTTGGCGTCACTAGAATGTGATGTTCAGGAAAAAGAATTAGTATTAGTAGGAAGTGTATTTTTTATTATGTTTATATTATTATAAGCACTAGTTTGCCCGCGGCTTCCCTTTTCTGGTAGGTACGTAGTCTTTTCTCTACCTCTCCATTTCGAATTTAGTTTAAATGCAGAAGTTTACTTACTAAAAAACAAATTTTATAATATTTGTTTGAAAACTACTGTGTCTTTGCAAGGATTTGGTCTTATTTTATTCCAGAACATCGAATTATATGCGTTCTACGCTTGTGGCGCCACCACGAGCTACATAAGTCATTAAAACCTCCCATTGGAACTTTAAAACATAACAAATTCAATGTTTTTTTTAAGAATCCAGTATGGAAATGACACAGATTTAGATAACATGGCTATTTAAATCATCTATGTAGAAAAACATAAAAAAAAACTATATTGTAAAATAATTCAAAGTAAAATATTATTTAATTTTGCAAGTTCGTTATTGTTGGCACACTCGAACCAATTAAAATAAGTTTAATTAAAAGAGTTTCTATTGGTAAATCAATTATTATAGCCAAAGATATTATTAATTATAATGACAAATCATGTCATGTCATCCATTGTGTATAGTGATGTAGCTATAATTAATTTGTCTTAATAATTTAATTTATATAAATTATTTCAATTTGAATTATTCGAAATTTGTGAATAATAATAATTATAATCAAAATGGCCATAAAACGGGTAGTCTTTTTGTTGCACATTTTGCATGTCTTTTTTTTTAGTAGATATAAGCAAATCATATTTTATGAGGAGTTAAGGAGTGCTATGTAACATGGTTACTTTCTAGAAGTAAATTTCATTGTAGTAACACCACATCTATCTAGATTTTATGTATTATATATTATATCATTTTAAATAACATATGTTATTACTTTATATTCATAGTTCTGGGCTCTGGCTGCAATGTGCATATGCCTTAATATAATAAATAATAATCCATTTTATAAAAAAGTTCTTTTATAAATTGGCGATCTTATTTTAATAATGGACCCTGAAAAAACGTCACATCTACTGATTCGGTAATAGGTTTACTCAAAGTATTCCTACATTTTATAAACTATATTAAAATATTATACAAAGAGATTTTACTACATATAGCATATAGGATGTAAAAATAAATAGCTAAGGCCACTAAATGTACTAAAGTATTTGTTAAAGTATTATTTTTTTTTATTATTGCACTTTAAATATTGCTTGTTACTGTACATTTTATATACTCAGTTATAGATTAATGTTATGAAATGTATTAGCGGTGGTTAGATTCCCCTAGTGGCTGGTTTTGGAACTAATGACAGCTGTTTACATTACTACATATTGATCAGTGAGAGTTTCAATAAATTTATTAACTGGATGTTTTGATCTACACTATTTAGTCTGTATGTAGACATTATACTTACACAGATGACATTAAGTTGTTGGAATGTTCTAGAAATGTCCATTCTTTTTTAGAATGTGCTATTTTTATTGTACACTTAGAACCATTTTACCATGAACAGTTCTTGTTTTAGCATCGATCAAAAATGTACTAGATACACAATCTCATGCAAAAATCTTCTTAAAACTGACACCAATTGTGTTTAGGTAATTATTCTAGTTAAATATACAACAATGTAAATTGAACCTTAAATGCAACGCTTCCAGTTGTTTTCACAAAAAAAAATTAAAAGCGCGCTCAAATGTTCAAATGAGCGCTCTTTCGGTGAGGACATTTTTTATCCCTGATTGTGTATCTAATACTTTCTTGATCGATGCGTTTAAGATTGTTATAGGTTGACAACCCTCTTGGCATCTAGTCTAAAGCACGGTTCACACGTGCTATTTTGGTGTAAAGACGTTCTATACAACTCTCAACTGGGCAACAATGTGTTAAACTCTTCACATACTAACTAAAAAGTGATTTTATCAGTGGAAGTTAGTTCTGAAATTTACCGCTAGGGAATCTGTTCATCGCCCAATAACATATATCCTAGATATTTAAAACATACATTTAGTTAAGTTTTTAATATTTATGTAATTTAGGTTTTCAGGAAAGTGTTTATAGTCCATTAGATTGTAGTTTGTAATTTATCTAATTTATGATCATTCATATATTTAAATATGTAGGGTGGCGAGATCAAATAGGTTTCATTTACGTATTACTAGACCCTTTGCCTGCGACTTTGTCTTGATTGAAAATAAAAATAAAAAAACATTAATAGCTATACTTTCTGCATAAAATTTTCTTTTCGAATGTTTTTGTCTATCTCAGAGAAATATCTTACCTCGGAATGAGAAATATATGAATGCATGTCAATGTTTTTCGTAAGGTAACAAACAACCAAACACATTTTTATTTGTAAATGACTGAAAAGAATGACTAAGTTAAAAGCCGCAGGTTTGAAGACATAAGATTTGCATTGCAATTACTCTATTAAAATGCTAAGTGAAATAACATTTGTGACTATATCAGAAGCAAATAATGTTATTACTTAATTTCTTTACATATTTCAACTTGTCATCTCATCTATACACAGAATAAAATTCTAACTAAGTCGAATCTGTACATTAAATATTTTTCGGAAAATCTTATTGAAATAGACATTACTATCGATACGGAGGCTGAATCCATAGTTTTTAGAATTTTTGTCTGTCTGTCTGTTACCGCATCACGGTAAAACCACTGGAGGGATTTTTATGAAATTTGGTATGATAATAGCTGGTTATATGGGTCAACATATAGGATACGTTTTACTGCGGGAAAATATCTTATTTCTAAGAAATCTATACTAAACGTTAAAACGCAAGTGCCGACGAACCCGAGCGTAGCGTGGGTGAGTCGCTAGTATTTTATAAAAATGTATACAGTTGCACGACGGTTTTTATTTAAACTTTGTAAACGAACAAAATTAGTTTTAGGTTTAGCGCTTAATATGAAAACCGACACTGCCATGTTATTAGGGCTTTTTAACAGAATTTTACTGAAGTTGTTATTTTATAATTTTAATATTTATTATATTGTTATTTATTACACTTCATGATAGATGTAGTGCAACAATATACCTCCTAAGATATTTGTACAATGGGTACGAGATATTAAAGAGTTTGTCCTTATTTGTGTCTATTTATTTATAGTGACTACCTATTAAAAATAAATAAAAAAGTGTAAAATAAAAATTTTCATAACCATGTCATATGCTGATGACACAATATTATACTCGTTTAACGTTCTACGTATACATTAAACAGTATATAAGTGTATAATCTATGCATTAAACGTCATCCCCATACAAATAATTTATATGTCGCTTTTTTTTTGCTTGCTTTTACTATAGGATAGATGACATTTATCCGCAAATATTTTACTTTTAAAATTTGTATGATATTATAATGGTTCAACATATATATTTTATTTATTTATATTTATACTAATTTAAAAAATATGTATACATATGTAAAATACGAATAGCAAAATTCACTTTGAATTAAATAAAATAAATTCAGTTACTAATCGTTTTAAACGTGACAAAGTCTAAACGTAACTTATTGTAACTAACAAAATGTAAACAACGCCATCTATGAATATAAAGTTAAAACTTATTTTCTTATGGTTTTTTTTGACAATCATAATATTATGTAAAGTTACGAAAATTTATTTAAGAACACATTTTTTGTTTTCGTTTATTTGAGACTATTTTTTAAAAGCAGAATATACTTTTTCAGATCGATTTTTTTCTAACTATACATAAGTTTCAATAACAAATCGAACAAATAACGACATCTATTGACATTTATTTGAACTACTTTTTTTTAGCTCCTGATGACTGATGAGTCTTCATGACTTTGTGGATGGATATTCTTTAAAATCGAAGTATATCTTTTATTATCCATATCCTCCAACCAAATTTAGCAGTCATATTTTCTATTTAATCTAGAATGGTGCCAAGTAACGCAAGCTGGTTAAGGAGAATATTAGTAGTAAGTATTTATTAAACTATAACGCTTGATAAAAAGACATAGCAATCACAATATCTCTGGTTCATTATGGTTTAGCGAGTTGATTTCTTCTTAAATAGCATTCCTACATAGTTTTTTTTAATAAATATGTTAGGACATTAACACACAGTACCATCTAGGTCCATGGTAAACTACGAGGCCTGTGTTATGGATACCAAATGGTTGATACACTATACATATATGTATAACTTTAAAATCATACACATTATTAACATAAACACTCATGATTGGAGTACAAACATTCGTGTTCATCACACAAATGAATCATCCAGCGGAACTCGAACCTGCGACCGCTGGCACAGCAACTAGAGCCGCTACAAAACTCGTGTCATCAAATATATTTAAATTTTAAACATAGTTTTATATTTATGATGTAAGTTCCATTACTGGCGAAAGTAATGAAATGCTGTCATAAACCCCTTTCTTTCATTAAATTAACAATGAATTTTGCAATATTTATCATATTATAGTAATTTTACACATAATTAACATGTAATAAAATTCTAACTAAGCCAAATCTGTGCATTAAATATTTATTGAAAAATCTTATTGAAATAGTCTTTATTATCGATACAGAGGCCGAATCTGTAGTTTTTAGAATTTTTGTCTGTCTGTTACCGCATCACAGAAAAGCCACTGGACGGATTTTGATGAAATTTGGTATGGTGATAGCTGGTTATCCGGGTCAACATATAGGATAAAAAGGGAAAATGTCTCAATCCTCAGAAAAAATACAAAAACTGCATATATACTAATATGTAAAACCTAAGAATTTGGTTTTTGGTCATCTGAACGCGGGCGGAGCCGCGGGCAATTAATAAAGTAAAATAAAAAATCAAAACCTAACATAAGTAACACTAAAAATCAGTCTCTGAATCCAATTCTGACGTATTAGACTTGTCGAATCAAACCTAATAAGCAAAATATCCTACCTAAAAAAAAAAAAACAAATAAGCCCAAACTCAAAGTATTTACTAGTAGATGTTGAAGAGTCCCACTATCGGCTTTCGGGCCGCACTATTAGATCAGCTCGATGATATGACATGCTGTACTATCTTGTAAAGTTTCAAGTCGATATGACTATTAGAAGTAGATCAAAAAGTCTTACTTAGATCTGTTAATGTACTTACGTTTACTCGGCTTACATAATATACTCTTTGTCGAAGAAAATTTGACGGGATCAACTCTGGATCTACCTTAATAGATACAATGGTTTAAAGTAGCAAAATCAGTCAAGCCGTCTCCAAGAAATTATGAACAAACATAAAAAACATACATACAGATGAACGTAGAACCTCCTTTTTGGAAGTTGGTTAAAAAATAAAACAGACAATTTGTGATTAATATCTATTCTATATTCAAGCAAAAATAAACTGTTTTAAAATTCAGTTACTAAAAACATACATACAAACATTGCAAGTTAAATAAAAGCTCCAAATTAAATTTCATAGGGATATAATTTTAAGGTTAAAATTAATAGAAATTTTGGTTTTTGAAGAATTTATTTTATATATTTAAGATATATATATATATACTCTTTTATACACTTACTGGATTACAGTGTAAAGCACAATGAAATGTAATATTTTACTAAATATTTTGTTTTAGTTAGATCTAGCTAGTTCATGTTACAAAAAATTTGTCATATATTTACCTTGGGTGATATGAAAGTTGGTATAATCCAATTTAAAAATGGAATACAAAAAAAGAAAATAGTTGCCCCTTTTTTTTAAATTAAATAATTTACTTTTAAAGAGTCAACAGCAATACATCATATTATCTCCATTTTTGAAGTCTGTTTCTAAACATGATAAAAATATTTTTTTGTTTTAGTATAAAGGATTCAGTTTAGAAATATTATTTTTTGTGTAATATTACTTAATTTGACTTTTTGAGTTTTGACTCGATAGACCCCTTTCACCTTTTAAATTATAAACATTTTTTTTTTACATTTACATTTTAGGTACCACATAAGGTGTAACTAAATATTCAGAGAAGGAATTTACAGCTTCTGCTCCACGCACTTCCTTGTCTAGCAATGGTAGTTTGGTTACATGGAAATCTTCATATAAGTCAGCTATTTGTTCAAGATATTTCTCTTGGACTTTATGCCGTGCAGCACAAAGTTCACAGGGAGCTGATGTATGAAGAAGTAACTGATTCACAATAATATTATGTGTGTCGATTCCGCATCTTGTTAGTTCTTGTACAAGTCGTTCTGTTTCATACAATGAAAGGAACTCAGCAATGCAAACACATACAAATGTAGTTTGATTTGGATCCTTGAATTGAGTGTTTACTTGTGTGATAACAGAGAGCATTTCATCCATTTTGTTGCTAAACATGTCTGAGTTGAACTCTGCTAGTCCGAAAAGAGTGGCCATCTGATTTATAAATGGTGCAACCTGAAGTGTTAAATGAAATATTTATTTACACATTATTGTACAATATTATATCTAATAATGTTTCATTATTAGAATTCTAAGCTAGCATATTTTAATATTCTAAAATATAATATCTTCAGACGTATAAATCTATGATACAAAAGAAAATTTTAATTAAACATACCTTAGATTTGAGGCGCATCAATTTACCAAGACCCTTTTCAACAACTTGAGGGAAAGATAACAAACGCAATGTGTGCCCTGTAGGAGCAGTGTCAAATACAACTGCACTAAAGTTCATGCCTTTTACAAGTTTCATTACCTAAAATAAATAGCAGTTTATAACAATGGTAAAATTTGATTTGGTTGTAAAAAATGCTGCATACAATAGGTTACTTAAATTTTTTTGCTAATATAACTTATATAGAATTCCATCATACCTCTGCATAACTCATTGCTTCATCAATACCTGGGAATGCTCCAACAATTTCTTGCATAACTCCCTTGCCTAACCTCATAGCTTCTGTTTCTCCCTCAAAATACTCTTCAGGCAACTCAGTCAAACCTACATTAGGATCAATTTCCATTGCAAATAAATTATCAAATCCTTTCACTTTTGTGGGTACCTATAATAATTACAACCATTATTCAACAATCTCTACAATAATAAAAGAGAATATAAGGATAAAATTTACTCACTTTTGAGAATTTCTGATCAAAAGCATCCGAAATGTTATGGGCTGGATCTGTAGAAATTATTAGTACAGATTCCCTGACTTTGGACAGTTGAATAGCGAGACTACAGCTGTAAGAATGAAAATTGTTTCGTGATTCAATTATTTACTTGTAATAATAATAATAAATAGCTAACATTAAAAAAAAACTTGCCTGCATGTAGTTTTCCCAACCCCACCTTTCCCTCCAACAAATATCCATCGAAGAGATTTCTGTTCTATTACATTTTTTAGAGAAGGCTCTAAATCTAAAGGTTCGCAATTTCCCAATAACTCATCATCCATTTTTTACAAAAATTTATAGCAATAAACAAGTTATATGAACTGAATGAGAAAAAATTTATAGATTCCAATTCAATACACGTACTGACATAAAATGACATTAGTAATTTTTACTCGTTTTTCATAGATAAAAAAATATTCGTTTAGCGGCAACCATAGAGATAATACATCTCTATGGCGATAACCATGGATGATTAATAAAACTACCCACAACCCATGGCCACGACTAAAAAGGTTACTTATTGTATGGTACGTCCACAACTACCCACGATTAAGGATCTATGATCGGATCTATATTATATTTTTACAATAGATTCCTATAGTTATTTACTTTAGTTATAAATATTACAGTAAAAATAAAGTTTTAGTAAAAATAAAGTTTTTCAAATAACAGAAAGAACAAAGGAAATAAAATAGCAAAATTTATATTTGAATATAGAAGAGGTGCACACAAGTAAATCGATACGTGAATAGCTTCTTTCAATATCTTCATAGATATTAATTTGATTTTTAGTCATATTATGGCATAGATAAATATGTTATTTATTGTCTTTGGATATATTTTCAACCGACTTCAAAAAGGAGGAGGTTCTCAATTCGACTGTATTTTTTTTTAATTTTTTTTTTATGTTTGTTACCTCAGAACTTCGTCATTTATTAACCGATTTGGACAATTTTTTTTTTGTTTAAAAGGGTATACTTCCAGATTGGTCCCATTTAAATTTCAAAAAAAAAATACCACCCCTAAGGGTGGAAAAATAGCTAATAATGAATTTAACCTACTTCTAATTGTCATATTGACTTGAAACTTTGCAAGTGTTTCTATTTCCGTTGATAGTATAGAGGTTCGGTATTGTTGACCTGATCTGATGGTAAGGCCAGAAGGCGGATAGGTGGAACTCTTCAACGACAAATAGTAGATACTTCGAGTTTGGGCTTATTTTGTTTGGTTTGACAAGCCTAACACTTTAGAATTCTTACTTTGCTACTACTGTCTACACTAAAAAGGGAAAAATAAAAACTTTTTAACAAAAAAATAAAAACCGACTTCAAACAAAAGCACTAAAAAGTAAAAAATAACTGATTGGTAGTTTTCATTTACTATACATACCTAATCAAATATTTTCGAAGTCGGTGTGCTTTGCTTTGTATGGCTGGCACCGATTTCAAAAATATTTGATTAGGTATGTATTTAATAGGTAGGCTTTAATTACTTAGCCAAAGCACACCGACTTCGAAAATATTTGATTAGGTATGTATAGTAAATGAAAACTACCAATCAGTTATTTTTTACTTTTTAGTGCTTTTGTTTGAAGTCGGTTTTTATTTTTTTGTTAAAAAGTTTTTATATATTATCTGTGGAAATTGAATTTTTAGTCTATAATCTTTAAATTGTAAATACAGTAAGGAAATAAATGTAAATAGAAGGACTGAAATGTAAAATGATTGAATCAAACAATATGTCAATAAATAATAAGTTTATTTCAAGCGAAAATAATGAGCGTTACTAATTACGCTGTCATTCAGATATTAAATTTAATATGTATATTTTAAAATTAATATAAAAAATGTTCCATCGCCTTCTACGCGGTCGTTTAACGTTCAAAGTGTACATTCTCTTAGGTATAATTGCTATTTTACTGTGCGGCTATCTCATCCCACAATATAAAATATATCCCATAGCTCCAGTCACTTCTTCAAGTTTAGCTCATTCTCATTCAACACGGCATTTATCTAAATTAGTCACTGTTGTGTTTCGACAATTTGAAGACTTTGAAAATGATATCGCAGAAAGTGTTCAGTCGTTTGTCTCTGCATACCCGAACATACCGGTCCTGGTGTTATGTGAACGAAGGCAGTATCCACCTTTTCAGTTTTCAGCTACAAACATAACCTTACGAAATGTTAGGCTTATATCGTTAGAGCTAAAACTAGACTCTGCGCCAAGCAGTCTGGATCCGTTTTCATATGTTTCTACAGAATATGTATTATTCGTCCCTGACTCCACTCGTGTATCTCGGCGTGTATTTCAACAAATGGCTGTGGCTGCAACAACATTTACTTTTCAAGCAATAGCTGTAGGAATTGGTAATGCTCGTATAATTTGTCAGCAACTAAAGTGGGCATATGCTAATTGGACATTGCAGTACAGTAAAGATTCTTCTAAGAAATTGTGTGATGCTGTTCAGGGCCAACATGCTTTATTGATCAAGACATCAATCTTGCAAACATTACCGAAACCATTTATTTTTCCTTTCCCTGAATCACTATATTTACAGACAGCAATCAGAAAAATTAAGGTACACCCATATAAGACTATATTTTATAAATAGTAGTTTATTATCATACTTTTCACAATATTGTTGATATTTTAGGTACAAGTACTGGACGGTAAATTTAGTGCTGGCAGAAGTGTCTTAAAGACACCAGCATCGAAGCAAAAGGCTTCTAAAAGGTTAAGGGATTATCGTGTAGCACTTTATAAGGAGCTTGGGGTAAAAGAAGTTGTAAAGGAAGATGGTAGAGTCCAGTGGTTTGGTTGTAAAAGAGAAACTCAGGTAACTTAACATATAATTTGCAATTTATATTAATGTACTAAAATTACAATAAATTAAATACACTAATAATGGTGGTCAAGTGTTAAGGGCCCACTCATTATTATGCTGACCTTGATCCCTTCTGAATGTGATACAAAACTTAATCCCTCCACGACCGCGGACATGCCGGTGTGTCAGTTAACAATAGATTTCTTAGAATTTTAATTAATTTCTTAGAAATTTACCTGGAAGTGTTAACAATCCATAATACAATATACATATTAGGTATAATTCTATGTGAAAACCATGTGTGCTTGTTGATCCAGAAGTGTGAAAAACAAATCTTAGTTATAATCTGCTGCTACCTTCCTTTTCCTTAACGAGGCTTGTGTTATGGATACCAGATAGCTGATACACTACACATAATATATAACTTTAAATACTAGATATTATAAATATAAACACCCATGACTGGAGTACAAACATTCATGCTCATTACACAAATGAATGCCCCCAGCGGGACTCGAAAGCGGGACTCGAACTCGCGACCGCTGGCACAGCAAGTAGGGTCACTACAAACTGAGTTAAACATGTCATTAATCATATGCAAAAGACATATTAACTCCTAAGCACAAAAGCTAATAGATCCATTAGAATATAAAGTAACTCGTACTATCACTATATATGAGATATTTTTATTTTCCAGCGATGTTTTCCGCCAGTTCAAAGAACCCCGTCATATGTTTTGGCTAAGCGTAATACACCGCCATGTTGCTTACGTAATATACGGCGTACCACCGGGCACGTACTGCGAGCGTTGCTGCAGGCCGGGGCCAGGTGTTGGTTGGAAACTACATCGTTGTTAGGGGCTGTTGTACAGTAAGTATTACCTATATATATGAGTATGTTAGACTTATGCTTGCCTCTATATAGTCAGGTTTATGTATGCTTCAATTCAATTTTCTTGTTAATGGCTTCAAAGCGTGCCAGTTGAGAACATGTTATGTCGTGTTAGTTGGTTGGGCGTAATATATATTATATATTATTCCCTTCACGATCGCGGACACGCCAGCGGGTCAGTTAACAATAGATTTCTTAGAAATTTAATTAATTTCTTAGAAATTTACCTGGAGGTGTTAAGTCGTTATGTATGAAATGTGGGTGTACAGATGTTATGGATATTCTGAAGAGATGAAGTAAAAAGGGTTATTTATGTTATATAAATAAAAAGTAGAAGTTAACACTATTATTTATAAGGTACATTACGTTGGGAGCAGCAAGGAGATGCAAAGAAATAAGAATTTATTTAAATTATTTTTATTAATTAGAAATTATTACTAATTACATGACTACTTCTAACTAGGTGACTACTGGTCGATGTTAGATCAAGTAAGTAAGGAGGCAAGCAAGTAATGCCTTTTATACTGCATTTACTCTAGGAAGATACGGTCTTGACATCGATTGAATTTAAAAATTTAGGTAGCTGCTGCGCTTTCATCGGCACTTGATCTCGTCTCGTCGGTGCTGCTTGAGGTTTGTAGAGCAACGTTTATGCAGTGTTTTGGTCGTACGACGGTACGTGACAAGGTCCAAATGGATTTTATTATTATTTAAGACTATCTGAAACTTTTACATTAACATTTACTGTTCAATTTTACTTACAGCGGTGATTTACTTCCTTGGGTCGAGTATGCAGAAATTGGTATCCACGCAGCAGACTTATCCCGAGTGTCATGGCTGCAGAGGGGTGGCCCAGATAACGATGGCTTTGTATGGGAGAGAGCAACCAAAGGGCATTACTACAGAGTAGCATATTCTGCCACAAATAGGGTTTACGTCTTAATTCTGCCATTTACTCCAAAAAATGGTACAATGTGGCCTGCAGACTGGGTCCTGGCTCATCAACGCGAGTTCCCTGAAAGACATCTCCATCCACTTGCTCAAGTAATATATGTTTTTTTTTAATTATTCTTTTTTTTAAGTTATACTTCTTTCGTCACGTTTTCACCGACAGCCAAAAAGCGACATAATGAAGTTATCTGCATTCCTTTTACAAACAGAGAGTTGTGACATATGGGATCAAATCTTTAGCGATTTTTGTTCTGTTACGCCAAAGAAGTATAACTTTTTACGTGCGTACATAAGTACACACGTTTTTTAATTGTTTTTTTTTTTTAATAATAATTTTAAGAATAGCTCATACAAAAAGGTTATAAAAGTTTATAAAATAATATTTTGATAAAATTGATCTTCTTCTAATATCAAAACATAGCAACTGATGGAAAAGAAATAAAAAAAAAAAATTGATTACAAATATTTGTATTGTTATTACAGTTATGTGTATGAGCATAATTTATTTAAAAAAGGATATTCTATTTATATGTATATTATAAATATATATTTTTTTATTTTGTTTATTTATTATAGATTCAATTCGTCGGCCGCCAAGCTCCGGCGCCGAACGATGCACGCGCTTTCCTAGACATCAAACTAGGACCAAATGCTGTTGACAGAAGTGATAAAATAGGATCGAAACTCATTTACCCATAATCGTAACACCCGTGCCTACAGATTTACTAATCGTTTATTTATAGATCATTTTATCGAATGAGCTTTCATGTTAAAGGTATTTTATGTAATAGTAATTTTGTTATAAAATATTATTATCAAGGCTAGATTTATGGGAGAATAACATCTGAGGGGCATGAACAAGAAATATCTATATTTTTACTTACTAAGTGTTGGTTGTAAATTTGACAATTTGGCAAAGTACAAAAAATGTCAGCCCCAAAAAATCTTTTAAAAAAAAATCGTTTATCCCGGGGCCCCACAATAGTAAAGTGTGCCCTAATTTTTTCTGATTGTTATTGTTTTTTTTTATTTAAAATATTTTTACTACCACGCTTAGAAGGTATGTAATGTACGATTTAGTATAATTTTTATAGAATTCAAAGTCAGACAGATAGTCAATTACCTATTTATGGTTTTTTTTTCATTTTATTTTAACTTTCTCAATGTACTCTTCTATAATTTTATTATTATACACAGTCAAAAGTACAAAGCGACAATACAACTGTCTGTGCAAAAATCGTCTCAGCAGAATAATAATATATACATATATGTAAGAAAATTACAATAAAACATACTGCCACTAGAAAGATTCGACTTAAAGTATAGATTATTTAAACATTTTGAGCACAATATATTATATGGGTTAGATATAATAGAAATAGCATTTTTGTCATGTCAAATTATAATATAACTAACGGTTCACCCTCGCTTTGCCCGGGTTCGTCCCTAGGTACGTTTTAACTAGTATGGAATATTACATATATACAATATACATAAATAGGTATGATGAGTTGTTGTGGGTTGTATTATAACTTGTGTTCCCGTTTGAATGAGATAATCCAGAGTGAAAGAAGGACAAACAAACACGCTCACATTGACTTTTTGTATTATGATAGTTTGTGTAGAACCTTGCAATAGGTCTTTGGAGGTTGCCTATTTAAAATTATTCGATGTCGAACGAGTTATTTATTGCTTACTAACGTCCCGCCATGTTATTATTTCGGATAACACTTGAGCATTTCGGCAAAAAATATTTTGTGTTTGGATCTGATGTATAATCTCAAAATCTCATTCATTCACATAATCACTGAATGTGCTTAGTAAAATTATAATATACTAAAATTGTCCCGTGATATTGTAAAAAAAGGAGACGATTGACAAAAATCCTGGTAATTATAATTGCACGGTTTTTACAATTTACCTGCGACCCATACAAATTTTAGCATAATCAAATATAATTAAAATCGAAAACATGAACATTTTGTGGTTTTCATGTCCGTTTCACGTAGAAATCCCATTTGACGCTCACCTAAGGAATGATCATCATTGACCTACCTCAAAAAGGGAGGAGGGTATTCAATTTGTCTGATATTTTTTGTGGATATGTTACTTGTTGTATGATCGTCAGGCGTGGATCAGTTTTCATGACTCTTTTTTATAATGAATGGATTAGATTCTTCTTCTTCCTGCCCATTTCCCAAATTACTTGGGGTCGGCGCAGTACGTCTACCATACTGCTGATCGGTTTTGGCAAAAGTTTTACGACCGGCCGCCTGCCTGACATCAACCGTCTTTGGGAACGCTGTTGTTTACCAACGTCGTGCAGAAGACCCGAGGTGCGATAACCAGCACAAGATCGTCTTCTACGACACTTGCAGTTTTTATCTTAATTATATTTGCCGCGTCGTTTCAATATCCAATTTGGAGTTAATTAATTTAATGAATGGATTAGATTATGTCCATATAAATTATAAAAATCTTTGAGGGAATTATTAATTTTAAGTGACTTTTACTTCTGTATCGCTATCTGTTAAAAATTATTACACCTTGTGTATTTTATACTTCTTACTCTTTCATTACTTTTAATAGCACTTTAGAACATCTTCGCTTTAAAATCAAGTGTAATTTTTTTAATAATTATTGTAAGATATCTAGATTAAGAGCTTAACACCAAAGGAAGTAGGCTTTTAAGAAATAATATTAGAGCTGGAAGAGAAGTAGAGAATTGTTACTTATGAGATTACTTTTGTTCAGGAACTGTGAATTTTAAATCTTACCCAAAAGAAATCATAGTTTCTGGTTTTAGTTATTAACCAAATAACCCATTAAACATAGCAAAATTAAATGTAAAAAGTCTAAAAACCAATGTATTTTCGATTTTCCTACATTTTTGTATAATAAAAATAAGTATAATATGAGCTTATTTTCAAATCACAAACTAACACGCTAATATAAATGCATATAGATTATTAATCACCGAAACACAATTTAAAATAACTCTGTGATTGTGAATTCAAAGCAATGTTTAAGCAATTTAAATTAAGGCTTGTTAAAGAAATGTAGGTAGTGATGTATGTATGTTGATCTCTTAATGATGCTAGTCCATATTGTTAAATTATAACCCGTTTTGAATGGGATTGTTTTGTTTTTAGAGTCTATCTCCTTTTTGGCAGAATAATTTAAAGCCGTAGTCAAGGTTGTATGTTTTTATTAAAAAAATAATGTCGCTAGATACGTTTTAACGTTCAGTATACATTTATCAGAGATGAGATATTTTCCCGCGGTAAAAAGTATCCTATATGTTGACCCGGATAACCAGCATATCAAATTTTATTAAAATCTGTCCAGTGGTTTTCTTATGCTTTCCCAAACAGACAGATAGACAAAAAATGTTAAAAACTATAGATTCGGCCTCTGTAACGATAATAATGACTATTCAAAAAAGATTTTCCAAAAAATATTTAATATACAGATTCGACTCGGAATTTTATTATATGTATGTATAAGATGGTCAATACATTCATGGTTTTATTACTTATAATATGATAATATTTGACAAACATTACAAATTGTTTATTTGCTTAGAATTATTCTGTCTAAATCATAAATTTTAGCTCATTTTTATATTTTCTTTAATTATAATAATTATGTATTTAGATAAATAAACGCTATTTATGTGAAGCTTTACTAGTCAATAAATCACAAGTCAAAGTTTATTTGTTTTATTCATAAACTGATAACTAAAGTATAAGTATAGGATATAAAATTGTTCATATAAGTTAATCGTCATCAAACTTTTCATCAACAACCCCAGTTTGGAATGGCGGGTCACGCACTAAACTCAAAAGTTTATCCAGCTTCATGATCTGAAATAGAAAAATTATAAAATATAAATTAAACTTTTATGATGAACTGCAAGCTAAAGCATCAACACTATTGTATATACTAGATTTGCCCGTGGCTTCTCGCGTGGCAAGTGAGACAAGAAAAAAGGTATTGTTCCCATGATGTCATGATGCCATCCTAATCCTTGTGAAATTTCATCGAAATATGTCCAGCAGTTAAAACGTGAAAAGGTAACAGACAGACAGTTACATTCACATTCATATTTTTATGGATTTTTACAAATAAAAATGATTGTTGTAATCATTCGCCAAACAACTTTAATTCTTAGTTCTAAGGTTTACAGTGTGACTGAGTTAATGGAGTAAAAAAGTTTTTGCATTTTATATTACCTGTAAAGTTCTTTGTTCTACCCCTTGCGCCTTTTTCGGTGGTTTACACATAACCCTTAAGTTAGGTGATAATTTTACTACATGACACGTGCCTCTGTAATAAAAAAGTCATATTAAAACATTTATCACGAATACTTATATTTTATTAAGTATATCAAATATTTTTATAAGTACACAATATTAGTTTTTTTTATTATTAAAAAAAAAAAAGGCTCAATAAAAGTATAACTATATCTTTTAAAATATAACCGAACCGAATTTTACAATAAATAAAAGTTATAAAAAGAATAAACCGCGATGCCCCCAGAGAGATTTGAACTCTCGACCCCTGGTTTACAAGACCAGTGCTCTAACCCCTGAGCTATGGAGGCGATGCAAATAAATTTGAAATAGCTATATATATTGTTATTGTAATATTGGAAAATATGGATGCCACTCAAATTGAAATTCATATTATTATTTATAGATATTATCATTATTAATAGGTATATTAATAATTGTGTATATTAATTATACCTTTTTTTTATTAGATAACTACTAAATAAATACAAAAAAACAAAACGCATATTTTTACTCTTAACCCGAGAAATATATAAATACCAGCGATTCACCCTCGCTTCGCTCGGGTTCGTCGTCCCTAGGCACGTTTTGACGGTTAGTAAACTAAAACTAAAATACAAATCTTTGAATTTCTCGGCTTTTCTGTACTATAATATGCATGTATTATACATATACACCTTCCCCTTGAATCACTCTATCTATTGCTGAAAACTGCATTAAAATCCGTTGAGTAGTTTAAAAGATCTAAGCGTATAGACAGCGGAAGCGACTTCATTTTATACTATGTAAGGATAATAATAATTATAATCATACTTAGTGTCTCCGCACACCATGACTGGCAGTCGTGGATTAAAGTCGATTCTCGTGAGTTTCTTGGTCTTCTTTGAAACAACCGCTTGCACGCATATGGGACGGTATTTATTCACATTTAGGTCATAAACATATACCTGTCAAAAGATAAAAAATCTGAAATAAGTTGAATAAAAGTTTAAAAATTACTATTATTGGTAGACAGATGAAAGTAAAGAATTAATTCTATTCAATGTTTGATGTTCATATATTACATTTTTGCCGTTGGAAGCTTGGACTTTAACTGATGAAGTAGTTTGGTGGTAGTATAGTAATCTTGAAAAATGGCAGAATATTCATATCTGTATGTATATATACCTAACTACTTTATAATGCACTTGGAAATGAAGACCGCCTTTACATGCTATGCTCTTTGCAGTTTTGATTATTTATAATTTACTGATTATAATTTATTATTATTTATTGATTTATAAGTATACCTACTAGCGACTCACGCTCGCGTCGTCTGGCTAGTCCCTAGGTACGTTTTAATGGTTTGTATGGATATCCCACGGGAACCGTACATTTTTCCGGGATAAAAAGTTACGAATGTGCTATTCCAGACTATAATATATCTATATGCCAAATTTCTTCCAGATCTGTTCAACCGTTCTGGTGCGATTGAGTAACAAACATCCATCCATCCAAACTTTCACATTTATAATATTTATGGGTATATTCTGTAGGTACTCATCTGTGTGTGTAAGAAAATATTTATTTCTTCTGGCTATATCCTTTGTTATTATATATCTATACATATAATAAAATTGTAACTAAGCCGAATCTGTACATTAAATATTTTTTGGAAAATCTTATTGAAATAGACATTATCATCGATAGAGGCCGAATCTATAGTTTTTAGAATTTTTGTCTGTCTGCCTGTCTGTCTGTCTGTTACCGCATTACAGAAAAACCACTGGAGGGATTTTGATGAAATTTGGTACGGTGATAGCTGGTTATCCGGGTCAACATAAAGGATACTTTTTATCGCGGGAAAATATCTCATTTCTGAGAAAAAATACAAAAACTGCTTTGTAAGAGTACACTAATATGTAAAACTTAAGAATTTGGTTTTTGGCCATCTGATCGCGGGCAATGCTAGTATTTTATATATTTATGCGAATAATAGATCTGGTTAATAATAAATTAGGCATCTAATTGATTCCTTCACGCTGCATGCTCTTTGACCATTTAGCGTAAGTAAACCTTTATGGGTAATCCAATCAAATAAGCGAGCGTATTGCGAGATCGAACTGAGCGTACGAAATTCAATCAGGTTTGCACCGATGCTCACACATGGGTGCAATGGAGGATTCACAATCAAATTTCCAAGTACAAAATGGAA
This sequence comes from Brenthis daphne, assembly GCA_947093115.1. Lineage (NCBI taxonomy): Eukaryota > Metazoa > Arthropoda > Insecta > Lepidoptera > Nymphalidae > Brenthis > Brenthis daphne. The sequence goes on along the minus strand of OX352475.1, from coordinate 11,159,035 downwards.
TATCAATGCTCGTAAGAGATTCGTACATGTGTGGAAATGTAAATTTTACGCAGGTAAACTAGGTATGTTGATATCTGAGTGATTATATTCAGATAAAGATCATGTTTTAGATCTTACTAGCATTGCCCACGGCTCCGCCCGCTTTCAGATGATCAAAAACCAAATTCTTAGGTTTTACATATTAGTATAGTTTTACATTGCAGTTTTAGTATTTTTTCTCAGACATGAGACTTTTTCCCGCAGTAAAAAGTATCCTATATGTTGACCCGGATAACCAGCTATCACCATTCCAAATTTAATCAAAATCCCTCCAGTGGTTTTTCTGTGATGCGGTAACAGACAGACAGACAAAAATTCTAAAAACTATAGATTCGGCCTCTGTATCGATAATAAAGTCTATTTCAATTAGATTTTCTAAAAAATATTTAATGTACAGATTCGGCTTAGTTACAATTTTATTATATGTATGGATTACATTGTTATGTAAGTTAGTAGATTGACAACTCGCGGTTAATTTCTAAGAAATTAATTGCTAACCGAGCCGCCGGTGACTCGGCGGTCGTTGACAGGTATAGTATAATTTTTTTTGTAAAATTACGTTATAACAGAAAATGTATACCTAAATGAAAATGTATAGGTACCTACAAATATGACTTTTTATTTTGACGACACGTTTGGCTCACTTTGTAGTGAACATATTTGCTGTGTCAGAGGTCGCGGGTTCGAGAAACGCCGGGGGCACTCATTTGTGTAGTAGCACGAATATTTGTACTCCAGTCATGGGTGTTTATATTTATAGTATGTATGTATTTAAAATTATATATGTGTAGTGTATTAACTATCTGGTATCCATAACACAAGTCTCGTAGCTTACCATTGAACTAGATGGTGCTGTGTTTATGTCCCATATTTATTTATGCGTAAATATGCACATTGTACATGTACCTATCTAACATAAATAAGTATCCAATAGCGTCGCATGAAAAGCTCTGAATTGGTACTTTATTAAAAGAAAAAAAGAACTTATTCCTAAATACTAATACTCCATTATTGTCTAAAAAATACCTTTCCATCAGCAGTACACGCTGCGAAGACTGTGCTAGAATAAGGCGCCCACTTCACATCTCCCACAGGTGAGCCCAACTCAAACATAAACAGCGGCTCACTGGATAAAAACAATATTTATTGTACCTTACAAATAGGTATTTCGATTTATAACGTGTAAGTAGAGCTTTACAGTATCTCTATATGTATTATCTCTATATTTATTTAGGAAATAGTTCAGAATATAGTGTGAAAGTATTGATAAACCTTTTTAAAGCGGAAGTTTTGCTAAATTTAAATCTAAATTTATTAGAATTGTTCTAATATAAACTAAGAAAATTTCATCAATTTTCATTCTTTTAGCTCAGCATTCAAACCTAGTACCTTAGTCTTTATGAGCTAACCACAGGGAGACTGATAAGTAGTTCTTAAATGATTTTGTTTGATTTACGGATTAGATTAAATCAATAACAATTAGTAGTGCATATCTAAGTAATTAATCGTATACCCAAAATTAATAAGATTATTGTTCTACGATAACATAATCACCACATATCTTGTTATAACTTGTAAGTACTTAAAAGAACTTGAATTAAATTTAAAACCTAAAAAAGCCAATTTTGAACTTATACTTCTTTTGGCACGTTTGGAAAAAAATATAAGAGTAAAATTTCTACGATACGCGCATACAGCGATAGCTAAAAAGCGACATGATGAAGTTAGCTGCATTCCTTTTACAAACAGAGAGTTGTGACATACGGTATCAAATCTTTAGCAGATATTTTTGTTCTGTTACGCTAAAGAAGTACAACTTCTTACGCGCGTACACACACACGTTTTTTTTAAATATATATATTTTGATAATTAAAATAAACAAAGATAAAACAACTTACTCCCGTCCATCTTCCCAGATCTTGACCCGCCAATCGCCAGAACAAGAAGCGTATATGCTATTATTAAAATAATTGTAGTGAATCCTATATACAGGCATGTGATGTCCTTGCACTGATCGAACGTAATTCCTATTGTATTTCAACGAGCACGTATGTATCATGCCGTCTTCAGTGCCGACCATGAAGATATCTGATTTCTCTGGATGAAAGCAGATGCAACTTCCACAGCCTATATAGTAATAAAAATATTTTATAGTGTATAGCAAACTACGTGAACAAAAAAATTATCCTCTTCCTTCTAGGGTAGTTGGTTAGAAAGAGAGAAAGTTGCCTCAATATTATAAGAGGAGATTGCTTAAGAATGTTTTAGGAGCATTTTAGTTTTTTCCGATCCTTAAGGTGGCCTATCCGTAAGTGGTGTAAATTCTTTAACTAACAGGAATTTAAAAATCGAAATCGTTACCTCTTACATAACAAGACGAAGGACAACACAGAATACTGTCTAATTACTAAAGGAAGTCTAGACATACGTACATAGAGAATATTATATTATACAAATAATTGGATAGAATAATACATATTATAGAAGTATATACAATCTTGATTCTAATTATAATTTCTTTGCATTGCTTCGACCACATTACACTATGTACGTGAAGTGCTACTAACATATAATAAATAATATAATAAATAAATACGTTGGGACATAACACACAGCGCCATCTATGTAGTTCCATGGTAAGCTACGAGGCTAGTGTTATGGATACCAGATAGTTGATACACTACACATATATAACTTTAAATACATACATATTATAAATATAAACACCCATGACTGGAGTACAAACATTCGTCATCACACAAATGAATGCCCCCAGTGGGACTCGAACCCGCGACCGCTGGCACAGAGAGTAGGGTCACTACAAACTGAGCCAAGCGTGTCGTCGCATATGCAAGGCACCTACCTACCTATTGAATCGTAACGACGGGGCATAATAATGTAAATCGTAATTTTTCATATTTAAGAATGTTACGGAACGAATTTAAATGAAAACTGGAATTTAGTAGTAAACTTACAATGACTTAATAGTTAATTCATTTTCATGAATTAATTTGTAGAAAATTAAATCTTTTACTTAAAATGGCAATCAAGATTCGAGTATGAAATAAATTTTATGACTTTTATGGATTTATATAAATATATTATTCAGAATACAAACAATATACAGTTTCTGGGATAAAATATTCAATATACGCCAACAGTTGAATTTTCCAAGTGGGCGTGGATAGCAAAATCAATACCACCTTGAAAAAGGAACTAAAGAGGATAGCGAAAAAGTTCATAAAAATCTTCGGTCGAGTTTAAAACAAACTGAAAGTATAATTAAATTAAAAAAATATCTAGACGTAATTCTAGCCAAAATAATATTAAAACAAAAAGTTGTTTTCTTAGAACCCGGAGTCATATATAAATACTAGCACTGCCCGCGGCTCCGCCCGCGTTCAGATGACCAAAAGCCAAATTTTTAGGTTTTACATATTAGTATATTCTTACATTGCAGTTTTTGTATTTTTTCTCAGACATGAGACTTTTTCCCGCAGTAAAAAGTATCCTATATGTTGACCCGGATAACCAGCTATCACCAATGTACTAAGTTTCATCAAAATCCCTCGAGTGGTTTTTCTGTGATGCGGTAACAGACAGACAGACGCAGACAGACAAAAATTCTAAAAATTGTACATTCGGCCTCGGTATCGATAATAATGTTTATTTCAATAAGATTTTCCAAAAAATATTTAAGGTACAGATTCAGCTTAGTTACAATTTTATTATATGCATAGATACTCAATATATAAATATACTCAATTTAAAATAATTGTCCTTCTCACTGACATAAAGCCTTGGTTACAAGGACGCATGAGATTTCTTGAACAAAAGTAACACAAGTGCAAAGGTCACTGCTAATTCTTCAATCCGGGTCATTACTGATTTTTTTAACAGAAAAACCCAATACCTACATTTGGTCTAAATCTGGACTCGTTCCTAGAAACTCCAGATCTGCAGCAATACTGATATAACTGTGAGATGATATGAAAAATTAACTGCCTCGGTGGTGTAGTGGCTAGCATGTACGGCTGCAGACTCGGAGGTCCTGGGTTCCGAGTCGGGCCAAGTTTAGTTATTGAGTCTTTCTGTATAGTAATTCTCAGTAACAGCCTAGAGTTGGGAAGTTGGCGGTGTTTCACCCTTGTACGCTATAATATCTCCTGCGCAGTTGGCTAGTCTCAATGAGATTGGCCGCCGTGGCCGGAATTGGTCAGGAGAACATCATCATCATGAAAATGTGATTAAATTATTTACTATTAACGGTGATCAAAGTGCCATCTGGCCCAGGTATGGGGGGCACACTGGAGTGCAGGGTTATAATAGTGGTGGCCTGCAGTTCCCCGGGCATCACCGCCCACTGCACCACACGCCCGTCCCCAGATATCGAGAAGAAGGACGCTTCACCATCTATCAAACGGGCTCCCCAACGAATCTGTGAATAAAATAAGATTTTTAGCTTATTTTGACGCTAGCGTTATTTGAATAGGGATTTTTCGAGCTCCCAATTTATTTTGGCTCTATTATAGTCACAATAGCGGCTCACCCTTATTTAAAAAAAAAACTATCCCACAGGAACTGTACATTTTCCGGGATAAGTTGCCTATGTTATATTATTCTGATGTATGATGAGCTTTATTACTGTAAAGTTTCATTAAAATCCATTTAGTAGTTTTTACGTGAAAGAGTAACAAACATGCATACATCTATACATTCAGACATCCATACATCCTCACCAACTTTCGCATTTATATGTAATATTAGTAAGATGATACATAGCCGTGGTATGCTTTTTTGGGTGGATGTTAAAAAGTTTATAAAAAAATGTTCCATAGCATATTTATTTACATAAAAACTAATTTTAAAACATTAATAATTTATCTATATATTTATTAAAAATCTTACAAAAATAATAAAATTTAACAGTAAGTGTAGAAATTTATTAAACACTTTCAGCAAGGGATCTTAATAAATAGTCGAAGTCACTTGATGGATAGCCTAGTAGCATGACAACTGACCATTTCCGTGTCACGGTAAGTTATGCCGATACCCTACATAGTTGTTATTAAGAGCATTCGTGGCCAAACGTGTTGGCCCTTAGATGACCTGATATTTGATACAAAAGTCACGGTGCAAAAAGAAGATTTATGTATTTTACAATTATATATAGGACAATTATAACCTCTGTTTAGTTTTAATCTATCTATATATAATAAAGAGGTAGTGTAGGGGTAGTCTCTGGATCTAATTAACCGATTTAGATGAAATTTGGTAAGAAAATAGTTTGAGACCCTGGGAAGGACAGGATACTTTTTATCCTGGAAATCATCCTTTAAGGGGAAAATGGGGATGAAATTTTGTTTGGGGAATTAGCCTAGTGACGAACCCGAGCGAAGCGAGGGTGAGTCGCTAGTACATATAATAAAATTGTAACTAAGCCGAATGTGTACATGAGATATTTTTTTGGAAAATCTTATTGAAATAAACATTGTTATCGATACAGAGGCAGAATCTATAGTTTTTAGAATTTTTGTCTGTCTGTCTGTTACCGCGTCACAGAAAAACCACTGGAGGGATTTCGATGAAATTTCGGGTCAACATATAGGATACTTTTTACCGCAGGAAAATATCTCATTTCTGAGAAAAAATACAAAAACTGCAAAGTAAGAGTATACTAATATGTCAAACCGAAGAATTTGGTTTTTGGTCATGTGAACACGGGCGGTGCCGCAATGCTAGTGAGATATATTTAGTGCTTTATTATTTCTCACCTCCCAGACGATATTGCTATGTTTATCTCTCACAGAGTCAGATTTATATTGGTATGAAGACTCTAGAGTTAATTGAGCATTATAAACACATACGTTGCCGTCATATCGCCCTGGAATACAAATGAATGTGAAATTATGAAGGACAATTTAATAATAAAATAAAATTTAATACAAATAAGTTATACTATTTTAATAATTTAAGACGTATGGAAATCACGATAAAATATATATTAATTTATAGTATACCTACATAAAATATGATAATATTTTGGCCTTGGCCTTACCAATGCAAATGAGATAAGGGGTTTCCTTGTAAACATCGAGACAAATAACAGGTGAGTCAGTTATTACAGAATATTCCGGATAAGCTGGATTTTTAATGCTGTATAAACACAAACAGCCCTGTTTTTGTTGTTGTGTGAAATCCACTAAAAATAAAATTTACTATTAATAATACAATTAGGTATTTACTTATTAGAAAATCCTATTAAAAAGATCTATTAATAAGATTTTGAACATTTATTACTTTATAATTAATTATTATTTGTAGCGTTGTTTTTCAGTTCTAGAAATATATTAGAAACTTATAAAATATTTTATCGCGCCTGCTTAATCGTAATATACATCTATACATATAATAAAATTCTAACTGAGCCGAATCTGTACATGAAATATTTTTTGGAAAATCTAATTGAAATAGACATTATTCTCGATGCAGAGGCCGAATCTAGTTTTTAGAGTTTTTAGAATTTTGGTCTGTCTGTTACCGCATCACAGAAAAACCACTGGAAGGATTTTGATGAAATTTGGTATGGTGATAGCTGGTTATCCGGGTCAACATATAGGATATTTTTTACCGCGGGAAAATATCTCATTTTTGAGAAAAAATACAAAACTGAAATGTAAGAGTATACTAATATGTAAAACCTCAGAATTTGGTTTTCGGTCATCTGAACGCGGGCGGAGCCGCGGGCAATGCTAGTAAATTAATAAAAGTAAACACACATACATGACCCGTAAGCAACAGCGAATAAGTCTTGATAATGCGGATTCCATTGGACGTCGCAAATCGCGTGATTTCTCATAGGCTCAAATTGAAACTTCCATAAAGGAAGTAAAGACCCCATTCCTTCACGAAATTCATCTGAAGGGTCGTCCCAATAACGATAGTCTTGAGCTGAGGAGCCAAAATGCTATTCTAAAGTTTCATATTTTCAATACAAAAACTTACAGTTAAATTATACTGCATTCACCAAACACTAACTGCCTTGGTGATGTGGTTAGCATGCACGCTGGACATCTGGAGGTCTTTGGTTCGAGTCCCGGGTCGGGCCAAATTTAGTTATTGAGTCTTTCTGTTAAGAAAATCTCAGTAACAGCACGGAGTTGCGAAGTTGGCGGTGTTTCACCCCCGTGCCTCGGAGAGTCGTCGGTCCTGTGCCGATCTCCCTGCTCTCACTGGTCGTGTCAAATTATCGGCCCATCGGAATTTGACAGTAAAAGGAATAGAGAGTGCACTGGTGTCTCCGCGTACACTTGTGTTCTATATTATCTCTTGCGCGATTTCAGTGAGATTGGCCGTAGCACTAAACTTTCGACTTATTGACGTCGAGTAAAAACAATGATTTGAGTGCAGTAAAGTAATTTAAGATACAATAATGTTATTATAAGAATGTTTGTCTTTTAAGACGAAATTAGCATTTTTATTTCCTGTACGTTAATAATTTTAATATTTATAAAAACTCACCGATATCATCATAAATATTCTGATTGACTAATCGCTCTAAAATGGTCCAAGCCTCTCGAATGCGCTGTGCTAGTTGTTCATCATGGATTTGTTGAGCTGATTTGACATGTTTCGCTGTCTTTTTACGAACCTGCAACAGATATAGTAAAAACATATCTTTAATTTCTTAAATCCTTATCCATAAAGGAAAAAGCTCAAAATCAGTTGTGGGCCTGCTTAGAAAACAGCAGATGAAATTTTAATCTACTTAGTTTAACGTGTTAAGTAATTATCAATATATCAATTACGAAATAATTGCGTTCGTTTGATCCCTTGCTGGATTGTTATTACTAAATCTTTAATTATGCAATTAATATGTAGTATATTTAAGGATTTATTCTATAAATCGTATACTTTAGAAACACGATTACTTGTAGTTTCCTCGATAGAAAAAAATTTTTGAAAGTGATCTCTAAAAAACAAAACAAATCCTAAGTGCGGCGTAAATCATTCAAGGAGATTCATTAGTTTTTTCATAATAACAAAACCATACGTTTTCTATAACGTATACACTTTACATTTTCAAAATGTGTATTTGTTTTAATAATACGACGGAAATACCTAAATTCGCACGCGTTCCGTCCGTCCTAGCCACCCCCCACTCCCTGCCCGCTGTCGTCCTACTAAAATAAAAAGCTCGGTGCCCCCTTAAGAACTTTGATTTTTTTTCCATTTTATTATTATTTAAAATAGAAATCATTTAATATATTAATAAAATATAATGTAAAATTGACTAAAACTTTTAAAATTTGCTTAAACATTTAATAAAATTAAATGGAAAATTTGCACAATTTTTTGTTCGATTTTTTTAACTCACCCTTTTTGGTTTTTCCTCTTCCTTTTCACGTTGTTTTCTAGCATAGTCCTCTTGATAGAAGTCGAAAATTATGCACTGAAGAACAGTTGCTCCGTAGTTAGCTCTTGGAGGCGGTATGGTTTGTGTGTCTACTGACTAAAAATGAAACAATAATAAATAAATATATTATAAAAAAAACCGACTGCATAAAAGCTGACAGATGAAAACAAGTTCATTAAGGAATTTAGTATTATGCAGTTGGAGACGTACTGCGTACACGTTATATCATTGCCGCGAGATGTACATACTCGTATGTATGTGTATAATATATTTATTTATTTACAGCTTTTTAAGTAGGAAAAATTAGTGAGAATGGTTGTTAACCAACATTAAATCATTATATATCCTAAACTGTGTTTTAAAATGAAAAATGATGAGAGAAACCTAAAATTAATTTTTAAATACCTATTCAACGATACCCCACTTGACATAGTTGGTCAATTTTCTTTTTTTTCTTTTTCACATTATGGCGTCCAAAATCGGCCATTTTGATTTTCCAAATTTTTATGCTTTTTATGACATTTGCGTCGTCATGACGAATCAAACGACATGCAATTTATCAAAATCGGCCCACGCGTTTGGTCTAAATAGTGCCATAAAGGTACAAACCCTCATGCATACATATATACATAGGCTGATAAACACATTACCCTCCTTTGCGTCCCGCAGTCGTGTAGAAACAAATTATATAAATTAATTTATTCTAACATGTTCTGATCCAAGATAGTGTATACTTTTATGCACAAAAATAGATATAAGTTATATGTAATGCTTCGTTACAGAATTTAAATATGTTGATTTTTAAATCTATTATAAGTAGTATTTGTTAATTTACTTATTAACTCGGACAACATATAAAATGAAAAATTAAAATTCTAATTCTATGTAATTTTGATCATCTCTGCAGCATCTCAAACCCCAAAGGGTACGGTATACGGATCGACTTATGATTGTGATCTGAAGTTACGAGTATATCACTGTCTGAATTACATAACGGCAACTTCACCAACGAATCAAGCCAAGTTTAAAATTGTGTTCTGCGGTAGTCTGATATCATAAAATTCAATAGGGTTTAGGGTAACTTTATATAACATAATATTAAATATTTACTAAAAGTTATAAGGAAAATACCTATACAATTATAATAAATTGTAGAATATTTAAGATGAAATAAGAGTCAAAACAACAAAAGCTTTTACAATATTTGTTCGTTTGTTTCGCATCCCATTCACATAAAGAAATAGTAGAATAAAATCGCATTCTGTTTTTTACTTACTGATGATGATGTTCTCCTAGCCGACTCCGGCTACGGCGGCCAATCTCATTGAGACTAGCCAACTGCGCAGGAGATATTATAGTGCACAAGTATACGCGCAGGCACAAGGGCACTCTCTATTCCTGTCACTCTCATACTCCGGTGGGACGACTACTCGACACGACCAGTGAGAGTTAAGGCAAAGGACCGACGGCTTTACGTGCTCTCCGAGGCACGGGGGTGAAACACCGCCAACTTCCCAACTCCGGGCTGTTACTGAGACTTACTATACAGAAAGACTCAATAACTAAACTTGGCCCGACCCGGGACTCGAACCCAGGACCTCCGAGTGTGCAGCCGTACATGCTAGCCACTACACCACCGAGGCACTTACTATGTGTATATCCAATGCTGTGAACCGGTTTCAGGTAGCAGATCGGGGACTATGTGCGTATGGTGGTAGCAAACCGCACTAACCGATAATGAGTCTACCATTAACGGATGCCTCCGATTCAATTATAACGGCAAAAAACCAGCTACATATTTATAAAGTTAAGTTTTTTTTAATGTCCCAATAGGACAATGATATAATATCTTTTAGTAGTGGTTTATTATCTACGCTTTGTGAGCTTTGCTCGGGTTTTTTCGGGATTTTTCGACTTAATTCACAAATGTCATGATACCGGCAGATTATTAAATTATAACCTATAGCCTTTCTAGACAAACTCTCTTTCCATTGATAAAAACGGTAAAAAAATTGAGTACTAGTTTCTGAGATTAGCCCTAACAAATATGTACAAATTCAACTTTAATATGAAGTGATATATGAAGTTGATATTCATAAAAATCATATGTGTATTTATGTCCTAGCTAAAGAGGAAACACATACACACATTCACTCACTTCTTTATTCATTCCAAAATTTCATATATTTAATAGCAGCAAATATAAAATACTAACCCTTCGAGGTAAATTGTATGTTAGTGCTGCTCTTTCACAGAAGTTAAATTGATTTGCGAGCTTTTTCACACGCGGCTTTATTTCAATTACTTCTTCTTCGTGATGTTCACTTTCTTCTTCTATAAAAAAAAAAATAAGTAACATTATCAATAAAATGACAATGGAGAAACAATGGTATAGTTAATATTTAATAATTTGTAGGTTTTAAATCGTGTTAAAACTAAACCAAATATAATCTAAATAGCTCTAAGTCGTAACAGTATATTTTTTTAGAAAAAAGTTACTCCTGTTTGTTCTATTTGCAATTTATCTACTATGGGATATCTATGGTACTACTATGGAATATTTGTAGTATTATATAACCATACTCATATTATAAATCTGGAAGTGTGTTTTTTGTTTGTTTGTTTGTTTGTTTGTTTGTTTGTTTGTTTGTTTGTTTGTTTGTTTGTTTGTTTGTTTGTTTGTTTGTTTGTTTGTTTGTTTGTTTGTTTGTTTGTTTGTTTGTTTGTTTGTTTGTTTGTTTGTTTGTTTGTTTGTTTGTTTGTTTGTTTGTTTGTTTGTTTGTTTGTTTGTTTGTTTGTTTGTCTGTTTGTTGGTTTGTGTGTGTTTGTTTGTTTGTTTGTTTGTTCGTTTGTTTGTTTGTTTGTTTGTTTGTTTGTTTTTCCTTCTTTCACGTCGAAACGGAGTGACGGATTCACATGATTTTCGTATAGAGCGAGATAGTTTTACGGCAGGAGATTATCTCATTCCTACGGGAAAACACAATATAATACAACCCAAAAAATATTTATGAACAGAATTACTTGAAACTTGCTATTAATGCTCTTCAATACAATTAAATAAATACGTGTTTTAGCATTTGTTGAAATTTTATAGCTTTATAGGATGCCATAAGGGGTAAAATAGGGGATGAGTTTTAACGCGAGCGAAGCCGCGGGTTCTGCTAGTTATTATATATTTATAGCACTTTCGAGCTCATGAATTTGTGCTACGATATCGAAGGGTAGACTAACAAACACAATTTCATATTACTAAAAATTTTTTTTCTTACTTTCTTCAGGAACCGCTTCTTCCGGGACTTCCTCTGCAACAACTTCTGCTTCCTCAGCGACTACTTCCGACTGAACGACTTCTTTTTCTTCTACATGTTCCTTTGCTATTTGTTCTTCTTGTACATCCTCTTTGATTACATAACAAAACGTTCAATATTAAAGTGGGATGTTAAAATTATAGTATTCGAAAAAATTATGATTAGATGTGCTAGTGTTATTTGTGAATAATTAAAGAGTCCAAAAGTTTGAATATAAGCGTTTAGTGTTGATAAAACACTATAAAAATAGGTCGTTTGTTAAATATTGATGAAATTAGTATAAGTAATATTTAACAATCATGACTCCATGAGGCTTAAATACCATCTTTAGCTTCGTCAGGGGCAGCTTCCGGTTCTGGCTCTTCTTCTTCTTCTTCCTCGGCCGCAGATTTCTTTATTTTAGCCCGCTTTGGTCCAGCGTCATCAAATCCAACCATACCTGTCGTAATTGATTAGTTTATATTTCATTACCACTTCAATATTTTATTAAAATTTTTGTTGAATATTCATTTTTATTAAAGGTTATTAAAAGTTACGAATATTAATTAACTTATATTTAAAAAATAAAGCAAAAATTATTTAATATAAGTCACCATATCCTGCTGCAATCTGAGCTTTTGCCTCATCAGAATCTTTACGTATAGCTGTTCCTTGATAGATGTAAAGTGGGTAGGCTTTCCCAAAGGTAGGTCGAGACTTAGTAACAAATTTTCCTTGACCATAATGGTATGCAACTTCATCAGCCACCCATCGAGGATTAATTGTAGTTAAAACACGACCTACTTCTTCTTCTAGTTCCTATTAAAAATATAATGAAAAAGTTTACTAATCTGATACAATCTTTAAAATAAAACATTTCATTTATTTAACACTAGCATTGCCCGCGGCTCCGCCCGCGTTCAGATGACCAAAAACCAAATTCTTAAGTATACTCTTACATTACAGTTTTTGTATTTTGTCTCAGAAATGAGATATTTTCCCGGGATAAAAAGTATCCTATATGTTGACCCGGTTAACCAGTTATCACCATACCAAGTTTCATTAAAATTCCTCCAGTGGTTTTTCTGTGATGCGGTAACAGACAGACAGACAGACAAAAATTCTAAAAACTATAGATTCGGGCTCTGTATCGATAACAATGACTATTTCAATAAAATTTACCAAAAAATATTTAATGTACAGATTCGGCTTAGATACAATTTTATTATATGTATAGATTAGTAAGTAGTAATTTAAATTTTAACTAATTTAAAATAATCCCAAGGCCTAAGAATTTTCATCAAAACTCACAGCTTCAGGTACTTCTTCTTGTTCATCCGGTTTTATAAGAGTTCTTGGCTTCAACCAATCCAATGCCTCGTCTTCCACGAGATTAACGCGGGACTTCGTAGCTGTATCCTTCTGCTAAATAACGTACATACAATCATTCTCTTAATTCCAAATATCACATTTCAAGCGAAAGCTAAAATGCCTACTTCTAAACGTAGCAGTGTCTTTGTTATAAGCACTGTATCATCATCCTTTTTCAAAGCCCGATTTATCATAGCCTTCAACATTTTGAGCTAAGTATATAAAAACTTGGAAAGACCAAAAGAACAAGTTCACTATAGAGCGGCAAATCGCGGACTACTTTATGTTTTAACGTTTACAGATTCTGATTTATGGTTAAATATTCTATTTGCATATTATTTTATGAGATCTTTATTGCTTACAATCATGTCACAGAGCTATAAATATTACTGGCGATTTAGGCGAGCGAAGCAAGCGTAAATATTAAATAAACGATTAAAATTCGTTGCGTGCAGTTAAAGCAATACCAATCGTATTTTATATATGTTTAATTGGTTTAAACTTTGGCTGCACATAGAAACGCACACGCGAGAACGCTGTTATTATTTATTAAGTACTTACTTCGCTATCTTCGTCAGAAGACATTATATTTTTAAATACAATTATATCATTTTTCACATAAAGTGTTAATTGAAAGTGCAATCTCTAAAACATTAATTTAACTTTTGTGCATTTATTAACTGCAGTGCCTTTTCACTAAAGCATATCTCTAGTTACTAACTAACTAAGGTGTAAACTGCATCGCATTGATTTGAAGTCGCATTAGTACTAACAGGCAACAGGCACCAAAAAAATAATAAGTACATTTCTACAACGAATTAATTCAATTTTATCGAGGGATATTTTTATTCAAATAAAAATGTTTTTGCGACGAAATTATATTAGACATTTGTTTATTAATTGTGAGATTAAAAATTATTACTTTCCATCAGCAAAGTCTGAAACTTATTTAAATTTATAGAACAAAGAGACAGCTATTACAAATATTTTCTACTAGCATTGTACGCGGCACCGCCCGCGTTCAGATGACCAAAAATTTAAATGCTTAGGTTTTACATATTAGTATACTCTTACATTGCAGTTTTTGTATTTTTCTCAGAAATGAGATATTTTCCCGCGATGCGGTAACAGACAGACAGACAGACAGACAAAAATTCTAAAAACTATAGCTTTGGCCTCTGTATAGATAGATAAAAATGTCTATTTCAATAAGATTTTCCAAAAAATATTTAATGTACATACTCGGCTTAGTTACAATTTTATTATATGTACTCTTATAGATTACAAACATTTTTTTTAATGTAAAATATAAACTTCATATAAGCTTCATTATTTTATAAATAAAAATGATAACTAAATTTGATATCACTGATGATTGCTAACCGTACTTAGTTCGTAAATTACAGTTCCGTTGGGCGTGTCACCAAATTCTAATTAGTCCCCGTGTCTGGTATAAGCTAGCACAAGACAGTACGGTACCACTGTACTGCTGACATTAACAGCTTTTATACCAAGAGTCAAATTTACATTAGTTTCTTTGCGGCGGCTGATTAAGGTATTTTGCTTAGAAAGGGGTCCTATTTTTAGAAGTGATATTTCTGGCTTTTTTATTATTAAGGCCTTTGATTTTTGAATGGATTTTTAAAAATATATAGATAAATAGAAACTTACGTTTTATTCATTGCTTATTAAAAAGTTTTGTAGATATTCATTACCCGACTGTTTTTAATATCTTTACAGATTAATATTAATTATTTGGACCTACATAATCTTCAGAGAGTATACGGTATGTAACCAAATAAGAATTTAACATTTTTTTTTTAGGATACAAAATATGGAGAACAGAGACCGATAAAGAGAGATAATATTTTTTAAACTATCTCATGATGAAAATGAATAATTCGCAAAACAGGTAGGTACATATTCCAATCACATGTAACTTAAGTCAAGCTAGTGACGTAGATCTTAATTTTTAAATTTTAGACGGGACCTGGTGACCCTACTTTTACCATTTCTGTTGGCATCATTATTCCATTTTTTTTTTGCATTTGAGGTAAAAATATCACCAATCATAGTAAATTTATATAAAAATTCCGGATTACTAGGAATTTATCTGTGCTTTTTCTTATTAAAGGTAGAAATTTATGTTAAATACCTGAGGTTAGTAAGAACTCCTAAAGATATACCTACATAGGTATAGGTTATTGGGATGGACCCTAAGTTTGACATAAAAAATATTTTGTTTTCACAAACACAACTTTTTTATTTAACGATTTTTTGTATTTTTTCAATTACATAATTACTTTACCAAATCTATTAATTCGTTTATTATTTTACATAACACTAGCAACTCATTCTCAGCTCCGCTCGGGTTCGTCTCTACTTACCTTTTAACGTTCAGTATAGATTTCTCAGAGATGAGATATTTTTCCGCAGTATAAAGTATAAAGTATTTTCCAAAAAATATTTAATGTAGAGCTCGGCTTAGTTACAATTTTATTATAAGTACCTATAGGTATCTATTATTTAGGTAGATACTTTTGGATTTATTCAAAAGTTTTGTCTCAAAAAAAAAAGAATGTTAAATTCCTAAACGATTCAGAAATATATTCCATTATTCAAAGTATAACTAATTCAACCACAATCAAATTTACCAAGCGTATAAAATTTTACGACGCGCTCACATCAAACATCTATTTTATTGTCTTTTCTTCCTATGATTTATACATACATTTATGTATATAAAATTAAGCTATTTTTAGTGTTTTATTGACAAGATTGTTTTTATGTTATTATATATAACGAGTTTAGTTCTAATAAACACGACAATTTTTGGGAATAAGGAAATAGATTTTCATGTTGATGGCCCGTGAGAGTTAATCCCTAAACGACCGCGGACAAGCCGGCGTGTTAATATTTTGTTTGCTTACCTACGTATGGGATCCCTAGCTTAAAAGTCCCCTAAACTAGCCCCTAAATTAAATTTCGTTTTATGATCGTTTTTAGCCCATATTTCGAGCACCTAAATTTAGGGGGCCTTTTAATATTTAGGTGACCCCTAACTGTCGGTGAAACAGAAACTGTCCCCTAACAGCCCCCTAACCAAGCTTAGGGGATCCTTTAAACTTAGGTGAAGTTGGTGAAATCGGGCATATATCAACTAATTATCTTGTTTTCTGTTTGTTCTCTTTGCTTTTGATCTATTTTAAAGAGATTAAAATAAAGCGCATGTTCAAAGTCAAACAATGCACTTCAGTCAACCTAATGATATTATTGTTCTATGTTTAGACCTCATATTTATTGACTGACTTAAAAAAGGATGTCCTGTGTACAATTTGGTAAAAAAAATTTTTGTGCATTTTACACGTTAAATAGTGCTTATATTATATATTATTACAGATTAGTTTTTTAGAGAACAAGGCCGCAGAAAGTTTTAATTCAAAATTTAGAATAATAATTTTCTATTTTTTTTTCATAATATAAATAAAATTTTAAAACTACAGTACGAGGGAAATATTCACTAAGCAATGATTGTCTCACAAACTGGTTTTATCTATACATATAATAAAATTGTAACTAAGTCGAATCTGTACATTAAATATTTTTTGGAAAATCTTATTGAAATAGACATTATTATCGATACAGAGGCCGAATCTATAGTTTTTAGAATTTTTGTATGTCTGTCTGTCTGTTACCGCATCACGAGAAAACCACTGGACAGATTTTGATGAAATCTGGTATGATGATAGCTGGTTATCCGGGTCAACATATAGGATACTTTTTACCGGCAGGAAAATATCTTATTTCTGAGAAAAAATACAAAAACTGTAATGTAAGAGTATACTAATATATAACACCTAAGAATTTGGTTTTTGGTCATCTGAACGCGAGCGGAGCCGCGGGCAATGCTAGTGTGCTATAAAATATGTTTATTGTTACTTTTCGTTATTTTTTCTATTAGTCTAAGACCCCGATCAATGCGGTGGACCTCTCATTCTTTTTATAGGCGAAATATATTTTTTAAACCATAAAACATATTAACAAACACGACCCAGGGGAGTTGTCACCAAAAAATTTGCTCCAGGCTATTTTTTACAAAAAAAACCTCTAGTCTGGAGATGTTTTGGTATGACAATCCTGTATCATTAAATTTGTGATAAAATTATCAACATTTTGATACTTGGTTCGTTCCGGAAAACTATACAAGCATTTAACTAAATACTTCAATTTTAAATAAAACTATCTTTTCGGATTTTGTCGCGGATTTATTTGTATTTTTGTTTCCCGACGTTTCGATTGCTTTACAGCTTTTCGAAACGTCGGGAAACAAAAATACAAATAAATCTGCGACAAAATCCGAAAAGATAGTTTTATTTAAAATGTCAAATATTCGCGTAAATCTAAGAAAGTATTATAAATACTTCAATTTACCTATTTATACCTGGATGTAAGGCTAAGTGTTCAAAAAAGGCCGCCAAAGGTGTGATGGAATTTTTACAAGTCTTTTACATTCGATTGGTACTAATTTATCACATGTTAAGAGTTTCATCATGTTTGTACTTAAAAAAACATTTTTTTAAATTAAAAATAGCCTGGACAACATTTTTGGTGACAACCACTTGGGTCATGTTTTTTAATGTGTTTTATGGTTTAAAAAATATTTAGTCTGGAAAAAGAGTGAGGCGTCCACCACATAGATCAGGATCTCCTACTATACGCGTTTCGGCGTATAGTTGCGTGTCTGCTAAAATGCGATACATTTAGGGCTGCTATCATATGAAAGCTTAACAGAATACTGCAAAAATATGAAAAATATTGTCAGCACAACGTTTTCCAATGAATAAAACACATCATTAATATTACACCATTATTCAACTCACGGTATCAGCAAATGCGGTTTGCATTTTTATTTTTTACTAGCATTGTCTGCGACTCTACCCGCGTTCAGATGACCAAAAACCAAATTCTTAGGTTTTACATATTAATATACTCTTACATTGTAGTTATTGTATTTTTTCTCAGAAATGAGATATTTACCCGAGGTAAAAAGTATCCCATATTTTGACCCTGATAACCAGCTATCACCATACCAAATTTTATCAAAATCCCTCCAGTAGTTTTTCTGTGATGTGGTAACAACAACAGACAAAAACTCTAAAAACTTTAGATTCGGCCTCTGTATCGTTAATAATGTTTATTTCAATAAGATCTTCCAAAAGATATTTTATGCACAAATTCGGCTTTGTTACAATTTTATTATATGTATAGATTAGTTAGCTTATAACCTAATAATAGAAGTACCAAATAATTACTTTTTGAAGGTGACCTGTTTTTTAAAATTCGGAGGGTTATGAAGAGATATCTTGTAATTTTTTTCTGGCGTTAATACCCAATTGCTGGGTAAAGGTCTCTTTCTTCTTCCATTCTGTATATTTGTGGCGATCATCTGGTAGTCTTTTGCAAAAGCTCCAGCTCATACTTCCACCGCTTTAGGTCTACCATCTATATTCTTGTTTAAAGCTTGCCGGGTGTTAAAACAAATGATGAATTGTGCATTCATTTCTTATTTATCATCCTTTAGGGTTATGGTACTTAAGAGTTTTATTTATTGCATTTTATGTGTTCATTTTTTGAATATATTTATAAAAATATATTGGAAGCCCTAACCAGTAACAATAATCGCAATGGTACTGTAAAGTTCAATATTGCAGTCAAATATGACGGTTTCGATAATGGTTATCGTGGCAGTAAAATCAAATGCCTTCCGTGTTTTGGGTTATTTCATGCGCATTAAAATTTCAATGCTTTCAGTAATCAAAGTCTATTTGTATTTTTTTATTTAAATAAATATTTATTAACCACGCAACAAAATACTTATAGGTTGTACTCAGTTGGGATTGTTCCAGGAATTTTGGTTTGTGAAAAAACGACTTACTTTTTTTAAATAATTTAGAGGTAGTAGATACATATATAGTATACCACTTCATGGTTATTTATTGTAATATATTTTTAAACAGCCCTCGTAGTTCATGCGGTTATTTAAAAAAAAAAAACTTTATAATTGGCAAATTTCATATATTTTAATATGCTTTTATTGTTTTTGTTATTAATATTTATTTAATAGTTAAAAAATTAAGTACCTACCAATATCAATGAATGCCAATAGACATTATCTTTATTCGTTAAAATAATAGTTCACCTAGAAGTGCAAGACAGTCACAAAGCTTGGCAAAATCATATTATTTATATGAAAAAATCAAAAACTACAAGTTTAGATTACATTTAATCTTCACTAACGTAAGTAAACTCAAAAAACTAATGAAAATTAACGATGCTAGTAGTAAATTGTCAGCAATTTGCTTTGATAGCGTTCGTGATCACTCGTTCCAAGTCAGATCTTACCAATTCGATTAAACACAGTAATTAGGTTTCCAAATAAAACGTGTAGCAAATAATATGATTCTGTCATAGCCAAATTAAAAGAAAGACGATCACGAATTGTTTTTTTATTTACAGTGAGCTCGTGTTTTTTTTTAATTTACTTTTACTCACTCGAAGACGTTTAAGCAGCAGTCCTAGTGATTTCTCGGTAGACTTACTTCGCCATAGCAATGGAAACCTAACCGGCTTAGTCCCTTGCGGGCTAGGGATCTAAATTAGGTATCAAAGTTATTATCATATTATTTAGTCTGATATGTCTTGTATATGCGGTTTATGATATAGTTTCATCTTATAGATAATTTTTTGATGTATTATAATAAATGTTGCTAATTTGTGCGTTAAAAGTTATATTGTTTATTTAGAAGTCTCTATGTGCAGTATGGCTGATTCGGGTGAGACGAAAGGAATGGATGAATAAAAGTACTGGTCTGCTTTGAATATTTATGGTTTCTGTATACATATATTTTAAACTAAAATATTGGTGGTATTAGTAAAGGTACAGATTTTTCTTTATTAAAAACAATATTTTTTTATTACGATCTAAAAACATACGAGTAGATACAGTGTGAAAAAAATGAAATTCAATCATGACTTAGTAAGTTTTTTTTAACTATGCCTAACAGTAGGTATGGACAATATAGATGGTATTTACATTATTAAATGAAACTATCTTTTCGGATTATTTCGCGGATTTATTTTGATTTTTGGTTCCCGACGTTTCGAATGCTTTACAGCATCCATGGTCACGGGAGAGACTGACCCGTGACCATGGATGCTGTAAAGCATTCGAAACGTCGGGAACCAAAAATCAAAATAAATCCGCGAAATAATCCGAAAAGATAGTTTCATTTAATAATGTCAAACATTCGCGTAAATCTAAGAAAGTATTAGATGGTATTTACAATACAATATTGTAGCGTAAGCTTATGATCTTAAATGTATGATATGTTGTAATTGTCTACATCTATGTTTTTAATGTTTTTAACAAGATCCTTGTGTTTGAAATAATTTTATGTGCAAAGTGTTACTAGGGTGTA
Source organism: Brenthis daphne (assembly GCA_947093115.1). Lineage (NCBI taxonomy): Eukaryota > Metazoa > Arthropoda > Insecta > Lepidoptera > Nymphalidae > Brenthis > Brenthis daphne. The sequence continues at coordinate 11,138,444 of OX352475.1, read as the reverse complement.
TTTTAGTAAAATCATGTATTGATGCTTGGTAGTCATGAAGCGTCTGACGAATGTTTAATCGATATTTGATACGTATTATTGCATAATAAAAATTAGTAAAAAATATCTACATGTTTTGTGAAAGTGTATTATTTATTTGAAAGACTTATATAGTTTAAAATATTATTGTGAGTTCAAATATTAAATTTATTCATACTTTTACTCTTACTAAGTAATTTTTAATAAGTAATACATACCTTTTTTGGCGCCATACCGATTTACGATTTTTTCATTATTTTCTATATATAAAGACAATAAAAATCTTCAACAAAAGTTTCAGGACACGTAAATACCATTGGCAGAAATGTCTGGTAAGTTTGAATATATTTTATGGTGCGCGCGCAGTTTTCTGTTGCCATGACGACGGGAGGGGCTCCCCGCATCTTCCCACCCTGCCAGGGAGTCTAGAGGTTCTATATGTCAATGTGTACCGGCTTGGAAATCCAGGGTTTACTTTACTTATTAAATTATTTTGGTGAGTCCTTAAATTATACCATATTTAAATGTTTCAAATGCAATTTTCAGTGTTAGTTTAACGTAACTATTTATTATTTATACATACTAGGAAAAGATATTGTTACTCAGTACTCAGATAATGTCGTCTTGATAAGATATTATTGGCAAATATTGCGACATTGTTATAAAATAAGTTTTATAATTGTTATTGTTTAAAAACAAACAAATAATCAAGTAAATAATTGCGATTAATAATTAGTACTTGTCATTTTAATTCTGTATGTATTTAAATTAACATGTTAAATTTTAGAACGTTTAGTAGATAGATATATTTATTCATATAATGGAATTGGACTAATATTATGACTCTCATTTAGTCAGTAAGATTATTATAGAAAAATTTTAACAAATTAACAAACACTTCCAAATATTTATCTATATTGCAGACTAATAAATAATCTATAGTAGAGTGCGCATATGAAGCATTTGCTAGCTTTTATGTGAAGGTCCTGAAAATTAATTATATTTTAGTAGAGTCCCTAACAAATGTATAGAAATATCCATATTGTATAGTGATAGTTTAACTAACTACTCCAAAACTTTCTTTACCATGTAAAACGTTCACAGGATTATTTATTTAATAGACGTAGGTAATAGGTATACTATTCCTATGACGTAGGTATACTTATTTGCAAATGTGTTTTGATTGACAGTTATGTCTAATAATAAAAAGTTATCAAATTTCTTTTTTAAGATATACTTCTGTTGGCACGTTTGGAAAAAAATTATGTGAGTAAAATTTTACGACGCGCGCGCACACCGACAGCCAAAAAGCGACATGATAAAGTTAGCTGAAAACGAAATGATGAAGTTAGCTGCATTCCTTACAAATACAATACAAACAAACAGAGAGTTGTAAAAGAAAACACATACAAACAGAGAGTTGTGACATACGGGATGAAATCTTTAGCTATTTTTGTTCTGTTACGCTAAAAAAGTATAACTACTTATGTGTGTACATAAGTACACATACACGTTTTTTTTTATTATTTACCTAGAAGCCTAAAGTGGTAATTTATTACTTTAGTTAAGTTCTTATTGTTATGTTTTATAACATTAAATGATTTTTAGGTCTCACAGGTGTTAATTATAACAAATCAAGCTGGCGGCGGAAGTTGGTAATCGGGGTGAGTTACTCATCCCGTTGCTACCAGAACATGAGGACAGCGGCATTGATAGTGATGATACGGAATGTGCGCGAGCGCAGCGACTGGATGATCTTGTCCAAGTAAGCAAACTTTTGATCTAACAAGTTATTCAAGGTGGTATAGTACAATACTGAATTCATATCATAATATGTGAGAATAATTGTGAAAAACATAGTCCAGACAGCTCATTGAATGAATGTTGAAATGAAAATTATGTTGATTTCAAAATCTCCTATCATTTATTATTTGCAGAGGAAGTTATTGTCGTACCCACAAATAAGCATAACTAATGAAATATATAATCCAAATGAAATAAGACAGTCCAAGTCAATAAGCATTTTTAAAAAGCGTCTCAAAACACACTATTTGTCGCTTTACAACTAAGCTGTCATTATAGTTGCATGTATTATATTATTGTGTATATTATGTATGTTTATTATTATTTTATTATATTATTATGTATATGTATGTTTAAGTATTTAAACAATAAATATCTATTGTATAAATAGTATTTTATATATGTATTTTTTAATGTATGTTTATAATATGTAATACGTCTATTGAGTACACTTTATGCACCTTTCCGCTTTCTGTAACTTTTGTATCCTACTTCTAGCGGTTGCCTGTAAGAGATCACTTTTAGTGATAAGGCCGCCTATGCACATTTCTTTAAATGTATTTTTTTGTATGTATCATTTTTATTTTTGTGTGCAATAAAGTGTTTAAAAAAAAAGAAGCATAACTAAACGTAATATGGACATTTTAAATGCGAAAGTTTCGATGGATGTTCGTTAATAATCACGCCAGAACGGCTTAACGGATATGGATGAAATTTGGCACAGAGACAGACTATAATCTGAAATATCACATAGGTTGCTTTTTATTCCGGAAAATGTACGATTACCGTGGGTTAGATTTGTTATAGTTTTTCACTAATCACGAACCCAAAGCGACGCAAGGGTGAGTCGCTAGTATTTAATACATGTACAGTGCCCTTAAGAATGAGGAGCAGTCCAAATGCAGCAGGCATACAATATAAATACGTTACGTACGTAATTTGACGACACGTTTGATTCAGTTTGTGATCCTACTTGCTGCGCCAGCGGTCGCGGGTTCGAGTCCCGCTGGGGGTATTCATTTGTGTGATGAACACGAATGTTGATACTCCAGTCATGGGTGTTTATATCTATAATATGTATGTATTTAAAATTATATATGTATAATGTATTAACTATCCGGTATCTATAACACAAGCCTCGTAGCTTACCATCGAATTAGATGGTGTTGTGTTTAAAAAAAAAACGATTAAGAAAAAAATGCATAAAATATAAGCTGAGCTACTTCAATTTGATTGTTAATCCCTCCACGACCGCTGATACGCCGGCGTTACAGTTAACAATAGATTTCTTAGAAATTTAATTAATTTCTTAGAAATTTACCTGGAGGTGTTAATCATCGGTCGAGGCATACATTTATGCTCAAGTACGACGTCCAGAACTCAGGAAAGCACAAAATATACCTACTTATGTATGCTTTTAATAAACTAAATATGCATATTAAAATAATTTAGAAGTAGGTAGTCAGCCTTGTGCGAGTTTGACGACGACGCCAGCAAATACTTCTGAATAATATATCTCGAATAAACTATGTCGACTTTCCTGAACAAACTATGTTTAATATTCCAGAATTCTTATGTACTTTAAGTCACTGATCACACTACTATTAAAAATGCATAAGTTAATATGTATGTAAATAAAATAAATAAATAAATATGTTGGGACATTAACACACAGCACCATCTAGTTCCATGGTAAGCTATGTGGCTTGTGTTATGGATACCAGATAGTTGATACACTACACATATATAATTTTTAAATACATATACATATAAACACCCATGACTGAAGTACAAACATTTGTGCTCATCACACAAATGAATACCCCGCCAGCGGGACTCGAAACCGCGACCGCTGGCGCAGCAAGTAGGGTAACTCCAAACTGAGCCAAACGTGTCGTCAAACGCGTATGTGACGTGTGTGTATATTTGTTATTTCTTCATACTGAAATGGCTGGACTTGTTTGGCTGTAATTTTATATTATATTACAGACATAGGCCACAATTAGTAAAGAAATTCGCCAAGAGATGGCGCTGTCTGTATATAACATTATAACTAGTGTCACTAATTTATAAATATTACTCTTAAATTATTAATTTTACTTAAGTTTTATCATCTGTTCTGTTTGTTAGTACTTAGTATGTACCTAATTATTATATTCTATAGTTAACAGAAACTAGCAGCAGTGACGAAGAACCAGTGATAAAAGTGCCATTGGTGCGATGCGCAAAGAGAAAGTTTGACGAGGAGTTGGTGAGATATATATTTTTTAAAAAGAACAAAAAACACTTTACAATTTCTACTAATACCCAAATTATTCACTAAAGATCTGTCGAATTACTTTTTAACTTCTAATAATAAGAAATGGCGCCTGATGAATTAAGTCGATCGATAATCCAGGTATATCTAAACATAGGTATAAATATTTTTTATTTAGCAAAAACACCCGTTTTTTAAGCCTTGCTAATTTATTCATTGTAAATACAATTAAAGTGATTAATATTATATTATGCTATCATTCATATCATTATTCTTCAGAAAGAGATGGAAGAAGATAGGCTCGACTGTGAAATTTTGATACCAATGATCCCATGGCAACGCGCGCGTGAAACGGATGGCACACAACCTTTCCTATCAGGCAGTCCTGACAGATCTTCTCCGCCACTATACGAAGTCGAGCTGACGGCCTCTGATGAAGAAGATGACGCATCAGTTCTTGAACTCGTCATACCTGTTCAATCTGCCAGGTATAAGCGAGTATCCACCAAAGCTGAAGTTACCAGCTTATTCTGTAATGTGTTTTGTTGCTTTCGTCGCTAAATATTAGATCAGCGATCCTCGTGAATATAATGTTATATGAAATCTATTTATGAATGATATATCATATTGACGTATGTTGGAAACCATTTAAATTGTATAAAGTATATTGACACTAAATTCTAATGAAAATTATATGCCTAGATTGAAACAAAGAAAGAAATTAAATAATAAAAATGAATTAAATATCTCACTGTGAACTTTTTTCAAAAAAGTTTTTAATCCAAAGATCGTCATCAGTCACATGACAGATGTTATCAGTAACATGTGAATAAAACGTCAAAATATCTAGTTTTTCTCGGAAACTTGCACGTAAGATTAATTAATAAATTATTCTTTAGATTAACTTGCCCACAGTTAGATATTTAAATAATAAATGTTTAAGAAATTCGTATTCTATTTATAGTTTTAACAAAATAAAACATATATAAATTACTATTCTAATGTAATAATTACGGTTAGTCAATTTTTAAAGTCATTTCAAATGATATAGGTATATGTATATATGTAAGACAAAAAGAATATAAAAAGCCTACAATTTGTGATTTCTAATGTTTAGATGATTTTTCTTAATATATCCAATCATATGTTGTGTATTAAGGGTTGTTATATTGGGATTCTTACATATACATGTATCTGTTTTTGAGTATTAAGCTTTATTTTTTATTTTTCACATTCTTGAGGCAACTAAGATCTATTAAAATAATATTTATATAACAAATATATAATAATAATAATGGCTAATATTTTGTTTATATACTTTTTATAAGAATGGCTTTGTTTTTTTGTTTTTTTTTAAATCGAAAACTGATAACTTGGAACATTCTTGCCTACTGGTTAACTTTCGATATTTGATCGTTTAATTATTTATCGTATAGGTAATAGTTTTATCCCCTATTTTACCCCCTTATTATTATTATATTATTATGATTTAATTGTACTGAAGAGCATTAATACCAAGTTTCAAGTAATTCTGTTCATAAATAATTTTTTGGGTTGTATTATATTGTGTTTTCCCGTAGGAATGTGATAATCTTCTGCGGTAAAAAGTAGCCTATGTCACTCTCCAGCCCTCCAACTATGTCCACACAAAATCACGCCAATCTTGTCACTCTGTTTCGACTTGAAAGAAAGACAAACAAATAATCACACTTTCACATTTATAATATACCTAAGTATGGATTTTGATTAATTCTTATTTAAAAAAATGTATTTAATAGCTACGAATAAATAATAATATTAAATTAATTTATTCGTAGTTTAATAGGTTCACTTACACCAAATTTTTAATTTTAAATTCCTTAAAAATGTTTAGCAAATGTCAAATTGTACTTTGCTGCTTTGCTTGAACTTTTATTTCCTAGACATACTTAAGACGTCTAATGGCCGATTTCACTAACGTCACCAAGTTTAAGGGATCCCCTAGGCATGGTTAGGGGGCTGTTAGGGGACAGCTTCTGTTTCACCGACAGTTAGGGGTCACTTAAATTTTAAAATGCCACCTAAATATAGGTACTAGAAATACGGGCTCTGACGATGGTAAAACGAAATTTAGTTTAGGGGCTAGTTTAGGGGTACTTTTAAGCTAGGGATCCCATACGTAGGTGGTAGCTTATGGGATGTTGGTGAAATCGGGCATAAGTAAATCTCTTTGATGTTAATTTGTAACGGTTTGTGAATATCGTCAATTATTATTATACGAATCAAAGTATTAACATTTTTTTTCTTATTGTAAGTTGTAATAGATTTAAAATGAATTTTATTTTGAATTAACGTATTATTAAGTATTACTTATGGAGATAGTTTATTTTTCTTAATGAATGATATATTAGGTATATGTACATGTTGCTGTCACAGTGTGCTTATTAAAAAAAAAATAGAAAATTAGGATCAAATTAGTGTATGTTTTAGTTTTTCATTACCGCATAAAGTTGAAATAACAGAGCTCTTATATTAAATATTTCCTATTTTATAATATTGTAAATATATTCATTATTTGGCTTCTAAAAAGTTCATTTTTACAGAAATTGAATTAAAGAAAAGACTGATTTTGGCCAAAACCAATTAAAATTAATTTGCTTCGCCAATTACTTTGTAATTATTATATTTTTATATAAAAAAATGTAAGTACTATATCGAAATTTTAATAAAATATGTCTTTTAACCTATATCAGTGTTTTATTTGTGTAGCATACTGAATGACCAAGAAGAAGATACATGAAATAAAACTGTTCTGAGCACTTTCACTATATGTAAGAAATATACCGTAAAAACAATATTTATACTCAATTTGACGACATGTTTGGCTCAGTTGGTAGTGACCCTAGTAGCTGTTCCAGCGGTCGCGGGTTCAAGTCCCGCTGGGGGCATTCATTTGTGTGATGAGCACGAATGTTTGTACTCCAGTTATGGGTGTTTGTATTTATAATATGTATGTATTTAAATTTATATATGTGTAGTGTATCAACTATCTGGTATCCATAACACAAGCCTCGTAGCTTACCATGGAACTAGATGGCGCTGTGTGTTAATGTCCCAACATAAAAAGAAATAGATCTATATAATGTTTATAAAACAGAAAATAGGAAATATATTTAATTTAACGACTTGTGTAAAGTAAATGTACAAATTTTAAAACATCTTTATGTAGCATAAACTAGTTTAGTTGAGGGTTGTTGCCTTCTTTCCTAAAGCTTTATCAATAGACCTGCTCCAAATAAAAGATTTGATGTCTATAGTTTAATTTGTAGTAGTTTTTTAATATATCTTAAAATAATAAAAAATAAAATAAATTTGTATGTATGAGTTATTGGTCTTTGGCCACAATATGTGTATACAAAACAAAAAAAAATACCCGATTAACAAAGAAAAAGTTGGACCCAGTTATGCAAAAAACAGCCATGTGCGTACACAAAAGTACCAACAGAATTATAAGCATTTTATTATAATAAATAAAATAATTATAAAAAATAAACAATACTTTTATAAATATTGTTCAATTTTAAAATAACCAGAAAAACAAAACATAACCCAAGTGCAACCATCGACAGAAAAATGCTTATAACTCTGTTGGTACTTTTACGCACATGGCTGTTTTTTGCATAACTGGGTCCAGTTAGTTAAAAGAAAATAATATTTTGATAGAGACATTTTGACATTATCCTACATAATATGTTTTTTATATGGGACCACCCTTCAAAAAATATGAAAATCGATCTAAAATTGGCGAAAATATAGTAATATACCCACAAAAACGCAAAAAAATACATTTACAGTACATTTTCGAAGTCGGTTAAAAATTGACGTCAGTGGTTTGGCAATACTCGTAGTAGGTACTCGTTATTTATTCGGAGTTGCGACATCAAAGAACTAAATCGCCCTTATGATTTCCCTCCTGATCTGATCGCCTGTTTCGGTGAGAAGTGGACACTTTAGAAAGAAGTAAAGGAAAAAGTATAAAAACCTAAAGAATAAGTATAATACAATTTAATATAAGATATATGATTAACTTGCGGCTTACCCTTGCTTCGCTCGCTTCGCTTATTTTGCTATTCGGAGTGGAGACAAATCCAACAGATAAAACACCATGAAAATCGGTCCAGCAGTTCTCGAATTATAAGTGTTGTAACAAACCCGACTTTGTTTTTTATATATAGATTTAATCTTGTCACGAGAGTTTATTTGTAAGATATTCAAAAATATTTGTATACTATAAAATAACTATTCACTAATATTTTGTATCAAATAAACTGCAATATTTTACATTAATCATACAATGACATAAAAACATTTAAAATAATTTTTAAAAACAAGTTTTTAATAATAATGCTACTCCTCAATAGATGGCGTCGTTTGTAAATTATATAAATAAATAAAAACAGCTAGGTATTATTTAAAAGTAATTAAAGCCTTTGAACATTCTATAATTTATATTTATATGAATCATAAATGATAAAAATAGGTAAAAGAATTTTCTATAGGTTTTTTAATTTATAATCATTGCAGAATATATATATTTTTTATATTTTTTACATTATTTGAGCTCTTTCGTAATCATGACAAGTTTAGTTTTCATCAATAAAGTGGTTAAGCTGTGTTAAAGCATTTTCATTATTTTCAAAACAGAGAATGATGCTGTTTTTTCGTTTATATATATATATATATATATATATATATATATATATATATATATATATATATATATATATATATATATATATATATACTAATACAATTTTACATATTAATTAATGTATAGGTTATATAGTAATTTATATACTATACAGCTCAGCTTTAAAAAAAATACGTGAGACTTTAACTAAAATACTTTTTTTGTTAAATTTTATTAGTCAAGTTTTACACATCTAATAAAAGATTTTTTTCGGTGAAAAAAAACCCACATCTGTTATAAATGTGCCGTTATATAAAATTCAAATGAAATTCGGTAAAATTTTCATCAATATTCCTGAAATGCGTCCGGGGAATATGGAATCGTGGACTATTAAAGGCTCATCCTGATTTTGGACATATGCCATCTACTTGATTTTATATTATTAAGCTCTAAAACTCAAGTAGAAACCCGATTTAGACATAAATTTATTATAAGAAACTAACTGTTGCTGATATTATACAAATTTAATTCTCAAAGTTTCGTAGTCTATACATATAATAAAATTCTAACTAAGCCAAATCTCTGTACATTAAATATTTTTTGGAAAATCTTATTGAAATAGACATTATTATCGATACAGAGGCCGAATCTATAGATTTTAGAATTTTTGTCTGTCTGTCTGTCTGTCTGTCTGTTACCGTATCACATAAAAACCACTAGCGGGATTTTGATGAAATTCTGTATGGTGATGGCTGGTTATCCGGGTCAACATATAGGATACTTTTTACCGCGGGAAAATATCTCATATTTGAGAAAAAATGCAAAAACTGCAATGTCAGAATATACTAATATATAAAACCTAAGAATTTGGTTTTTGGTCATCTGAATGCAGAGCCGGGGGCAATGCTAGTATTTTATATCTTCATATGTATGTATGGATATTACATTTATTTCAACGGTAGTGCTTAAGTGAATGGTAATGTAATAGTTTGAACGTAAACAATTACGAACTAAACTATTATTGATTTTTATACAGCTTTTTTACAAAGGGTAGTTAGTTAAGGTTAATAGTAGATTTTTTGTTTATTATGTTTGTTATTTGTAGATTTTTTAAAATGACGTAAATATTTATTCAACATGGGTAAACAATACATATATGTAATCAATATAAATTAATCCTTACATTAGGTATACTTGTATATTTCGGGATAATTTTTCACATAATAAATTTAATTCAATGCAATCTTAATGTTTTATACAATATGTTTAAAAATTAGTAGCCGCTTTTCATGATAAAAAGGATACCTAATAATGTTATGGCAATTAGTTTTGGTGTTACAGTTAATATTATGTGGAGTAATCCATGAATCGCAAAGGTTTATTAGCCCCGTTAACTGAGGCACACGTGAAGGCTGTTTAACAACGTCTGGGTGGTAGTCCGCGTGGCTCAACGGCGGGGCGGCGCCCGAGCGTCAGTCGCGCTACACGCCCCGGAGGGGCTACACGTGTCCTCGGTCCCTCTCGCGACTTATGTAACCATCCGCACGGAGTCCGCAGCCTCCAAGCCCCTTCCACCCACTCGCCTCCATCGACCCCGCAACGCGACCCACGCTAATCCACACCGTCGCGAAACGCGAGCGTTCGCGGAACTACCTTTGTCAAACCTCAGGTCTCACGTCGTGCAATTCATCAGCTGTGAGGTGACATAATCGATGCAGTATCAGATCGGTGAGTTGGAACTCTGGAGGTGTGTTATATAACGGGAGTGTTCGCTCAAGCGGAGGCCGATGGCAGGATGTGACTGGCGATACTTGGAAAAATGCGTATTGTTCGCACCGGGTCCGCTCGTCCGGTTGAATTGTAAGGTTACATTCGTTACAACTGTTTGTTCATCCAGCGTTATTTCGATACGGTTCACATGCTATATGGATTGGAAATGTGAATCCTTGAATGGTTATGTAATATTTAATTGGAGGAGTTTCGAGGAGCTTGTCCATCCGTTGAGGACAAGAATATGACTACGATTTTTTGCAACTAAAAATGAATTGTAAAAACAGAAAGAAAAAACCTCGCGGAATTGTTTTTCAAAAGCTTCACCACAATTTCTATGGTTCTTTGTTTTCTTAGTTCAAATACTCGTTCAGATTTAATTGAAGCTTTTATGCTTTAAAGTTAAATGAAGTGGTCAAGCAAATTTTTATTTTGCGTTGATGAGAAACTATTATTATTTTCGAAAAGTCTTTATCGGATTTATTGTACGAGCTTTTTATATAAATTCGTATAATAAAGCTTAATCGTTAGCGTGTTTTTATTAAAGTAGGTTTATACTTACAATAAAATAAATTAAATTTACGTAACAATTACGCGCCAATAATCCAAATTAATAATTTATTTCGATATGAAACAGAATCTGTTATTTTAAAAATTGCCGTAGGACAATTCAATATACAATATTTATTTATTTATTTCAATAACACTAGCAAACCGAGCTTTGTTTCTGCGTTATATAATTAACACACAAGAGAATTCTGTATTCCTGCGTTTTAACGTTTGAAAGTATTATTTTAAATGGATAGTCCATCCTTTTAAATTCATTTCTCTTTAACGAATAACGAAATATTAACTATTGATGAAATATTTCATTGTAATTACTGAAAATCGATTCAGAGATTAATTATAATACCTATATTGAACTGTTTACAAAATTTAAATTATATATTTTAATTTATTATAAATAATTTTCTAAAAAAAAACAAAACAAAATGGGAATACTTAGGATGTCTACTTATTAATACTTAATTTTGAAAATTTATCCAAATAAGTGATATACGATTGAAATTATAATAAGAAGAAGATTAAAAAAAATTGTGAGCAGGTAATACTATTTCCATTACAAAAGCGCCATTCTGACTCACTGGCTAATTCATCAAAGCCTATTCTAATCTCCATTTGTCTGTATGCAATCTTGTCATCATGTTTGAGCGAATATGTCTCCCGAGATGTATTATGTATTCAGCACGATAGCTACGCGTACACTTCAATACGATATTTGCATATAGATACATAATTATATTTTCTTATTAATAACTAGCATTGCCCGCGGCTCCGCCCGCGTTCAGATGACCCAAAACCAAATTCTTAGGTTTTACAGATTAGTATACTGTTACTTTGCAGTTTTTGTATTTTTTCTCAGAAATGAGATATTTTCCTGCGGTAAAAAGTATTCTATATGTTGATCCGGATAACCAGCTATCACCATACCATATTTTATCAAAATCCCTCCCGTGGTTTTTCTGTGATGCGGTAACAGACAGGCAAAAATTCTAAAAACTATAGATTCGGCCTCTGTATCGATAATAATGTTTATTTCAATAAGATTTTCCAAAAAATATCTAATGTACAGATTCGGCTTATTTATGATTTTATTATATGTATAGATTATTATATGCTTGCATTTTTTATGTACATGTAGAGTCTCTTAAACATTTAGGCTCTTTGGGCGGAGTAATGTAGAGTTGTGCGTCTAGGAAATTAATATTTAAAGATATAGAATAAAAATTGTGTGCTTTTAAAAATGTGTATTTGGGAAATAGAATTGAAGGGGATGTAAGTTTGCTACAGCTTTTAATATATTTACACATCCATATCAGTTTAGTCGCGTAACACTCGACGAGGGCTTGATATTTTCGGATAGGCCTTTTTTATTGTGTTGTCTATAGATTTAGATATTTTTGTTTAAATTTGAACCTAGGTAAGATATATTTCTATCGAACGAGTGAATTCAAGGATAGAGTTTGAGCTCCCGGTTCTGCGCGCTCTTAGACGAGGTATCGACGAAGAGAACGTGTGGTCATATTTAGTTGTAGAAAATTAAACTAAACAGAAATTAAATAATAAAATTAAATGATATAATAAATGAATGCATTGTAAGAGTAGTATACTAATATGTAAAACCTAAGAATTTGGTTTTTGGTCATCTGAACGCGGGCCGAGCCGCGGGCAATGCTAGTTTTAAACATAAATGCTTGCGAAACGTAACGAAGATATAAGGCATAGATTGGATGAACTTCATAACTCCATGCTTCAATTATGGAAAAAAATGAGATCTATTAAAGGAAGTCATCTCATCGTTCTCGCTTGACGAGTCATACTCTTGATTGCTTGCAACTTCAATTTTTTTTAGTTTATTCTTTAACATTAATCAACTAAATAATATAAATATATTTTAATTTATGTATTTAGTGACTTAATTGAAATAAACTTTAAAAATTAGGATAAAAAAACAATAATACACAGTCTGTCTAGAAAATATAAAAAATTTGCACTTGATTTATAAGGCAAAAAGGTTTGAGAAACTTTTGGCCCTACCTAATACCTACATACATAGACTTATACAAACCTCTGTTGGTCTTGTACGGGATTCGAATAACTGGTTTAGTAAGAATTAGCTCTCGGTTTTTTTTTGTAAAAATCGAAAAATTTATCAAGATTCAAATGAATAAAATTTATATCTAAATAAAATATCATACATTTGACATTTCTATAATGTAATAAATCATCGCAAGTCTAAACACGTCATTTGTGGCGGGACTGACGGGAAATACAGGCATTTGGGTACAAAAGCGTCTTAACAATGGACGACATCACTGCCATTTATGTTATTGACAAGTATTGCAAATATGTTAAACTAATGCTTTAACAAGCGCCTTTAAGAGCATTTCGATACTACTTCGGTAATAGAAATTGATATAGATAAAATTTTATGTTCAATTCCTAAACTAAAATATCTAACAAAATATAAGCATCTTTTTTTTTTAAATTCTAGTCATATTAATAAAAAAAAACTACATACAGACGAACATAGAACCTCCTGCATTTTGGAAAAAAATGATCTTCGTTAACTTATTATTACTTATAAATTATATTCTTTGTAATTTTACATACTTTATGTATAGTGTATGATGATAAATATTAAAATTATTCCTAATTATTTGATACATATATAGATAGTATGTATTTACAGTTGCTTACATAAAGCATAATTTAAAGGCAATATTTATATATATTTTTCAACACTGGGCAATTTAATTTTTATTCGGGCCCCCCTTTATAAAAGGGGGATCAAGTCACGCTGGATAAATTCGAGTTGGAGGACTTTACCTGCTTTTTGAAAACTTGCTAGATTCTCTCTGACATATAGGTTTCCTCACAATCTTTTCCTTCACCGTAAGATAATGGGTAATCATGTTGAAAATGATTCGCACTTAAAAATATCAGAGATGCGAGATCAGGGATTTGAACACGTCTCACTTGGTTTCCCAAGCAAACGCGTTACCACTAGGCAGGCTATCACTGCCGCCAATTTAATCTATAATACAATATTTATTGTTTTAAAGTAAAAACTTAGATTTTTTTTAAATAAATCTTCAAAGTGCAAATAAATTCTTTCTAAAGCAATGCTTTACTAATTTATTTTTAATTAAACTAATAAAGCTACAGTTATTTTAAATTTATTTCTTGAAGAAATATTTTTAATTTTTAAAACGGTTACTTTTACTGCTTGTTTTTAAACATGTGACTACAAACTCAGGTTCAAAAATCAAAAATGTAAACCTATACTAATATTATAAAGAGGTAAAATTTGTGAGTTTGTGACGTAGGGGGTAATCTCTGGATCTACTGAACCGATTTAGATAAAATTTGGTAAGAAGGTAGTTTGAGACCCTGGTAAGGATGTAGGATACTTTTTATCCCGGAAATCATCCCTTAAGGGGGTGAAAATGGGGATGAAAGTTTGTATGGGGAATCAACCTATTAATAAAATAATACAATAGGAAAATTTAAAAAGGGAATTGAGAGTGTTTCTCTTTTTTTTAATATCGAGAAAAGATTTTTTTGTATTCTTTAAAGCTTACCTACATTCTAACTATAAAGGGGCAGTATTGCGATTATGTACCTATATTCGAATAAATCGATTTTTATATACAATAGTATTGTAAAAATAATATTCTGACCGAGACAGTAGTGCAGTATAGTGTATGTTTAAATGGTTTAAATATTTCAAAAAGTTGTTAGTAACCGAATTATCAGTTATATTTTATGTGTACGCTTTAAACGCGAATCATTCGTGAACATTGATTGAGCAGTTGAACAACAGTTTCATTAGAGCTTTTTTTATAAAAAATGTGTACATTTCTAGTATTATCTCTGTATTCTATGAATTGAATTATGGTGGAATAAACAAAAACATAAATAAATACAACAAATAAACAAAAGTGAGCAAAACCACAGACAAAAGTATTATACACTTGAAGATTTGCATATAAATCATGAACTAAGTCATATATTTTAAGTTCTAAATAAAACAAATGATAAAAATATGCTTACTTTAAAGCGAAAGTCAATAACAGCAACATTTCCAAGCTGTAAATATCTTACTGCTATGTAAATATCTTACTGTATTTCCAAGAAAGACATTCTTTGCCAGTTCCAAGAAAAAAGCAAAACTGAAATGGCAATGTAAAGGTGCAAATTTTTGCCTTGAGCTCAGGCAATGTAAATATTACCGAGCCATTCCAAATTTTTAAATACTCGGAGTTATGAACCCACCCGAATAGTTTATAATCCATACCTACTAATATTATAAAGAGGTAAAGTTTGTGAGGTTGTAGAGGGTAATCTCTGGATCTACAAAACCGATTTAGATGAAATTTGGTAAGAAGATAGTTTGAGACCCTGGGAAGGACATAGGATACTTTTTATACCGGAAATCATTCCTTAAGGGGGTGAAAATAGTGATGAAAAATTTTTATTGGTAAGCAAGATAGGGACGAACCTGAGCGAATCGAGGGTGAGTCGCTAGTCGCTAATAAAATAACTAATAAATAATTGTCTAAAATAGAAACGTTAAAATAAACAGGGTAAATTATCTTATATACCAACATAACATTGATATTTTATAAAGATTGTATTACTTAAGAGATTCAATTACAAACTCAAGACGTTTTCAAAGTTACAAGTAACTTTGTCTTTAATTTTATGTTTATTCTAGAATTTACAGCGATGCGATAATAACACTTTATTTTATGATTTTACAATAGAATCCACTAAGTTAATATACGGTTATATATATTTTTTAATAAATCAATGTTATTTTAAAAATATTTTTTTTTCTTAATTATTTTAACGTATATTATGTACATAAATTCGTTGGCTTACTATTACAAGGTTCTATGTTAATTTTAATGAAGTTCAGTAATTTTTACATAGAACTTCGTTATTTTATTATCGTAAAAAAAACAACATAGAACTATGTAAAATTGAATATTTTGTAGTTATAGTGCCGCTATCTAGTGGTTTGTTTTTGCAAAACTGTAGCTAATGACACATAGAATCTTGTAGCGCTAATAACTAAATAAGTACTAAAATAGTAACATAGAACCTTGTAATAGTGAGCCAGCAAATTATATCAGCCAACGTACCAGCACATAATATGTCAATCTTCAATCGAAACTACTTTAAAAAAAACGTATCTAAATTATTCACGAAACAATGGTAACTACAAGAATATTTACCTAATATTCTGAAGTGTAACGTGCACAATAATTGTCTAACTTACAGAGATTAATTATAAAATATTTTGTAGGCTGAATGTATATTCAAACGTCAACTTTAGATACCGTTATGTCATTTTTGATTTTGACGTTTGAATTTACATTCACTCAAAGGGTATAAAAGTGATTGCTAGACAAGTAAATCGGAATTCTTACGCGTAACGTCGTGGTGTTAACATTGTGAAATAATAAGTGAAATTGTGTGTGTAATAGTGATGTGAAGTGAAGTGATTAGTGTGTTTAAGTGGATAAATATGAGAATAAAAGATACATATTAGACAACTGCTGTCTTTTCTTTGATTCCTTCTGAGCTCGTTTTAGTTCAGAAGTGGGATCGGCAAAAATATATGTATATTTTTGTACTCCGCCCGCAAGCAATAATCTAAGGTAATTATGGTTGAAATTAATACATTTTTTTTTTTTTTTTTTGATAGTGGAATAATCTAATGACGTCCAAAACTACTACCTAGTAGTTTTGGTAAAAATGGTTTAAAATATTAACATTTTATTTTTACCATAATATTTTCTTATGTTTGTTTTTCTCGTTTCTTGGTTTAAGGAAAAGAGTAACATATTAAGATAAAATACCGATTGTTTGATCAACAACTAAGACTCCTGTCGTCGAGTTTCAGATAATGGAAGCTGAGCCCCATGACCCAGAACGTCGAAGCCTGGTGACTCCAGCGCGATCGCAGCGAAAAGAAAAATCGAGCCAAGGTCGTGCACGCAGCTGGCGACGTAGTCGCAGTCGCAGTCGTAGCCGCAGCCGCAGGCGTAGTCGCAGCTGTAGACGTGACTGTAGTCGCAACGTCAGTCACAGTCGTCATGGCAGCCGTCGTCGTAGCTGCAACCGCGGCCGCAGCCCAAGTATTAACTTCGAGAACTCACACAACAGTGCACGAAGTCAAAGCAGGTACTGTGATTTATATATTAAAGAACGTCATCTATATAACGAGAGAAAACGAATACGAGAACTAGAAGATGAATTACAAAAGAAGCTACGAGATCTGGACAGTGATAAAATCCAACCACTTCAAAATAAATCGAACAAACGACAACATGAAGAATCGGTACCACAAACACCATTAGAAGTTTCCCCAAAACGTACGAAAGAACAAACTGATATGTCATATAGTTTTCTTAATAATTTCTTAAAAATAATTGAGTCCAAAGCTAGCGATAGAGATTCGTTTTCTAGTTTAAGTAATGTTATTCCTGAGTTTGATCCATTAATTAGAAATCAAACCGTGGAAATGTGGTTAGATAAGATTGATGAATGTGCCAAAATTTATAATTGGAGTGACAAACAAACTAGTCATTATGCTTTACAAAAGTTAACCGGTCATGCTAAATCTTGGTACCAGGGCCTACCTTCTCTTAAGCATAGTTGGTCAGAGTGGAAACAAATGTTACGAGATTCTTTTCCTATAAATGAAAATTATGCAGAATTACTTACAGAAATGCTTAATAGAAGAACACGTTCTGGCGAGTCTCTAGAAATGTACTACTTCTCTAAAATTAACTTACTAAACCGTTGCAAAATTTTTGGTAAACAAGCGGTAGACTGTATAGTTTATGGCATAGAGGATAGAGGTGTACGTGTCAGTGCTCAAGCAGCAAAATTTAATAGACCAGAAGATGTGTTAGAATTCTTTAATATCATAAAATCACAGACAAAAGAAAATTTAGACGCAAAGAAATTTTTAAGATTCCCAAATAACAACGTTGGTAACTCTTCTCGTGTTAATGAATTATTCAATAAAAACCGACATAAACCAGAATCTTTAACCTGTTTTAACTGTAAAGAAGTAGGTCACCCTAGTTTTAAATGTCCAAAACCTATAATAAAATGTACAAATTGCAATCTTCTCGGACATACTGCATCAAACTGTCAAAAAAGAATTACCTCTGAACAAAAAAATGTTTTAGATGTATCTATTAAAACTACACCGAATGATAAATATAAAGTTATGATCAAAATTAATGGTAATTCTATATACTGTCAAGTAGATCTAGGTAGTGAGGTTACATTGATACGAGAAAGCGACGCTAAAGCTATAAAATTAACATGGACCTCTGTGAATAGCCCGTATTTAAGAGGGTTAGGGAATATACCCTATTTACCGTTAGGACGTACATTTGCAGACATAGAACTTCAAGGCTTAGTAGAAAAACAAGTTGAAATACTTATTGTAGCAGATAGTTTGATTAACTTGCCGGTATTATTAGGTCATAGTTTCACTGAGAGACCAAATTTAAGAATAATTAAGACTGACACATACTTACAATTTGATCGAGTAGACGACGCGTTAAATTCCAAAATATCCTTGCGTTCTGGGGTTAATTTAAAAATTGATCTAGGGGAAATGAGAGTATTAATAGTGAAATCAGATGAACTTTATAACGGTTATGTATATATCAGGGGTAATATTAGAGGTTGTCCCGGTAATGAACACTATTTATTGCCTGGTGAGTATGAAATAGTTAATGGTGAGTGTAAAATACTAATACAAAATGTAGGGGAGCAACCAGTCCATTATAGAATCGGCAATTTGGTAACACGAGCCTATTTTTTTAATGATTGTAGAAACTATTGTTCGGTTAATTCAGTTAATTATGACCTTTCTGTTCACACGTATAATACCACTATAAAGTATGGTGAACAACTTACTGATGTTGAAGTTAGGAGCCTAAAAGAGCTTTTACATAGATATAAAACTTGTTTCTCTACTGGTATGCACGACCTCGGTTTTACTACTGTAACTGAAATGGAAATTCACCTTAAAGACGTAAATCCAGTTGTTTATAGGCCTTATCGCTTATCACACTCGGAGCGTCAGTACGTACAAAAAAACTATACACGAAATGATCGAACATGGAATTATCCGCGAATCTAGCTCCCCTTACGCGAGTCCCATAGTTTTGGTACAGAAGAAATCCGGTGAAAAACGTCTTTGTGTAGATTACCGTGCACTTAATAGCCGAACCAAAAGAGACCATTACCCTTTGCCTAGAATTGATGATCTGTTGGATCAGTTGAGCGGTCAGTCTTTGTTCTCTTCCCTTGATCTCGCTTCTGGCTATCACCAAATCCCTATAGCAGAAGAATCTCGGGAAAAAACGGCATTTGTTACACCAGACGGACAGTACGAGTATAACCGTATGCCGTTTGGTTTGGCAAATGCCCCAGCGGTTTTTCAGCGTACTATGCATAAAATTTTAAATAAATCTAAGGTCAATTATGTAATTATATATATGGATGACATACTAATACCCGCGAAAACTTTTGACGAAGGATTGAAACGGTTAGAAGAGATTTTTCGTTTGTTAAAAGAGGCCGGTCTAACACTAAAAATGGAGAAATGTAACTTCTTTCAAAAAAATATAGAGTTCTTAGGTTTTGAGATTGATATAAATGGTATTCGTCCTGGTAATCAAAAAACAGATGCAGTTTCTAAATTCCCTGTACCACGTAATCAGCATGATGTCCGTCGGTTTCTAGGGTTAGCCAGTTTTTTTAGACGTTTTATAAAGAATTTTGCGATCATAGCCAGACCTCTAACTAACTTATTAAAAAAAGACGTGACATGGAACTGGACTGACAAAGAAACAGAATCTTGTAAGACCTTAAAAAAATTACTTATAACTAGACCAATATTGGCATTATACGACCATACCGCGGACACCCAATTACATACGGATGCTAGCAAGTTAGGCCTAGCAGGAATATTAATGCAAAGAATTGACTCAAATCCTTGGCGTCCAGTTGCATATTATAGCCGACAAACCACTTCAGAAGAACAAAAGTTTCATTCTTTTGAACTGGAGACATTGGCAGTAGTTTGTTCCTTAAGTAAATTTCGTTCATATCTATTTTGAATTAAATTCACTATACTAACAGATTGCAATGCGCTAAGGTCGACTTTCGTTAAAAAGGATTTAATCCCTCGTATATCTCGTTGGTGGATACAGTTTCTCGAGTACGATTGTAAAATTGAATATCGTCCCGGTCATAGCATGAATCATGTGGATGCACTTAGTAGGAGCCCAGTCTCTATAGAATCAGATCAAGTTCATGTTTTAGACATTCTATCAATAAATTTAGATGACTGGATAGTTACAGCACAGACAACTGACGAAGAAATCCAACGTATAAAAACTATTTTAGAAGATCCCGAAACCCCAAAAATAGCAGCTATTCATAAAGAGTACAGAATTAAAAACGGCCGTGTATACAGAGCTATTGACGATAATACTCTACGTTGGGTAGTTCCCAGGGGAAGTCGTTGGCAGATTTTAAAAGCGAACCACGATGAAGTAGGTCATTTTGGTTTCGAAAAGACCCTTCAACGGATTCAGGCAAACTTTTGGTTCCCAAAGATGCGAAAATTTATAAAAAAATATGTTGCTGCTTGCTTAGAATGTGCTCACCATAAAGTTTCATCAGGATCTAAAGAAGGCTATTTACATCCCATTGAAAAAATCGAAATTCCTTTTCATACAATCCATGCAGACCATTTAGGCCCTTTTCCCCGAAGTAAGAAGGGTAATACGTATATTTTAGTTATACTTGATAGTTTTACCAAATACGTTTATCTAGGCGCAGTACGTAGCACGAAAAGTAAAGCTAGTATTAAGATTTTTAAAATTTATTTTAGTTTGTTTGGCACCCCATCTCGTTTAGTAACAGACAGAGGCACAAGCTTTACGAGTCGTAAATTTGAAGATTTTATAAAATCAGTAGGTATTAAGCACATTTTAAATTCTGTAGCCACACCTCGAGCTAATGGGCAAGTAGAGCGGTACAACCGCACTATATTAACTTCTCTCAGTACGTTAAATCATGGTAAAAGTAATGACTCTTGGGACTTAAGATTACCGGAGGTACAATTGGGTATTAACACTAGTGTTCATGATATTACTAAGAGAACGCCAACTGAAATGCTTTTTGGAAGAAAAGTAAATAATCCATCTCAGGGCATTTTGAACAATATTAGTGATGATATAGGTAACGGGGTTATAAAAGACTCTTTAGACAAAATTAGGTTAGAAGCAAAAGAATTAATCAAATATAATCAAGAAAAAAATAAAGACAGATTTGACTTAAAGAGAAAATCAGCTAGAAAATATAAAGAGGGCGATTTGGTAAAAATTATTAGAACAATAGCTGGAAATTCAGGTCAGTCCAAGAAACTAGAACCCAAATGTCAAGGTCCTTACAGAATAAAAAAGATATTACCTAATGATCGATTTGTAGTAGAAGATACACCTCTAACTAGGAAAGGCAAGAGATACGAAAATGTAGTATCTATTGATAAAATTTCGCCTTGGTTAAGTTTTAGTGCCCCTGTCGTGTCTAGCGATAGTAGCGACAATGATAGTAATTAACAAGACTTAATTTCGAATATGTTGTAGTGATCTGAATATAATGTAAATTATATTGATTATTAAACTAAGAGTATGTACCTATTTTTAAATATATTTATTTCTGTATATTAGTGAAAACAGTGATTTTTATGACGTGTGGGCATGAGTTGGCTTATGAATTAGCCGCCCAAGAAGAAGCACGTCCTAGTGATTAGTGATATAATATGGGCAGGAGTTGGCGTAGGATATCGCCGCCCAAGTGATAATATTTGAGAATAGTGGTGAAGGAAGTAACCCTATTTTCTTGATCTAGTGAAATTATTAGTGAATATAGTGATTGTATATTTATTTCTATTATTATTATTGTTATTGTAAACTATGAACGTGAGGACACGTTCTGTAAAGGATGGCCGACTGTAACGTGCACAATAATTGTCTAACTTACAGAGATTAATTATAAAATATTTTGTAGGCTGAATGTATATTCAAACGTCAACTTTAGATACCGTTATGTCATTTTTGATTTTGACGTTTGAATTTACATTCACTCAAAGGGTATAAAAGTGATTGCTAGACAAGTAAATCGGAATTCTTACGCGTAACGTCGTGGTGTTAACATTGTGAAATAATAAGTGAAATTGTGTGTGTAATAGTGATGTGAAGTGAAGTGATTAGTGTGTTTAAGTGGATAAATATGAGAATAAAAGATACATATTAGACAACTGCTGTCTTTTCTTTGATTCCTTCTGAGCTCGTTTTAGAAGAATACTTTATTTTTGTTTTTGATTACTTTATGAATGGCAAATGAGATTTTATGATATTTTATGGTGAAATTTGGTTAACGATAATATAATAAAGAAATTGGTAAACAAGCTTTTACTAATATAGCTGTTAGCAGTGTATTTCCGTGCGCTATCATATTCATAAACTATTAAAAACCAAATATGTTGTGTTTAAAAATTTCATTTTCCTTTTGGAATTAATCTTTTAGGATAACTCTGCCATTTGGTAATATTTTATCATCATTTATTTCGCTATATTCCTTTCGCCTTCTTCCGCTCATCAAGATAAATGATTTCTCCGAAATGAGGTAAATCGTCGGATGTTTTTTAGGGTTGTGTTGTAAAATTATTTTATACTTTAGATTTTATTTAAAGTTTGAAATAATCTATCCCCTCTGATTTATCTATACATATAATAAAATTCTGAGTCGATATCTAATTAATTTATATCTATTAATTATTATCGATACGGAGGCCGAATCTATAGTTTTCAGAATTTTTGTCTGTCTGACTGTCTGAGAACGCATTACGAGAAAACCACTGCACAGATTTTGATAAAATTTGGTATGAAGATAGCTCCGGGTAGATATATAGGATGTTTTTTACTGCATGAAAATATATCATTTTTGAGAAATCTATACTAACTGTTACTCTATAAAAATATAAATAACTTATTTTAGTAAATATGGCAAACCAAAAATAATAACTTTATAATCACTACATATTATAAAACAAAGTCCTCCGCCGCGTCTGTTTGTCTGTCTGTTCGCAATAAACTCAAAAATTACTGCACCGATTTTCATGCTATTTTCACCAAAGGATAGAGTGGTTCTCGAGGAAGGTTTTCGTATATAATTTGTTAAGTTTTTATATACATTGGCTAAAATATAACGATATTTGTTGGAGGTGTCGGAAAAAGATAAGCCGTCTGGGAGCTTTAAACGAAAACGCCGCCTAAACCCTTTCAGATATAACAAAATAATGTATGGTGGAATTGTGTATATTATATAGGTCTACAGAAAAGTCCGCGACGGCATATATCTATCTCTTAAGGATAACATACTATATCCATTTTAATTAAAAACGTACCTAGGGACGAACTCGAGCGAAGCAAGGGTGAGTTGTTAGTAATATTTTTTTAAAATAACTTTACTCTAGTAAACTACATATTTTTATTTCTAAAAATAATAAACAAATCTTAATGATTATATTACATTATTCTTTATAATAGTTAAATAAGATTTTATAAGATTGAAACGGAACCCTAAATGCCAATTTGCCGAGGGCCATTTTTTTTTGATAATAATAACAGATTATTATATACCCATAAATTATATATTTGAAACAAATTATCTATTTATTTTGGAATTCCCGATGGTTATGGTTAATTATATAATAATTTGTAGCTTCTATGATTATTTTTAGCATTGTTGTCGAATTTTAGTAGATATATTGATCGTCAGTTAGTGTAAAGGTCGTAAGTTTTTTTTAAAGAATGATTTAAGTATGATTAGTATATCTAAATAAAATTTAATTTATATTTATCGACGTCATATAAAATGACGTATCCTCGATTAGTACGTAAGTCACAGTTTTTCTTAAAGTAAAACACTAATTTAATTTGCATTATTTATTGCCACTAACATTGTTTTACATATTATGCTTATTCTTATTTATTTTCTTTTCTTTTCTTTTCTTTGCACTTTCTCTTTCTGTCCCGCTACTTAACACTATTTCCCACATACATGGGTTGACTGGAAGAGATCTCTTATAGAGATAAGTACACCTTTGTCCACATCATTTTCTATGTATTTTTTTTATTACATTTTTTAGTGCAATAAAGAATATATATTGATAGAGTTTGATCAATATTCCATATGCATTGTACGAGTATTATTGTTAGCGTATATGACGATACTTTGACCTTCTTATTAATGGAGCCAGAGGTGCTATTGTGCGTATGATAAATTATTGTTTGACTGGTGTTATTATTGAGCGAGGTGGCGAACTACGAGCATTATATTACATATTCTTTTATTAGAATTATCGGCTAAAATTTTCAATTTTAAAGATGGCGTACTAAGAATTTGTAGCTGAAGCAAAGTAAATTAAAATTTTATAGGTAGGTTGCATTGTCGATACTATTATACGTTTTTAAATTAGACTAGCATTGCCCGCGGCTCCGCCCGCGTTCAGATGACCAAAATCCAAATTCCTAGATTTTACATATATTAGTATACTCTTACAATGCAGTTTTTGTGTTTTTTCTCAGAAATGAGATATTTTCCTGCGGTAAAAAGTATCCTAATATTGACCCGGATAACCAGCTATCATCATACCAAATTTCATCAAGGTCTGTCCAGTGGTTTTCTCGTGATGCGGTAACAGAAAGACAGACAGACAGATAAAAATTCTAAAAACTATAGATTCGGACTTTGTATCGATAATACTGTCGATCATCATATCGATGTACTGTGTGTATAAAAAAAATAATGTACAGATTCGACTTAGTTACAATTTTATTATATGTATAGATATATATTTGGTTAATTATGAACTTTAATTATGGACTATTAGGGACTGCCTTTCGCTTCGCTCGGTTGCATGCCAAGGTATCTGTAGTTATTCCAATTCGTAGTCTATCTGTATGCTACATCCATACTAATATTATAAATGTGAAAGTGTGTTTGTTTGTTTGTCCTTCTTTCGCGTGGAAACGAATGACGGATTGGCGCGATATTTTGTGTGGAGATACTTGGAGGGCTGGAGAGTGACACAGACTACTTTTTACCGCGGGAGATTATCTCATTCCCACGGATAAACACTCTATAATACATCCCAAATAATATTTATGATCAGAAATACTTGAAAGTTGATATTAATTTTCTTCAATATAATGAAACAAATACGTGTTTCGATGTTATTAAATAAATTAGCATTCTTCGAAATTGTATGAAACGTAACTTTATAGTTTGTTGTAGTTTGAGCGCGAGCCAAGCCGCGGGTACTGCTAGTTTCATATAAATTCGTTCAATCGTCACACTCACAAGCTGTTGCATTTATAATAGTGGTCCAATAATAATAATTTAGAGCTTTAGGTACTTCAAGCACTTTAGTTTAATGATAATTTTTTCTACAAAATACTCACAGTATCCCTTGGGAATCATTTGATATACCTACTGAGATGCAACATAGCAACACTCATATACTGTTACTAAAGTGTGTGTGTGCAATTCACACACGATATAAGTGAAACTTCAGAAAAGTAACTTACGAGAGAATGAGATGAATATCGGGAGTAGGATAATTCATAATTTAAAGTTTTTTTTTATTATATTTTTACCAAGTTTAAAACACATTTTCGTTACATCGAGTTTCAAATCACAACGATAATAAAGAAGTTTCACTTCAAAATAAAAAAAAAACACTTTTTTGTGGAGAAAAATGAGAAAATAACCAAATAACAACAAACACACTGGAATTTATTATAAATAGTAAGGTTTTCAGATAGAATGTAATTTTATAAGCCCTAAAAGCTTTACATTTCCACATGAATTAATCTTTATGTAACTCAAATACTTGCAGTCACATTGACGGTGGTAATATCATTTATAATGTGAATCCATTGTTGAAGAGCTTTGAACACAATGCTTCTGTAGTCAGTGCCGAGCCGTCACAAATACAGCGTATGTTGATATAATGCTATGTGATTTTTTTTTATTTTACTTTTATTACTTTTCAGAGATATTTTTATGAATGTACTACATTATAGCTTTTAAAAAGATTTAAAAACTTAATTTTATTTTGGCTTTAGCTTGCTTCCTAATAAAATCTTTCATCCCCATTTCCACCCTTTTAAGGGGCGATTTTCGGGATAAAAAGTATTCTATGTCCTTCCCAGGATCTCAAACTATCTTCTTACCAAATTTCATCTAAATCGGTTCATTGGATCCAGAGATTACCCCCTACAACGTCACAAACTCACAAACTCCCAAATACCTCTTTATAATATTAGTATAGGTTTACATTTTTGATTTTTGAACCTGAATTTGTAGTCATATGTTTAAAAACAAGCAGTAAAAGTAACCGTTTTAAAAATTCAAAATATTTCTTCAAGAAATAAATTTAAAATAACTGTAGCTTTATGTGCCTAATTAGTTTAATTAAAAATAAATTAGTAAAACATTGCTTTAGAAAGAATTTATTTGCACTTTGAAGATTTATTTAAAAAAAAACAAATTTTTACGTTAAAACAATATATATTGTATTATAGATTAAATTGGCGGCAGTGATAGCCTGCCTAGTGGTAACGCGTTTGCTTGGGAAACCAAGTGAGACGGGTTCAAATCCCTGATCTCGCATCTCTGATATTTTTAAGTGCGAATCATTTTCAACATGATTACCCATTATCTTACGGTGAAGGAAAAGATTGTGAGGAAACCTATATGTCAGAGAGAATCTAGCAAGTTTTCAAAAAGCAGGTAAAGTCCTCCAACTCGAATTTATCCAGCGTGACTTGATCCCCCTTTTATAAAGGGGGGCCCGAATAAAAATTAAATTGCCCAGTGTTAAAAAATATATATAAATATTGCCTTTAAATTATGCTTTATGTAAGCAACTGTAAATACATACTATCTATATATGTATCAAATAATTAGGAATAATTTTAATATTTATCATCATACACTATACATAAATTTTATTTTATTTTAATTTATCCAGCGTGACTTGATCCCCCATTTATAAAGGGGGGCCCGAATAAAAATTAAATTGCCCAGTGTTAAAAAATATATATAAATATTGCCTTTAAATTATGCTTTATGTAAGCAACTGTAAATACATACTATCTATATATGTATCAAATAATTAGGAATAATTTTAATATTTATCATCATACACTATACATAAAGTATGTAAAATTACAAAGAATATAATTTATAAGTAATAATAAGTTAACGAAGATCATTTTTTTCCAAAATGCAGGAGGTTCTATGTTCGTCTGTATGTAGTTTTTTTTATTAATATGACTAGAATTTAAAAAAAAAGATGCTTATATTTTGTTAGATATTTTAGTTTAGGAATTGAACATAAAATTTTATCTATATCAATTTCTATTACCGAAGTAGTATCGAAATGCTCTTAAAGGCGCTTGTTAAAGCATTAGTTTAACATATTTGCAATACTTGTCAATAACATAAATGGCAGTGATGTCGTCCATTGTTAAGACGCTTTTGTACCCAAATGCCTGTATTTCCCGTCAGTCCCGCCACAAATGACGTGTTTAGACTTGCGATGATTTATTACATTATAGAAATGTCAAATGTATGATATTTTATTTAGATATAAATTTTATTCATTTGAATCTTGATAAATTTTTCGATTTTTACAAAAAAAAACCGAGAGCTAATTCTTACTAAACCAGTTATTCGAATCCCGTACAAGACCAACAGAGGTTTGTATAAGTCTATGTATGTAGGTATTAGGTAGGGCCAAAAGTTTCTCAAACCTTTTTGCCTTATAAATCAAGTGCAAATTTTTTATATTTTCTAGACAGACTGTGTATTATTGTTTTTTTATCCTAATTTTTAAAGTTTATTTCAATTAAGTCACTAAATACATAAATTAAAATATATTTATATTATTTAGTTGATTAATGTTAAAGAATAAACTAAAAAAAATTGAAGTTGCAAGCAATCAAGAGTATGACTCGTCAAGCGAGAACGATGAGATGACTTCCTTTAATAGATATCATTTTTTTCCATAATTGAAGCATGGAGTTATGAAGTTCATCCAATCTATGTCTTATATCTTCGTTACGTTTCGCAAGCATTTATGTTTAAAACTAGCATTGCCCGCGGCTCCGCTCGCGTTCAGATGACCAAAAACCAAACTCTTAGGTTTTACATATTAGTATACTCTTACAGTGCAGTTTTTGTATTTTTTCTCAGAAATTAGATATTTTTCCGCGGTAAAAAGTATCCTGAATGTTGACCCGGATAACCAGCTATCATCACACCAAATTTCATCAAAATCCGTTTAGTGATTTTCTCGTGATGCGGTAACAGACAGACAGACAGACAAAAATTCTAAAAACTATACATTCGGACTTTGTATCGATAATAATGCCTATTTCAATTAGATTTTCCAAAAAAATATTTAATTTACAGATTAGACTTAGTTAGAATGTTATTATATGTATAGATTATAGGTATTTAATATATGTATCTATTAGATTACGGAAATAAATAAGAATATCTAAATAGAACAAAAACTTAATAAGAATAACTTCATTTATAGTCAATATTATGGTTATGGTCCAAAAAAGCTTTAGTGGATCTCCATTTATATCACGTGTACCTTCAATTTTTGTTTTCAGTAACAGTATAATAGTTTCCTATAGGTTTGTATTTTGGAAACCTAGATTGTGAGTAGAATGAAGAGAACTATGTGAAAATTTCAAAATTGTGTACTTATTAAACTTATTAAGTACTTGCTTCCCAATACAAACTTTCATCCCCATTTTCACCCCCTTAAGGAATGATTCCGGGATACAAAGTATCCTACGTCCTTCCCAGGGTCTCAAAATAACTTTTTACCAAATTTCATCTAAATCGGTTCAGTAGATCCAGAGATTACCCCCTATAACGTCACAAGCTCACAATCTCACAAACTCACAAACTTTAACTCTTTATAATATCAGTATGGATGATATTGAAAACATTTAAAACTACAAATTTGGGATTAGGTGACAATTATTATATTTGCGTTTTATTAAGAACTTTATTTATTTTCTAAAAGATTTTCGATGTGACTTGTAGTCCTGAGCTATAAGGTTTTTTGGAATCAAAAAAAAATTTGCAAGTCGAATGTACAGCTGTTAAATTAATAAGATATTAGTTAAATTAGATACACGACGCAGAAAATAAAGTTAGCAAATGTTACGGTGCTTATTAGATTTAGAGTTTATCGTGAAATTTAATGTTAAATATTTCAAGATGTTCATAAAGTAACTTTTTCTTAGAGACTTGTATCGCTGAAAGCGTCAGAAGTCTAGGACTCTTTCGTGAATGGCCTACTAATGTCCAAGTAATATTAAATTCCTCAGAAAATAAGCTATATTTATAGATAGATATATAGAGAGATAGGCAAAAGTTAAGGAAAATACTAATACCATTTTTAAACCCAATAAAGTATTTTTTTTTTAATTTCCAATTTAGCTAAATTGTTTTTTTTTGGATATGTGAATAAATTCACAGCAGTAGTATGCAATGAAGTTAAAAGAAAAAGTATCACAGTTAAGTAGGCTTTACAAGTTTACAAGCAATAGTCGACCAAATTGTAAAATAGCAGGTACTACTTGGAGAAGTAAAAATTTCGTGCAAGCTGAGTAAAATAGGTAGTACGTATATAAGTTTATGAACCATGTAAAAATATACAAAAATAAAATCATAACATCATATGCTTTGAAACAACAAAAAGCCTGCTTCTTATTCCGCATTATTGTGATGGGCAACTACGGAACCCTACATTGCGAGTGGCCCGATGCGCACTTGGCCGTTTTTATTTACGATTTAGAATGTAAAATATAATACTATTTTAATTTTCAAACAAAAACTGTATTAAATTTTCCTGTATATTATTTTAAACGCGTACAAATTATAAATAAATTAAAAACGAATGAGCGGATAGCAAAAAATGGATAAACAGCGCGATTTATCATAATAATAAACTGCAAGCCTAACTCGATTAAGTCGTACTCGTACGTAGTTTTTTTGAAAAAAAGGCAAGAAACTTGAAGGAATTAAGCCACTTAGAAGCAGGCCGCGGAAGGCTTTTGACAAGGATTGATTTTCCCACTTATGGCCGGTATATGTTCAATCTGCAGCATTTTTGGTTTTATGTTAGATATATAGCAACTCACCATCGCTTCACTCGGGTTCGTCTCTATGTTTCTCTATACATATAATAAAATTGTAACTAAGCCGAATCTGTACATTAAATATTTTTTGTAAAATCTTATTGAAATGAACATTATTATCGATACAGAGGCCGAATCTATCGTTTTGAGAATTTTTGTCTGTCTGTCTCTCCGTCCGTCTCTCTGCCTGTTACCGCATCGCAGAAAAACCCCTAGAGGGATTTTAATAAAATTTGTTTGGTGATAGCTGGTTATCCGGGTCAATAAATAGGGTACTTTTTACCGCGGGAAAATATCTCATTTCTGAGAAAAAAATGCAAAAACTACAAAGTAAGAGTATACTAATCTATAAAACCTTAGAATTTGGTTTTTGGTCATCTGAACGCGGGCGAAG
Organism: Brenthis daphne; assembly: GCA_947093115.1. NCBI lineage: Eukaryota > Metazoa > Arthropoda > Insecta > Lepidoptera > Nymphalidae > Brenthis > Brenthis daphne. Next base: position 11,107,623 of record OX352475.1, on the reverse strand, counting down.
CCGCGGGCAATGCTAGTAATATATATATTGACGACAAGTTTGGCTCAGATTGTAGTGATCCTGCTTGCTGGGCCAGCGGTCGCGGGTTCGAGTCCCGCTAGGGGCATTCATTTGTGTGATGAACACGAATCTTTGTACTCCAGTCATGGGTGTTTATATTTATAATATAACTATCTGGTAGCCATAACGCAAGCCTCGTAGCTTGCTATGGAATGCCATGCCAGATGGTGCTGTGTGTTAATGCCCCAACAAATTAAAAAAAAAAATAGTTTTACAATAATGTATGGAAGTCTGCCAGATTTGTTGATATTTATGATTACTGCTCCGCTTCCTTGGGTAGTAGCATGATGATATATAGCCTATATATAGCCTTCCTCAATAAACAGGCTACCTAATGCAAAAATAATTTTTCAAATCGGATTATTAGTTCCTGAGATTAGCGCTTTCAATCAAACAAACAAATCCTCTTTATAATATTAGTATAGATTTAAGTTATTTGTGCCTTATATGTAGTTAGTAGGAAGAGGCTAGGAGCATTCTCTTAAGAACAATTTGTTTGTTCCAATAAGTAGTAGGCTGCAGGTTTTCAAATTTGATCAGACTTTACATGACTCGCACAATCACATGATTGTAACGTTATATATATATATTATCGATTTATTACGAAACTTTTTTTAATTTTTTTTTTAATTTAAAATTTTTCTTTTAAATATTTCTTTATAAAGCCACAATTAAATGATAATAATAAGCGTTTTTTTCGTTTCACAAATCTTTCATCATTGTCAACTATATCTATTCTACAATTATTATGATTCTCAGTATCTCTAAGTATAGACTTAGATTACTTAAAGACGTCATACCATATACTAATACTTGATGAAGTCACTGTCTTTGTTGTCACATCATAAATCATCGTTGAACACATCCAGTGCGGTAATTTCATGTCACACACTACCCAGTCAATTTGCCGGGGGCTCTCCGCTCGTTACCAAGAACGTGATGTTGTCTCGGTTATTGGCATTTTTAGAGTGCGTCCTTTTCTAGCGCCTCTATATATAAGGGTGATTCAGCAAAGAGTTGTTATTTTTATTAATTACAGACAAAGTATTTTCTTAATATAAAGTTTTTTTTTTCTTTAGAGTATACTTAATGTAAATAATATATTGAGATTTATGAAAGTTACTAGGAGATATAGAACATTCGAATATTGTTGTGGCTCAAAACTAGTACCTAGTCTTCTATTTTTGACTGTTTTCAAAAAAGTTATTCCGCCAAGCTATATTATCGCGTAATATATATTAAATTATTAATTACTAGCATTGCCCGCGGCACCGCCCGCGTCCAGATGACCAAAAACCAAATTCTTAGGTTTTACATATTAGTATACTCTTACAATGCAGTTTTTGTATTTTTTTCTCAGAAATGAGATATTTTCCTGCGGTAAAAAGTATCCTATATGTTGACCCGGATAACCAGCTATCATCATACCAAATTTCATCAAAATCTGTCCAGTGGTTTTCTCGTGATGCGGTAACAGACAGACAGACAGACAGACAAAAAATCTAAAAACTATAGATTCGGACTCTGTATCGATAATAAAGACATTATTATTTAATAACGATTAATATTTCAATAAGATTTTCCAAAAAATATTTAATGTACAGATTCGACTTAGTTACAATTTTATTATATGTATAGATTATAATTTACGCTGAATTATGTATGTAGGTACTTATTATTACTAGAAAAAAGCTACTCTTTAAGTGTGATTGAATGTTGTTCGCTTGTAAGTAAATTAGTTACTTTTAAGGTGATTTCGAATTCGTTGTACATTAAAATCTTAAGGAATTTAAATTTTTCGTCAGTGAGCTATCAAGGTACTGGTTGTGCTATTGGGATGTCATAAATTACATATTTACGATACCGCTAGGCATTAAAACCTACAATCAAATTTACCTCGCAATTAAATTCATACAGTGTTGAAGGGTCGATTCCAGAAGGTTCGCATTAAACCGTCATCAGCGTATCTCCAGTGCGGTCTAATCTTGCGAGATTTATGGCGTCCTTGTAACGTAGCTGTTAGCCGGTCCCATGAGTTTCTTTAAAACAAGTCCTCGCAATGGACTTGAAAACACTTGACGCTTCTTTGTGTCGGTCGTAAAAGATCTTGTGCCTACTTCATTTATACTTTTCTCTTTGTATGCAATTTAGTTGTTGGTTTGAGGGAAGTTAAATAAAAGAAGTTTAAGTACTTATTATGAAACAAGAATTATTCCTTTGGTACTTATTTTTGTCGGCGAACAATTTTGGATATTTTAAATATATATATATATATATATATATATATATATATATATATATATATATATATATATATATATATATATTCTTTATTGCATATTACCAGAGTAACACAAATAATACAGAGACCAATGTGGGCAATTTTTTAAAAAAAAATACTGCTTTTCGTTTTGTTTGTTTGTAGGTTATTTTTAAATGACTGAGCCTTTATACTTCAACGGTGGTCTCATAAAAATAAAAAAAAACTTTCCTATAGTTAAAATAATTACTTTTAATATATATTTTGTATTATCAATAGTTAATAGTGACAGACTTATTTGACATATTTTAATGATTTTTCAAGTATATTATAAAATATATTGATAAAGGACATAAAATATCAGTAATAAAATTATCGTATAAATTAAATTTAAGTCTATAAATTACATTAAACTAAAAAAAAAACCTTAAGTATATATACATAATATAATAACTAAAAAATATTATTAAAAGGAGTCCCTTTAGGCAAGGTTCCGAAGATACTGGCAGCGTTCCCCCTTTGAATAGCTAGACTAATTCTCTGTCCGAAGTAGCTGCCAGCTCTTCGGTCTCCTGTGACGTCGAATAACCTTTTTGCTATTTCCTTAAAAAGTCTTATAGCGCTAGGACCCCACGGACCAAGGGTCTCGACACCGAAAGGAACAAAATCATATTCAGAACCTAGATCCCTGTATTTGTATGCTTTGGTTTTTTCAGCCGCTTCACAAGCCGCACCAGCTCTGTTGTTGGTTCCATGTAGATGGGAAGGGGCGAGCGTGTCTGAACAGGTTGCATCCCATACCAGCACCCGGCCCATCTTCCATGGAATTAAACTCATACCATCCGGTCTCTTGCCATCGTCTCTTGCAATACCAGTTGGCTCAAGTAGACTTGGCACGTTGATGGTGGCAAGGGACCGGCGTATGATATCGTTAAATATATATATATATATATATATATATATATATATATATATATATATATATATATATATATATATATATATACTAGCATTGCCCGCGGCTCCGCCCGCGTTCAGATTACCAAAAACCTAATTCTTTGGTTTTACATATTATTACACTACACACTTACATTGCAGATTTTGTATTTTTTCTTAGAAATTAGACATTTTCTCGCAGTAAAAACTATCCTATATGTTGACCCGGATAACCAGCTATTACCATACTAAATTTCATCCAAATCCCTCCAGTGGTTTTCAGACAGACAGACAGAAATTTTAAAAACTTTAGATTCGGCCTCTGTATCGATAATAATGTCTATTTCAATAAGATTTTGCAAAAAATAATTCATGTACAGATTCGGCTCAGTTAGAATTATTAGTATAATGAAACCAGTAGGTAATATGTACATTGACTACTATTTAAATCAGTCTATTTTTTTCTATACTATTCTGAATTAGTGCTTGACTACGTTCCACCTGATGGTAAGTGGTAAAGCAGTCGTAGATGGTTAGTCGCACTAATTCAGTAACCTATTCGCTCTTGCCTTGAAGACACCCATGTTGTAATCGGACGGAAACACCGACGCTATATATTTTTTATCTGAACAAAAGCGCAAGTCAATGTTTATGTATGCTAATATGTACAGACGTATGATAATTCTATTTAGAATAACTCGAATTCAAATTTCATGTGATTTAACGTTGTGATTTTCCTTATTGTATTATTTAACTTTGTTACTTTATGATGATACTTCATAAATGATGTATTTCAAAATAGCACGTTATTATTGACATTTATAATATGTTCTTATCATAATTCTCCATCAATTAATATAAATACTAGCGGCTAACTCTCGCTTCACACAAACAACACAAAATCAAAAACAAATCTATCCCATTGAACCCGTACATTTTTGTGGATATACAGCCTAAACCTATATGCTATTATATACTATAAACTATCTCTGTACCAAATTTCATCAGATCCGTTCAGCCGTTTTGGCGTGATTGAGTAACAAACATCCAAACATCCATTCAAAACTTTCATATTTGTTTGGTCCTGGGTTCGAGTCCCGGGTCGGGCCATGTTTAGTTATTGAGTCTTTCTGTATAGTAAAATAAAAACTTTTTAACAAAAAAATAAAAACCGACTTCAAACAAAAGCACTAAAAAGTAAAAAATAACTGATTGGTAGTTTTCATTTACTATACATACCTAATCAAATATTTTCGAAGTCGGTGTGCTTTGACTAAGTAATTAAAGTCTACCTTTTAAATACATACCTAATCAAATATTTTCGAAATCGGTGCCAGCCCATATAAAGCAATTTAAATTAGAAGTAGGTTAAATTCATCATTAGCTATTTTTCCACCCTTAGGGGTGGTATTTTTTTTTGAAATTTAAATGGGACCAATCTGGAAGTATACTCTTTCAAACGACACAAAAATTGTCCAAATCGGTTAATAAATGACGGAGTTCTGAGGTAACAAACATAAAAAAAAAAATACAGTCGAATTGAGAACCTCCTCCTTTTTGAAGTCGGTTGAAAAGAGTAGCAGCCCGGAGTTATGAAGTTGGCGGTGTTTTTAAATCGATACCATTTTATAGGGTAAAATCGACTATATTGTTCGATTAAATAGTTACAATTGAAGATAATAAAAACGTAGGTACTTAAAAAAAATCGATTATCGTCTGTACCATCGTTATTTATACTATGCATAAAGACGTCACGAATAGACTCGAGTACCATACATTGTCCATAGCCCGATAGATAAGTTCTCTTCTACTGTTACATTGATATTACAGTCATTATAATGCTGGGTACATTCTACACTGTATTGATCCGAGTGAACATTGTTGGAGTGAACTTTCATATAACATTATGGAATTCCGTAGACTTAGTAAAAGATAATTTGAATATCTTACTTAAAATTTAACTTTGTAGAGTTTTTATTTAGCTAATAACAAGTTTTTCTTCCGGGTAATCGTTTAGTGATTACTTCACGAGTTTAAAAGATATTGATCTGTAGGATTTTTATTGCTTTTTTATATTGTATTATTATTTACTAGCAGAACCTGTGACTGCGCTCGCGCTAAAACTACAAAAAAACTCCAAAAAACTAAAACTAAAAACTAAAACTTTCATCCTCTATTTTATCCTCTTAGGGATTAAATTTTAGAAAACGGTGAAATGCGTTATTATTTTTTCCGTAGGTATTCTATTCATACGAAATTTCATGCAAATATGTCCAAGGAATAAAAAGTTTCATACAAACTTTTATCGCCTATTTCACCCCCTTGGGGGTTGAACTTTGAAAAACCCTTAGTGGATGCCTTCGTCATACGAGGAATACGTGTGTGAAATTTCAATTTTATAAAAGGGTTAAGGGTGCCTTAAGGATTTGGCCAGTGCGTTGATTATATATATATATATATGTATATATATATATATATATTTATATATATATGTATATATATATATATATATTTATATATAATTTGATCCGTGTAGGTAGCCGGTAGCCCGGTAATTGATAAGAATTAACTTATACAAACTTTTACATATTTTATCCCTTAATCTAGTGTTATTTTTTAATATCTTTCTTTTACTATTTGATAGAAATAGAGATTTGTGATGAATAATTTTATAAATTCATAGTACTATAGAACTCTGAAAAGTAACCAATAAAATAATGCTAACTTTAATCTATGTATATAAAAATCTATTGCCGTTCATTAGTCTCGCTAAAGTGAAAAACGGCTGGATCGATTTGAATCATTCTTTTTTGTTTTGTTGGTTGGTTGGTTTTGGGGGTGTGTCAAGGGTAGTTGAAGTATTAAAAAAATATCGAAAATGTCAAAAAAAGCTGAAAAATCGAAACGATTAAAACTGTTTATTTTGCACCTATGTACATATGTAATATTTATAAATAATATATAGTCTATATATTCTATATTAATCGTTAAAACGTACGGGAAGAACCCGAGTGAAGTCAGGGTTAGTCGCTAGTGTATACATAAAAATGATATTGTAATATTATTTCAACTAACGCAGCAACCGAATTAAAAATGTGCAATCCATTAATATTTCAGTCGTTTCAGTACAAGCCTATACTCCATTTAATTACTCTCTGAATACAACTGCTTCTAGTGTATCGTTGATATCGGTTGCAAACATTATATTGTTACTTTTAATATAATGGGTCTAACTCAACTAGCGCTTTTCATGTCTACAAAATCTAGATTAATATATTATAGGTATTCATAATAACGCTTTTTAAGCAATGTAAATATTCACATCAAGAACCAAGTATCGAGCACTTACGCCATCTAGCAAAGGATTATTAAGATTAATTTTAAATAAAATTGTCTTTCGGATTTTCTCGCGGTTTTATTTTATATTTTGGTTTCCGACGTTTACAGAAAACATAAGGCTAGACTAAGGTTTTAAGACGTCTTAGAAGTTATTAAATAGCTGTTACAGACAGTGTCTTCCTACAAAATTATATAATAACTAGCGACTCACCCTCCAATTTTTCGGTTCGAAGGTTCGTCCAAAGCTTGCTTCCCAATATAAACTTTCATCCCCATTTTCACTACCTTTAAGGATGATTTCCGGGATAAAAAGTATCCTATGTCCTTCCCAGGGTCTCAAACTATTTTCTTACCAAATTTCATCTAAATCGGTTCAGTACATCCAGAGATTACCCCCCTAAAACGTCACAAGCTCACAAACTCACAAACTTTTCCTATTTATAATATTAGTATAGATTTGAAAGAAATAGAGAAACATACGAACTAAAAATTACATTTATAAGGGTTTTACTCGCCTTTGTGTATATAAATACGCCTATATTGTATAGCCGCTATTGTATAGTTGTTTCCTTCGCTCCGTTTAATTGCTCTCAGAAAACTAGCAGCCAGCACAATGGTTGATATCGGCTGTTGATGTTAGACTTATTGTTACCACAATGACTTCGATTCGGCCGCTTAAATCTAAAAAGCTTCGTATTTCTCGTGATTCTTATCGGCTTTAATTACAAAATTTCATTGAAGTCTTTATATAGTTTGTTATTATTAGGCTTTAGTAGCAACTTCAAATATAGGTAGGTACAACACTCAAATATATATATATATATATATATATATATATCTATATATATAAAAGAAAGTCGTGTTAGTTACTTCGCTTATAACTCAAGAACGGCTGAACCGATTTAGCTGAAAATTGGCAGGGAGGTAGTTTAGAGCCAGGAGAAGGACATAGGATACTTTTTATCCCGTTCGACCGCGTTCCAATTTTTATGATATTTTAATTTTTGGATTTCTCTTAGTCCGGAATAGGTAAGTATTAAAACATATAATTAAAATGTGAGAAAGAAAGATTTTTTCTTTTTATATCTATTTAAAACGTACCTAGCGACGAACCCGAGCGAAGCGAGGGTGAGCCGCTAGTATAAATTAATTAAGAATCGATGCTCATATGTATATAAAACTATTTTTAAAATGTCACGTAGAAGATTGACGATCATAAAGGTCGGTAAACATAACGGTTTATAAACTATAGCTTCTATAGACATAAAGCATTTTGGTACCGTTTTTAATGGTAGGTACGTCTTTTTAAAGGCGTATTGCAGCATGATTTATAAAATATGTATCTAGATTTTTATTATGTTTTCAATTTTTAATATTATTAATTTTCTTTGTATTTAAAAATTTATTTGTATATATAAATCTAACAAATATATTAAATTCTATTGAAATCGATTTTTTACAAGAATTTAACATCGAACATACAACTTTTACGATTAAATGTAGGTATGTAAGTATTATGGTCCCGTGAGGAGACTACGGAACTTATTAGACAAATTATTTGGTGTCACATATTTACATCGTTTTGTTGTTATTAACAAGCCCACGTTGACTCGTACATTGAAGTAAGAGTCAACGCTGCATCAGCGAAATTTGACGACTCTTATGCAAAATGATGAAATCATACAAAATCAACAAAAGAGTGCGTATGTTCTAGCAATGCCAAATAGGCCATTTGTTGGAAATTCCATACATAACCCTAGTCTATCTACATACTTTCTGTTAATTAAAAAAATTAACTTTGATTTCTAATTAATTTAAATCTTGCGTGAATTTTGGGACACCTATATGACTGGCACTATCTATATCGATTCTTAAAGGGATTAGTACCAAGTTTCAAGTAATTCTGACCATAAATAATTTTTTGGGTTGTATTATTACGTGTTTTACCGTGGGAATGAGATAATCTCACTCTCCGGCCCTCCAACTATCTCCAAACAAAAAATCACGCCAACAACACAAAATACAAACAAACAATCACACTTTTAAATTTATAATATTAGTATGAAAGTAAATAATTTCCTTACAATACTAGCATCAATAGAGTTAAATGATCTTACATCAAATGATCTATTAGTTATGCTAGACTAAACTTCCGTCACTTTACGTAAGGAATGTATATCAGTGAGTAAGTCATTAATTAAAATCGGATCTTGCTCGCGGCAAATTTCCGTAAATCGCTCAACTGATACTCACCCTAATCCGTTTATAAATATAGACATTTGAGTTACCAGAAGATTCAATCGCGATATTATACTGGAGCATTCGGTACTATTTTTATATTAAACTAGCATTGCCCGCGGCTCCACCCGCGTTCAGATGACCAAAAACCAAATTCTTAGGTTTTACATATTAGTATACTCATTACAGTTTTTGTATTTTTTCTCAGAAATTGAGATATTTTTCCACAGTAAAAAGTATCCTATATGTTGACCCGGCTAATCAGCTATGACCATACCAAATTTCATCAAAATACATCCAGTAGTTTTTCTGTGATGCGGTAACAGACAGAAAGACAGACAGACAGACAGAAAGACAGACAAAAATTCTAAAAACTATAGATTCAGCCTCTGTATCGATAATAATGTCTATTTCAAAGAGATTTTCCAAAAAATATTTAATGTACAGATTTGACTCAGAATTTTATTATATGCATAGATTTACGTAAAAGTTATGAGCTATGTGAACACTACCTTCAATCTTGTAATTACTTATTAGGTTATATTACATTAGAAGAACTTTCTTTACATATGTTTATTAGGTTTTATATACATATGTTTATTCTAAATGTTGAAAGTTTTATAAATAATCAAATCTGCAAGGATTTAGTTCTAACAATCTTTTTATTTTTTTCGTTACAACAACACGATGTCAACACGCTGTACCAAAAAGGATCCCAGTTAAAATAAACAACGAAAAGTTTTGTGTAACTATTATTTAGGAAATTGAATATTCAATGAAAAAGAGGTAGATTTAAACAAAGTCTATACTAATATTAGAAAGAGGCAGAGTTTGTTTGTTTGTTTGTTTGTTTGTTTGTTTGTTTGTTTGTTTGTTTGTTTGTTTGTTTGTTTGTTTGTTTGTTTGTTTGTTTGTTTGTTTGTTTGTTTGTTTGTTTGTTTGTTTGTTTGTTTGTTTGTTTGTTTGTTTGTTTGTTTGTTTGTTTGTTTGTTTGTTTGTTTGTTTGTTTGTTTGTTTGTTTGTTTGTTTGTTTTTTTGTTTGTTTGTTTGTTTGAATGCGCTAATCTCATGAACTACTAATCCGATTTGAAAAATTATTTTTGAATTAGATAGTCCGTTTATTGAGGAAAGCTATATGTCATTATGCTTCTACCTAAGGGAGCGGGGCAGTAATCATAAATGTCAACAAATCTGACAGACTTCCATACATTACTGTAAATACATAGAGACGGACCCGAGCAGAGTTAGGGTGAGTCGCTAGTATCTTATAAAAGTTGTTGAAATAATTATTAAGCTCATTGATGGTATTGAAATATTTACTAAATGCTCAGTGGTTACTTATATAGATAGAACAGACACGTAAACAACAGCTCACTCTAATGATTATTCGTGCGTTATGACTGGAAACTATACGCCTACGTTTTTGCTGAAATAAACAAATTGGTATAAAATATATATAAGTATTTAACGGTTTTTGATAGCTTGCTTAAAAATAGCTTATAAGTTGTATTAAGCAAATATTTTTATATATTTCTATCTTAATGGCATAAACTCGAGTTTGGGTTAAAGGAAAAGGACCTCACGTTAAAAAAAAGAGTTTCATTTAATTAGAATCATTTTAAATATATTATCTTACTAGCTTTTGCTCGCCGCTTCGCTTGCATTTCGTTGCGTTGTTTGTGTTTTTTATGGATCATGATTTTAGGTACACATTCCTTAATAAAAAGAAACTATTGAACACAGTCTCTTCTGTTTTATAATATTGGTAGAGATACAGCATAGAAGAAAAATTGCCGGATAATATTCGTAAAAGCAAATTTACATTACAAATGAGCAACTAAATACGAGATAAATGTTATTTGCTATAAATGAAAATCCTTAAAATATCCATTTGCTACATTATGAAAAAAATAAAGAATATAAAAAATAAACATTATTTTTAATTCTCACACAACTTCAAAACCCAATAAATTGGCAGATTCACACTTATTTTCATACGTTAATGTCGCGAGGGCATTGTAACTTAAAAAGTGCAACGATCTTTCCAACTTTCGTATCGGATTCCAAATATTGTGATATTTGAATAAGTACTAGCTGTAAAGTTAATGGAATAAAGGTAGAGTGGGCACTAAAATATTTTAAAATATTCCAAACGCAAAATTATTTTGGACTTTCTAAAATTTTCTTTTTATTACTGTGGTAATATTTAACGATCATAGAATATTTTTATGAAAGACATATATGGGTAATACGGAATATTTTTTAGATAGACACAAACAAATTTACTCTCATTCAGAAGATAACAATCTCACATAACCAGAATAGAAAAGAGTATTTAGTGAATCAATATTTAAAAATGAATTACTATGGCACACTCAAAATTCTTAGTAACCACTCTACATTCATTCTAAGTTCACGCAAGTAACTGTTGAGGCAATTTAGATTCTGAATGGGCTGCAGTGTTTACAGCTATCATTTTTAAGGCTAAACCGTTATATAATTTACATATTATTTATTAAAACCTTTAAGTATATAACCTACCAAATTTATACTTTACGAATCTAAAAATAATTATGCCAGAATAAAAGAAGAATATAAATATACCTATATATATTCTATAGGATATTATAGATATATTTGTTATTTTAGTGTGAATGATTCACACATTTTGTTAGCATTTTGGTTTTTGTTATATGAAAGTTTTATATGCGTGTTCGTTTAACTTGTCCGGCTGCTAATGGCATGAAGGCCTCATATATTGTTCATTTCATTTTATTTAGCATTATTTATAATATGTCTTACGTATTAAAATGCTTTTTTGGTATTTTATATATATATATATATATATATATATATATATATATATATATATAGTTTGTTTGTTTGTTTGTTTGTTTGTTTGTTTGTTTGTTTGTTTGTTTGTTTGTTTGTTTGTTTGTTTGTTTGTTTGTTTGTTTGTTTGTTTGTTTGTTTGTTTGTTTGTTCGTTCGTTCCTGTGCAGGTTTAACTTAGAAGTTAATATAACATAGTTGTATCATATCATACGAGTGATATCAAAAATTTTAAGATTTTTTTAATCTATTTAGTATTATCCATTAGACATTTTCAACTATAGTTAGTAAGTTATTTTATTGCCAAAAAAAACTAGCTAAGGCCCTGGGATTAGCGATAATAATTTTTTAGTCTGAATTAGATATTTTATAAGTTGCGTGAATAATGATATAACGAACTCGTACATATAGGTATGTAAACGGTAAGTCTACTTGCATGGAGATTTATAGTGGCATATTAGAGCACAGGATCAACTGAACACCGTCCGCCAAAGTATTATGGTAATCACTCTACATGGATTTCTCCTATAAATAATTGTAGATATGTTGATGATGATTAGTTAATATTTTACCAATGTTTAATTTAGCCTATAATATATGATTTTTTTTACCATTATTTAAATTAAATATTATAACTGACAGGTGTAGACTAAATAGGTATGAATCATTTTTATTATATTTGAATTGTATTTATTAATTACTACCTGGGCTACCGAGCTTCACTCGGAGTTTTTGGCCTGGAGTACAATTTTCTTTTTCTTTAAAAAAAAACTAAAAACTTGAATACATATAAAAAAAAAAACAAAAGTAAAAACTTTGTATGCGACCGAGATTCGAACCTGGACACCTGTGATTGTTGATCTTGCACCTTGGCTGCTTGACCACGATGCTTATTTCCGAGTGTGTAAATTACCCATCATATTTTGCGTGGAATAGCAAAAGAAAACTCGAAAACACGCGTTTTATCATACGTAGGACTAATGTAGATTTATCGCCCCCGAAACCCTCTGTATACTAAATTACATGAAAATCGTTAGAGCCGTTTTCTTTAAAAAAATGTTGTAAAAAAAACAAAAAACTTGAATAAATACAAAAACAAAATCAAAAAAAAAATTATACCTTTGCTATCCGGCCGGGATTCGAACCCGGACACTTATTCAATCTTGCGCCTTGGCCGCTTGACTATGATGTTTATATCCGAGCGTGCGAAATTATCGAACATAATATTTTAAAATTTTATAATTGCTCGTTTAAAGATATAAGATATTATTGACCGATCGAGCGAAGCGTCTCTTCTCATGTCTAGCAAAATTTGCATTTTTCTGTCAGTTTGTTTGTACTCCTCTATAGGTCGTATTTTACCATCGATCTGGATAAAACATGGTATACAGGTTTTACGACTTTATATTTTTTTTCGTCGTCGGTGATTTTCGATTGGAGGGGTACTTCCTCGAAAAAGGGGCAAAAAGCGGGCTACTGGATAGTTTCGTCGTATGAGATCCGATTTCGATGGTTCTTTTTTTATTTGAAAGGTAGTAGTAACATTAAGTTGATCTCATAAAAATTTGGTTAAGATCTGATGATCTTCGGTGTGATGAGCAGAATAGCTCCTCAAAATGCAGTAAATTGCTCACATAATTTTAGTAGTATATTAATTGTGACAAAAAAGTTTGTGCTCGCGAGGTCTACTTGTCGTAAAACTACTAAGTAGTTTTTGTAGTAGGTAAACATTTTATTTTATTTCTACAATTTTATATTTTATTGCAATATTTGTATTTGCTGAATTATTTGTGAAATTCATATTTTCTTCTTTTTCAACGCGTTAAATACGCTTTCATTCCTTTTTCCATACCATTCAATATTGCCACGTAGGTACTAAAGAAGCTTTAAGTCGTACACAAACAGAGTGTAAAGCAATTTTTCCAAGTGCAATAGCGATGGGGACTAACAAAGGATCGCAGTTATCGGTAACGATTCCATAGCTTCGATAAAATCGGAAAAGTCTTAGTTGTGTAAGGAGGCGTGACCTCCCTAAGATCTTAGAAATGGTGTCAAGTTTATTATTTCGTTTCACTTGCTTCTTAAGAATTTAATATCAATATATAAGTATTTATATATATTGTTCGCGATAAAACGTTTTGGATTTTTAATTCTTGGCGTGTTGAAAAAAATATTAACAATTTTACCTAAGATATATCATTTGGTCGAATCCAATTTTTTTTTAATATTTGTTAATAATATTTCAAATATTATTGAAATTTTTTATAAGAAAAAAAAAAATTAATGAAATAATAAAATATTTTTTAAATTCTATCAGAGTAATTTGACAACCGTGCTGATAATGACAACTTAATTAGCCGCTTCCATAAATTTTATTTAATACTCTTTTAAGTACGCGCAAAAAATTACGAAAATAATTAATTACGTTGTGAAGTATTTCAATTCTTATTTACAACATTATATATATATATATATATATATATATATATATATATATATATATATATATATATATATATATATATCATGTTTCAAATAAATGTCTTAAATTCTTCAATAGTTGACTTCACTAAAAATTAGAAAACGTTGTTTTGTCTTTTCATTTATGTTTTCTGTTAGGTGGCGTGGTAATTTTTAATACCTTGACTACATCATCTCCTGATAAAATTTTCGTGTTTGGTGCTAGACCCCTGAATTAAAACTCTGAATAGAAAAGTAGGATTTGTAAATAATATATTGATATATCATAATTAAGAAACATGTGTGTGGCCTGGAGTTGCATAGAGGCTAGTATTATACACATAAAGACGCACCCGAGTGGAGCAAGGGTAAGTTGCTAGTGTAAAAAATATGTTAATTAAAAATTCAATTATAAAAATAATAGCAAAAAAATATATAAATAATTTTCCATATTCAAATATAATTAAAATTATAAAAATGTTTAAAGTTAAAAAATATTGTAATGTAATAAGTGCAATTTTCATTTTGTTAATTGTGGGTAGGCTGTCTGTAACAACTATACATTCAAGACATGTAACACCTCAGTCTCTCCCGTGACCATGGATGCTGTAAAGCATTCGAAACGTCGGGAAACAAAAATGCAAATAAATCCGCGACAAAATCCGAAAAGATAGTTTTATTTAAAATTCAACTGTGTTTAATAAGTAATTGGTTTCATATATTAATACTTTTTTTTTCGAAATCGAGTAATTTACTTGAACATAGGCTTTCATAAAAATAATCTGCTGTGGAATATGAAATTTAATATTCTTGTGAGGATGGATGTTAATTTATACAACGGCAGTAAATAATCGGTTTTATTTAGATATGATCTATAATTGGAAGGGTTCACTCAAGCGATCTTTGAGATGCAAATTCAATTTATGAGGAATTTTAAATAGAATGTTTAGGGTTCCAGTCAACAAATAGATTAATGAAATATGTATGTATATTTAAATACTCTAGAGACTTGCCATCGCTTCACTCCGGCACGTACTTGATGTACCGAGATATTAGGTAAATATTTTAATGTAAAACATGACGTGATTCGCAACTTCGTTGATGCATTTTTATAATAAATCTAACTATAAAAGCTTTTTAAACGTATGAATATTCCTGGGATACCATTGTAAAAAACATATACAATTTATACATTGAATATCTTGAATAATATAATCTAATTTTACCTAAATAATTTTCCCTAAAATTGTACTCTAGAGCTTAGATAATTGTAGAAATAGCTATAGGACAAAAATCGTGTTAATATCGGCTGCATTTTCTCATAATGTAATAATAACTGTAAAAACACAAAATAATCTATACAGCTAAGTGGCAAGCCACTTGAGCAAAACCAGGGCGAGTCGCTAGTATCGAATATAATAATAGAAAACGACTCTATACCACAGATCGTCCAGCTATGCCCTCGGGATCAATAAGCCTTTAACAGAATAGACTTACTCAAGCGACCTCTAAGACATACAGATAACTGAGTTTAGCAACAATTCAGCTGGGAGTTACTGTTATAACGGTACTAGCAGTTTAGACGCCAGCTTCTGGTGTGGGTATTCGAACTCGCCAAATTTTTATAAATAAATTGTTGTTGTTGCACTATAAATATTATATAAATAAATATAAATATGTTGGGACATTATTGCATAGCACCATCAATTTCCATGGTAAGCTACGAGGCTTATGTTATGGATACCATATAGTTGATACACTACACATATATAACTTTAAATACATACATATTATAAATTTAAACACCCATGACTGGAGTACAAACATTCGTGCTCATCACACAAATGAATGCCCCCAGCGGGACTCGAACCCGCGACCGCTGGCACAGCAAGTAGGGTCACTAGAAACTGAGCCAAACGTGTCGTCAATTATAGAACCTGACGAAAATGTAATATTTACGGGCATATATTTTGTTAAATTATTTCATCAAAATCCCTCCAGTAGTTTTGCTGTGATGCGGTAACAGACAGACAGACAGACAGACACACAGAAAGACAGACAGACAAAAATTCTAAAAACTATAGATTCGGACTCTGTATCGATAATAGTGTCTATTTCAATAAGATTTTCCAAAAAATATTAAATGTACAGATTCGGCTTAGTTAGAATTTTATTATATGTATAGATTATATTTAATTGACCGTTTCACTAAATAATATAACATTTATTTAAAAATGATGAGTGTTTGTTTATTTTCCTTCGTCCAAGCACCAACGAAACCATAAATTCACTACGTTTTTTGCTCTATTATAGTTTATAGTTGGACCATAGTGTACTTCATATTCCGGTTAAAGTGGTTCCCACTGAATGTAAGTATATTGCATAACATCACTACCAGCGTGTCGCTAGTTTAATAATATAATAAAAATTTTGAAAGCCACCTTTTAGTCGGTCATTTTTCACATGTTGTTGCAACCTGAGTATAGGATATGTAGACTGTTTAAGTTTAGGCCTTAAGAAAGTTAGTTTGCTCATTGCCTTGCTGTTTTATGCGAGCCAAGTTACGTTCATTTAAAATGAATAATGTCAATGTTCTCTTGCCTGGAAAATTGCAAATATTTTTCGTATGACCAAGCAACTTGAAAATGATATGGAATTAAGTGACTTTTTTGTTAGCTATTCGTTGCAACTGTGTATAATAATATGTTGGGACATTAACACACAGCACCATCTAGTTCCATGGTAAGCTACGAGGCTTGTGTTATAGATACCGGATAGTTGATACACTACACATATATAACTTTAAATACAGATATATTATAAATATAAACACCCATGACTGAAGTACAAACATTCGCCTGAGGTGTGATTTTACATACATACATAACTTAGGCAATAATTTAAATGAATCAAATATAGCAAAAACAATAAATATGAATAGATATTTTTATTTGTATATATGAAGGCGTTTGTAATTTGTAAGCCAAATCTGATTTCGCTAAGTTTCCATAAAATTGGATACAATAGTACGAGAAACTGTTTTAATATTTTCCAACATGAAACTTTTCATTTCTCGCTGCTCTACAGTTTGTAGAAGCATTTTTAGCTCTAGGCAATACACGTTTTTTTAAATATGATTAAGACGCATCAGTTATAGATTTATTTCTTAGAAACAGTACGAGTATACAGTATTTTTTATACACAATGTCTAATTATTTTTAATGTTTAATTATTAATAACAAATGTGTAATTTTGTTAATTGTGGGTAGGCTGTCTGTAACAACTATACCTTCGAGACATCTAACACCTCAGTCTTTCCCGTGACTATGATTGCTGTAAAGCATTCGAAACGTCGGGAACCAAAAATCAAAATAAATCCGCGAAATAATCCGAAAAGATAGTTTTACTTAAAATGCTATTTTATTTTATGATTTCTGTACATAGCATTAGAAACAATAAATGAAATGTGAATTGCAACCATGCAACACCAATTTTTCTGTCTGTTCAGAGTCCAAAACCCCATGAAAAAGTAATCACCATCTATTTTATAGAAAGCTGTAGCTACAATTTCTATGGAATAAAATAATGACAAAATGTGTAAATGAACTTTTAATTAAAAATCTGGCGAACTTATTCGTCAAACTGTTCGTGACACTTTAAAGATTCTTTTATAAAGATCTCAAAATATTGGCTAAATTAATTTACGAACCTATTTAAGAAATTTATTCAAAGGAGCAAAAAGTTTTTAGCTTTAATTGGCAACTTGTTTGAATAATAAAACCAGGTAACAATATTGGAAAGTCATTCCATACCATAAAGCTGTAGATCGATCAACCATAAGTATCTACGCTTCATTGCTTATTTAATATTTTATTAGCATCTGTTACAAATGGCTTGGCTTATTTGTTGTGTTAAAGTTAATCTACTGTCTAATAATGAAGCATATTAAAAAAAAAAGAGATTTATAAATGGCAAATATTTTTTTCTCTTTATTATTATATTAAAGAAATATTTAGGTCTTAAAATAAGATATGCATAAAAATATATTCTATTGTAAATAAATATTATATTATTGTCGGCAGTTGACGTTGTTTGTTTGCTTCTTTTGACTTACAAGCACTAACATCAAGTTTCATCATCATCAAAATTCCCATAGTATTATTTTATTATACACGTTTTAATTGGTCAAGTGTAAAGTGGTTCGAAGAAGCAGCTTGAGTTCCACAATTTATGTGAAACGAAATGCACGCATGCGTTAAGCCGTAATTAGAACCTAGAAATGAAAGTTAGGTATATACTAAAATACTATACCAAGAAACCTAATAGAAATAAATGAGATATTCTCGAAATATTTAATATAACATATATATATATATATATATATATATATATATATATATATATATATATATATATATATATATATATATATATATATAACTAATGTAAGATTATGAAACTTGAATTTGGTAGCTATATTTATTTTGCCATATTACTCCTAAAACGTGTAAGAGACAGCCTTTACTGTTTTATTTTTAGACTTGACTTGTTTAGGAATGGACACCCTAACAGAATTGTTAACTGGTTCTCACATATTGTACAATAGAACGTGATATTGACTGAACAATGGATTTTAAGGATTTACTAGGCTTTAACCAGGATGAATACCTATAAGCCATAGTATTTGTTAAAGGTCTGAAAACTGTACTTTTAAATCAAATTCATACATATACTCTTTTTGGATAGTTTAGAATTTTATTTCTATAGAACAAATATGCCAATTTAGATATTTCTTATCATGTAATGATAATATCTAGAAAAGTAACATAAATATGTTAACAATAACAGTTATATTAGTTATAAATCATTATTCTTATTTTGTCATAAAAATGCATTAAGCTTTGCTGAAAGTCTCAGTCATCATGAATATCATTTTTAATAATCTATCTTATTTTTATAAAATAAATAATAATTATCTTTATAAAATGGTAAAGAGTTAGGTACTAAAGTATGACAAAAAATGTCAAAACCATTATTTTTAATTAAGTATAAAAGCTCATTATATATGTATATAATAAGGCATCATGCAAATAAGTACAAATAAGTGCAGTAAATGAAACTATAAATAATTTCATTACAATGAGAACTATCGTTTCTAGTAGCCTGTAGCACCAGTTAGCTAGTTGGCGACACTGGCGAGTAAGGTCCTCTCGTTGTCGTTAAAAAAAAGTATTTCTTAGTGCGCAGGCCCTAAATTTAATATAATAATATTGTTAGCGCGGCACCAGTTTATCAGGATTTTGTTTTAAATAATTAATATATGATAACTAAATAGATAAAATATACACTTTTTCTTAGCTCTTTTTTTAAAGCAATAACATTTGTTAAACCGTACCGTGTCTTTAATTAATCAGGAATAGCACAATGTTTATAATATTACTAAAGATCCGCGATGAAAAGCTCGCAAAGAGTAAACATTCAGTGTCATTTGACATTTCTAGAGACCTCACTCTACACTAGCGCCTCTCGTGGCGAATTTAAGTGCGGTAGCCCTCATTTGTCTTTGTCCTTTCTATATGCGAGTAAGTAAAATAACAGAAGTTCCGAGCAAAATTTCTTAAATGAAGTGGGGACATACATACATAATAAGATATCTTATTGTTGTTTTTTTTTTTAAAATGAAATGAGCTAGAGTTAGTTGTAATTAGATGGAAGATTTTTAAGTACTAAGACAAAATGTTGAATGTCAAATATTCTGCCACACTGTAGAAACTTCATATTTTTAACGAAAAGCATTTAAATTTATTCTCACTTTATAATTACAGGTAAAGCAAAATCATTTCATGACTCAATTAAATACTCAAATATGTTTTTTAAGGGCGAATAATTATGATGATGAGAAGTTGTACTTCTAAAATGTGTCATATATTATATTTCGAGTGCAGTAGAACTTTTTGCTACAGTAAATACTAAGAGCTGGTCTAATTTCTTATTAAAATATGAAATAAGGGTATGTACAGTTCGCAGTTTAATGAAAAAAATTTGTTCCAGATTCGACTGCTACCTGAGGGTGCGAACGGAGAGTGTTTTATACTAAAAAAACCATATACATACGAAGCCTTCAAACTAAGTAATGTTAGCATAAGTAGAATAACAAATTGAAGTGCCAAGCATATTGTGAATGCGTGTAGTGTTGTGCGTGACATTTATGAGGCGGACTGGCTAGTTATAGTGTACATTTGGATAGAAGTCGGTAAAGTGTGCCCGGTCGGCAAGATTGAGGTGGTGGCCGGGTGCGGGTGGGGTAGGCGCGCGCGCGTGCGGCCTTTGCACGCGCTGGGCCGCGCGGCCGGCATGCTGGCGTCGCAGCGCTCGCAGTCGTGCAACGAGGAGGGCGCGTTCTTCGGCGCGCGCGCGCTACGCCGGCCGCGCGGCAAGGGCAGTGGCAGCCCGCCCTGCTAGGGGTACGCCATGTCGCTGCGCAGCCTGCACAGGAGGCTATCCTCCGCCAATAACACGTAAGTTTTTCTTTATTATATTTTAAATTAGCATTGCCCGCGGTTCCGCCCGCGTCCAGATGACCAAAAACCAAATTCTTAGGTTTTATATACTCTTACAATTCAGTGTTTGTATTTTCTCTCAGAAATGAGATATTTTCCCGCGGTAAAAAGTTATATCAATATAATCCTATATGTTGACCCGGATAACCAGTAGACAGAGAGACAAAAATTCTAAAAACTATAGATTTGGACTCTGCATCGATAATAATGTCTATTTCAATTAGATTTTCCAAAAAATATTTAATGTTCTGTACATTATTTCGACTTAGTTATAATTTTATTATATGTATAGATGTACACTTGTTCAATATTATTACATTTCTTTGCTTGGGTACATCAATAGATGTTTAATTGTAGCCGATAAAGCTACTCACCAGTCAGTTTTTTCCTACTTCAATTAAAATTATTATGATTTCTTTTTTATCGGAATAGAGATACAGCTTAATCGGAATAGTCACTTGGTGGTATTGTTCCTTCCTACTAGTTGAAGGATTTACAGAATGGGTTTAATGATTTAAAACTAGCCCCTGCATCTAAGCTTACAAACTTAAAAACATTAGCTATCAACGATATTATTGTAGGTAGAGCAATTTATATTTAAATCTACATGAGATAATAGAAATCTATTAACAATCGTTTATTATGTTAAGAAAGGTAATACTTAAAGGAATAAAATGTATATATATATATATATATATACGGATCGTCAATTTAATTAAAATGTGTATATATAGTACATATAGTAGTAGGTTTAAAGATACTACTTAATGATAATGTGACATTGATTTTAAAGTAATTTTTCTAAAAATTATTTTAAAATAACTTACGTTTGTTTTTAAGTACTTAATTTTTTCTACATGTACATCTATGC
This sequence comes from Brenthis daphne, assembly GCA_947093115.1. Taxonomy (NCBI): domain Eukaryota; kingdom Metazoa; phylum Arthropoda; class Insecta; order Lepidoptera; family Nymphalidae; genus Brenthis; species Brenthis daphne. The sequence goes on along the minus strand of OX352475.1, from coordinate 11,086,068 downwards.
TATATGTACACTTCTATATATTATACGAGTACTACTCGTATGCACAAAGAATTTCTACGTAAAAATCTACATGATAGTTAATTAATTAGCTGTTGAGGCACTACTCAATCATAATCCTACCGAGATTTCTAATCAGTACTTCGGGGTTGTAATAGTTAGGGGATTTCCATTAAATTTCATCTATACTAATATTATAAAGAGGTAAAGTTTGTGAGATTGTGAGTTTGTGACGTTGTAGGGGGTAATTTCGGAATCTACTGAACCGATTTAGATGAAATTTGGCAAGAAGATAGTTTGAGACCCTGGAAAGGACATAGGATACTTTTTATCCCGGAAATCTCCTAAGGGGGTGAAAATGGAGATGAAAATTTGTATGGGGAATCAAGCTAGAGACGAACCCGACCGAAGTGAGGGTGAAGCGCTAGTATATTTATATACACAGTTCATAATTTGAAATAAGAGTACCTATATAGTGTACTTACTATTATATTTGTAGAATAACTACAATCATTTATTTCTTCAAATGGTTGCGACTTTTGTCTACAACTACTTATAGAACTGCCTGGGTGGTGTAGTGGCTAGCATGTATGGCTGCACACCCGGAGGTCCTGGGTTCGAGTCTCAGGTCGGGCCAAGTTTAGTTATTGAGTCTTTCTGCATATTAAGCCTCAGTAACAGCCCGGAGTTGGGAAGTTGGCGGTGCTTCACCCCCGTGCCTCGGAGAGCACATAAAACCGTCGGTCCTGCGCCTTAACTCTCACTGGTCGTGTCGAGTGGTCGTCCCACCAGAGTATGAGAGTGACAGGAATAGAGAGTGCACGTTGTGTCTGCGCGTACACTTGTGCACTATAATATCTCCTGCGCAGTTGGCTAGTCTCAATGAGATTGGCCGCCGAGGTCGGAATCGATCAGGAGAACATCATCATCATCATCATCACTTAAATAATTTTAGTAGTTCCAGGAATCAGTGAATATTTTTATAGAAAGGTTTACTTTATATCCTTCTTCTTAAACTGTTTAATATAAGAGGATAATAATAAAATAGGTCTGGTTTATGGATATTTTATTCAGAATATTACGCCTGAATTATTTAGTGGTTAGTTTTATATTTTCATAACTACCTTTTAGAATTTAATGTTGCAAAAACTTTTGATAACGAAAATTGCCGAGAGGCTATAACTTTAATTTTAAGTTATTTTAACTTTTGACTTTTGGTTTTTGACGCAAAGCTAGAAGAGAAATTAGAGTAGACGTATATATATGTAAGCACTTGCTTCATTAGATAAAAATTATCAAAGTGCGAGACCTAAGGTTTGAATTTTTCAAACAAGCGTGCTACTACATATGACGTATAAAACTACTAAATATATTACCCATACAGAGAATAAAGATTGTTGACATATGCAATTACATACTTTTGCTATGCTGCATGGGTTCTGTGAACCACCTATAATGTTGCAACGCGAAGATGTCATTTATAAAGTAGATAGTTCCGAATACGGTACACCTATTGTTCCCATAATTAAAAAAAATGGTTCTATACGAATATGTGGAGATTACAAAATAACGATTAATCCGCGTTTAAAAGATTTTCATTATCCTCTTCCCCGAATCGAAGATATTTTTGCTACACTCGCGGGGGGTGAGCAATTTTCTAAACTTGATTTGTCCCATGCCTATCAGCAGGTTCTTCTTACAGAAGATTCTAGACCCATGACTGCAATAACCACGCATATAGGTACTTTTGTATATAAGCGGGTTCCATTTGGGATTAAATGTATACCTGAGAATTTCGAAAAACTGATTGAGGAAACTTTGAATGGTTTACCTTGTACTGTTGCATTCCAAGACGATATATGTGTCACTGGGAAAGACAAACAAACCCATTTCGAAAACTTACGTGCTGTGTTATCTAGGTTAAAGGAGGCAGGTTTGCGTGTAAATTGGTCAAAATGTGATTTTTTTAAAAATAGTGTAACTTATCTTGGATATAGAATTGATAAGCTGGGCTTGCATACAGATACGGAAAAAGTTAAAGCTATTGTCGCGGCGCCATCACCGAATGATTTTACGCAATTAAAAAGTTTTTTAGGCCTTGTAAATTTTTTGTATGACTTGCTAAAAAAATATTTGTTTTACCAATAAATCATTCAGCGATAGTCCGTCTTTCATTTCATACATTACAATGAGACCCATATATGCGATGACGCGAATTACAGCGCGATCAATTCAGCCTAACTGATTGAGCCCGAAGTTTGAAAGATGATCAAAATCAGCTTTTTCTACGACTGATCAAAACTTCAAACAGAGAACCATTCAGGTGTGAATATTCAATTACTCACTGAATTCGGAACCTACGGTATAAAACTGTGAGTTTAACTAAAATGTACTTTAGGTCTGCATAATATCGTATATTTTACTTGTAACAAGTTTTCAATCAGTATTCGCGTAGGTTTAATAGGTCTTTGAAAATGTTTAATTTATGTAAATTTGTATGGCCATAAATGGAATAATAACGACAATATGCCTTAAGGCAATGTGCCGTCAATGGTTAGCTTTGAATGGGTATAACATCTTTAGAAATTATGTCCTAGTTTTGATAATGGCGTTAGCTCGTGTTTGATATATTTTTTCTGATATGTCTTAATTTTGGTTTTCTATAGTTTTTGTAGATTTAATTATATTAAAAGAAATTAAAGAAGTATAATTTACCTTTAGCATAGTTTATATCGTTTTTAGATAATACGTGCGATTCTAGGGTTTTATTCTTAGGGTTCTAAAACAAATATATCCCACGGGAACCGTACATTTTTTAGAGATAAAAAGTAACTTATGTATATTCCTGATTTATATATATGCCAAATTTCATCCAAATCCGTTCAGTCGTTTTGGCCTGAAAGAGTAACAAACATCCATGCATCCGCAAACACTTTCACATTTTTAATATTAGTATTAGTATGGATTTCACGAAGTTTTGTTATTTGTGCTTTGTACATCAATAAATAAGGCAGTGGTAACGCGCTCGCTCGGGAAATCGAGTGAAGCGAGTTCAATACCCGGTTCTCGCAATTCTGATATTTTCATGTGCGAATTATTTTCCAACATGATTACCACTTGTCTTACAGTGAAAGAAGACGTAGAGGAAACCTGCATGTCTGAAAAAACCTAGCAAGTTTTCGAAAGACATGTGAAGTCGACTAAACTGCACTTGGCCAGCGTGTTAGCGTGTAGCAGCAGTGGTACGATAAAAAGTTCTGACAAGTGAAAAGTGAAAAGTATTTTATTTTGAACTCAATATATCTACGATATTTTCATTTTATGATAAAAAAATATCAAGTCCATCAAGTTACCTATAGTTTTATAGTAATAAATATGCATCTTTGGTATGACATATATTATAAAGACCAACCCGAACTCAGAGAGGCGTGATAAATCATAATGATTTATCCATCGCCATCGACAAGGTCAGGCTCGGAGTGGAAAATCATACGTCATATTATCTTGGTTTAATACAACACGCCACGTTGATTTCAGCTTAATGATTCTAACTTATAATGACTGTATCTTGTTAATGATATCGCAAGGCTAGATTTTATCATTATAAAGTCAGTTTTATGCATTTAAGGAAACAAATACGAGTACAAGATAATCAATAATATGAAATACTAGCATCGCCCGCGGCTCCGCCCGTGTTCAGATGACCAAAAACCAAATTCTTAGGTTTTACATATTACTATACTCTGACATTGCAGTTTTTGTATTTTTTCTCAGAAATGAGATATTCCCGCGGTTAAAAGTATCCTATATGTTGACCCGGATAACCAGCTATTACCATACCAAATTTCATCAAAATCCCTCCAGTGGTTTTTCTGTGATGCGGTAACACACAGACAGACAAATATTATAAAAACTATAGATTCGGCCTCTGTATTAATAATAATGTCTATTTCAATAAGATTATTCAAAAAATATTTAATGTACAGATTCGGCTTAGTTACAATTTTATTATATTTACCTATAGATAACGTTCTTAAATGGTGGTATAAACGCCATGTTATTTTAATATAACACACAACACAAAAGTTTATAAGATACTACTTATGTATTTTGTATGAATATAATTTGTCCTATAAATAGTAAAAAAGGTTTTTCTCGTATAAATTCTAATGATAGTCATTTGGGTTTAAAAAAGGGATAATGAGAAACTCTGCTTTATAGGAAGGAGGGCGTAAAAGCGGTAGAGCTCAAGTTGTTTCCTTTGATTTATTAATACATATAAAATTTTCACTCTCAAAAATTATTTTTTTTATATAGCTGGTCTTTATTAAAATAGAAGCATTTTTATTTGCAGCCGGTAGAAAAGGTTTAGTTATTATTATTGATGAAGATATAACTGTAGCTCTCTGTTATATGCTAGATATATCTATACATATAATAAAATTGTAACTAAGCCGAATCTGTACATTAAATATTTTTTGGAAAATCTTATTGAAATAAACATTCTTATTGATACGGAGGCCGAATCTATAGTTTTTAGAATTTTTGTCTGCATGTCTGTCTGCCTGTCTGTTACCGCATCACAGAAAAACCACTGGAGGGATTTTGATGAAATTTGGTATGGTGATAGCTGGTTTTCCGGGTCAACACATAGGATACTTTTTACCGCGGGAAAATGTCTCATTTCTGAGAAAAAATACAAAAACTGCAATGTAAGAGTATTCTAATATGTAAAACCTAAGAATTTGGTTTTTGGTCATCTGATCACGGGCGGAACCGCGGGCAGTGCTAGTACTAAATAAAAGTGCACACAATGGATGGCAACACGAGGGTTTTTTTAGTAACACTAGAAATAGCTAATTAAGAATCTTTGATTCTATAAAAGTTACCATATGTTTGAATAAGTAGACTGGCGATAATTTTATTGATACTGAAATATTCCAAAAATGCAACGGACTTTGTTTATAATACATATTATACAATATACGTATATACTTACTATGTTTGAGTATCACGTGTAGTTTTTTTTTCTTTTTTACCGTGTAGTGTTTCTAATATGCGGGCTTGGTGTTGGCACCTAACTTGTATTTTAACTGGATTCTGACAAATATTTATATGATGATCAGCTGCAATTTTTAAACTTTGATCAGTATCCAAAAACTATATAGTATTTTAAGCATAATATACTTATATATTTTAAAAACTTTTCGTAAATATTTTAAACTAGCAGAACCCGCGGCTTCGCTCGCGCTAAAACTACAAAAAAGAACTCTAAAATCGTTGGTTTCATACAAACTTTCATCCGCTATTATACCCTCTTATGGGATGAATTTTGAATAATGCTGAAACACGTATTTAATTAATTGTATTCAATAGTAATAATACCAAATTTCAAGTAATTCTGATCATAAATAATTTATAAACTGGATACCTCCTCGTGTTCCTAATAAATAGGTTCTTGACAGACAGACAGACAGACGGACAACGAAGTGATTGTATAAGGGTTTTTGTTTTCATTTTGAACTACGGAACACTAAAAAATATTTAAAGTTTATTGTAATAACATATTTATTACTAGAATAACAAAAGGAGTTTGAACACACTCTTAATTCTATCTCTTAATGCTCTTACTGAATAATATTTTAGGCCCATCCTTGGGTATTCGGAGGAGGATTAATAATTTTAATTAAACAAGACGTGACTTAATTGTCATTTCTGTAACATATTATAGACGACACGTTTGGCTCAGTTTGTAGTGACCCTACTTATTGTACTAGCGGTCGCGGGTTCGAGTCCGCTGGGGGCATTCATTTGTGTGATGAGCATGAATGTTTGTACTCCAGTCATGGGTGTTTATATTTATAATATTTATGTATTTAAAGTCATATATATGTAGTGTATCAACTATTTGGTATCCATAACACAAGCCTCGTAGCTTACCATGGCACTAGATGGTGCTGTGTATGAATGTCCCAACATATTTATTTATTATTATTATTTTTATATATACATACATGGCTTTGCTGTTATTACTTCGGTCAGGGGAGAATGTTTCCGCTATATTCTTGACATACCTTCTTTGTTTGTATTATCGAGTGTGTTCTGTTATCTGATTTATTTTCTGATTGCTAATTAGCATAGACCTGCTGTTGCATAATGCTAGGTTTTGTCCTTCACTTGTTCAATTTCAGTTTTAAAAGTTAAAATAAAATTTTAATTATGTAAGAGATGCGATTTATATTTTATACAAGATTATTTTATTATATTTATTTAATTTATTTGATTTGCTAGCAATTTTTACATTGGTAAGAGTAAAATTCCTTCAACTACCTTAAAGCATGTTATAAGGAAGTTTTTATATAAACTTCTCTCATTTCTTGACTCCAATTCTGAGTTATAATCAAATTTTAGAGTACATTATAATAAAATCTGTGTTATAGTTCTAACATTATCTGGTTTAATATAAATCTTTTCTCTATTATATAAAATTCTCGTGTCATTAGTGTTTGTAACAAAACTCCTCGAAAACGGTTTGACCGATTCTAATGAAATTTTGTGTCTATATTCAGTAGGTCTTAGCATAGGACGTAAATAATTTTTTATATCCCCAAGTAACAAAGGTGGTCCACACCAAAATTTTTATTTTTATTTTTTATATTTTTTTTTTACCACGACGGTCCATGATGACCTATGGACGCCTGCAACACCAGGAGCATCACATGCGCGTTGCCGACCCTTTAAGTAACTATTTACTCCCGTTTTGAAACCGAACTGTACGGGACCATTTGGGCTGCAATGTGTGAGCATGAACTCCCTGCATTAAAAATACATACAAACCTAATTTTCTATTATAACATACATAAATACATACGTAATACATACAGTACACATATACAAATAGAATAAATAAGGAAAAAAAAAAATTAAATGTTAATTAAGTTGAAGCTTTATCTAAATATTTGCTCATACTGTAATAAGCGAGTGGACATGCGTGCGAGGAATACTATCCTACCGTCATACAGTTAAACTAGTACGGAGGGTAGTGTTTACTTAAACATTGTTAGCTTGACTTTTAAATACTTGTTTATAAAGTGCTGTTTATTGTACAATAAGCTGTTGATATATATATATAAATAAATAAATAAATAAATAATATTGCTCGTTCATGGCGAGCGGGGTACCTACCATACGTGTGCGAAAACGACCCGATTTCAGTGATATAAGTTAAAAAGCCAAAAATACCACAAAGTACCAGCAGTTGCGATAAGAAGTAACGGTTGAAGTAAACGCATTGTTCTGAGGCATTGTAATGTTCAGAGTTAAAATTCCGTAGTTTCGTAGCGACGCTCTCCTACCTACGGTGCAGTTGGTTTGTAGTAATTTAAACTTTATATCATTATGTTAAGGTTTAATATTGTTAATTGTTTTGTATTAGCTTAGCACGAGTTTTGCAGTACAGAGGTCACACCGCAAAGTGGATTCCAAACCGCGTAGAATGTATTTCCTGAGACAATGCTACTTATGCAGGCATATGTACAGTGTACACGTATACGTTTTCTATAAGGACAACTAAAACATTTGTTTAGATATTTTCAGATTAGAAAGAAATATTTTAATACTTCTTTATAATATGTATGTATTTAAAATTATATATATGTAGTGTATCAACTATCTGGTATCCGTAACACAGGCCTCGTAGCTTACCATGGAACTAGATGGTGGTGTGTGTTAATGTCCCAACATATTTATCATTTATTTATCATTAAGGGTTAGATAATATACTGAAATAATATCTTATTCCATGTTAATTCAAATTTAATTAAAATATGTTATTATAATCTGTAAAATAGTTTTTTTAAATAATATCTATGTTAATGTTATAAAGAGGTAAAGTTTGTGAGTTTGCGAGGTTGTAGGGAGTAATCTCTGGATGTACTGAACCGATTTAGATGAGATTTGGTAAGAAGATAGTTTAAGATCCGGGAAAGGACATAGGATACTTTTTATCCCGGAAATCATCACTTAAATGGATAAAAATGGGGATGAAAGTTTGTATTAGGAAGCAAGCTAGGGATGAAACCGGGCGAAGCGAGGGTGAGTCGCTAGTAATAAATTAAGCTTAAAAGTCTTTCACAGTATTGAATCAAGCTGTGAAGAGGTTAATATATTGTTTTGAATGAAGGGTTTAGGATAAAATTATTCACAGAAGTCCTAATTTAAAAATGAATTAAAAAAATCGAAGTAGACTCTCTTTTATTACAAACCGTATTTTCCAGTTCCATTATTTTACATTTCGTTAAGCTAGTTGAGAATAAAATTTTCTTCATCTAAGAAAATTCAGCGTTGATGTAGTTATTGAATTGTAATTTAAGCGGCATGTAATTTTAAAAATATTATTATTTCTCTATTATTCTATTGAATATTCCACTAAAATGAATTTATTGTTTACTAGCATTGCCCGCGGCTTCGCCCGCGTTCTGATGACCAAAAACCAAATTCTTAGGTTTTACATATTAGCATACGCTTACAAAGCAATTTTTGTTGTTTGTTATATTCCCTCGGTAAAAAGTATCCTATATGTTGACCCGGATAACCAGCTATCACCATACCAAATTTCATCAAAATCCCTCCAGTGGTTTTTCTGCGATGCGGTAACAGACAGACAGATAGACAGACAAAAATTCTAAAAATTATATTTTGGGCCTCTGTATCGATAGTAATGTCTATTTCAATAAGATTTTCCAAAAATTATTTAATGTACAGATTTGGCTTTGTTACAATTTTATTATATGTATAGATTTAATATGAAAATAAGTTCGTAGGTTGCTTTATGAGCCGATAGACAAAATAATTTGAATTGACAGTCAATGTTGTTGATTTTTAACTAATTGACCATTGATGCCAGAAAATATTGAGGACAGGTCGTTAGTTACATAAATGTGTGTATTTTTGAGAACAATAAATTATTTAGGGAATGTAAGAGCTTGTGAAAAATAAGCTTAACAATGTTAAGACGTGAGTTATAAAAGAATTGGTCTTGAAATAGGTTGAAGTCTAGCATTAGCTATTACATAGACCTATTGTTATTCGAGCTTTGAATTTAGATGGAAAAATTATTTTTTGTAATAAGACTTGAGGTAAAGATATGACCTAAAATTTTTATGTGGGATCATATTTTGAGATAATGTAAGATTTGAGATAAAAACTCTTACTTTATATTGTGCTAGCGACTCATCCTGGCTTCGCTCGGGTTTGTCCCCAGCTTGATTCCCCATACAAACTTTCATCCCCATTTTCACCCCCTTAAGGGATGATTTCCGGGATAAAAAGTGTCCTATGTCCTTCCCAGGGTCTCAAACTATTTTCTTACCAAATTTCATCTAAATCGGTTCAGTCGATCCAGAGATTACCCCCTACAACGTCACAAACTCACAATCTCACAAACTTTACTTCTTTATAATATTAGTATAGATTATACTGTAAGAAATATTCATACGTATTCAGTTCTATTCATCTTCCTTCACTCTAACTAGAACATAGTTGTTGTATTTATGCTTTTTTAATTGTTTCAATTTTCAAAACAATTGGATTATTTTATTTTATTTTATTTTTCACCTAATTATATTATTTGTCTTGAGCGGAATTTGAACTCTTCATTCTGGCATAGAAATAGTTACTCTAACATTACGCCAGACGCTCCAATATAATTTTGTTTCCACCGATTCTTTATAATGTTTTAGAAAACAATAGCAAACAATTGGACCCAGTTATGCAAAAAACAGCCATGTGCGTAAAAGTACCAACAGAGTTAGTTATAAGCATTTTATTATAAAAAACAAAATAATTATAAAAAATAAACAATACTTATATAAATATTGTTCAGTTTTGAAATAACCAGAAAAACTAAACATAACCCAAGTGCAACTATCGACAGAAAAATGCTCATAACTCAGTTGGTACTTTTACGTACATGGCTGTTTTTTGCATAACTGGGTCCAATTAGGCTATCTGTAGATTCAGAACACAATAAAGATGAGAATAAAGGCATTTATTTTTCTAAGCGAAACTATATTTACTGAATGGATCCTTTTTCCTTTTAAATCTATAGTCGTTAAGAATAAGGATTTCGTTATAAATCTATACTTACTATATTAGATAAGTCAACATAAACGTTCAATGTTAGTTGTAAAGTTTATTTTCATCATCATCATGTTCAGCCTGTTTTCGTCCACTGCTGGACATAGGCCTCTCCTATGGCACGCCACTGAGCTCGATCTTCAGCTCTACGCATCCAACCGCTGCCAGCCAGCTTACGTATGTCGTCGCTCCACCTAGCTGGAGGGCGTCCTACACTACGTTTGCCGAGCCGTGGTCTCCACTCTAGAACCCGTCTACTCCAACGGTCATCGGTTCTGCGACATATGTGACCAGCCCACTGCCACTTCAACTTGCTAATTCTTTGGGCTATGTCGATGACTCTGGTTCTCTGTCGGATCTCTTCATTTCGAATCCGATCCTTCAGAGAAACTCCGAGCATAGCCCTCTCCATAGCACGCTGAGCGACCTTAAATTGGTGGACCAATCGCACCGTCAGTGTCCACGTTTCGGCTCCGTATGTCATAACAGGTAGGACGCACTCGTTAAAGACCTTTGTCTTTAAGCTTTGTGGTATTGGCGACGAAAAGACCGGACGAAGTTTATTGAATGCTGCCCATCCCAGCTCTATTCTTCTTTGAGCTTCTTTCTCGAAGTAGTTTTTACTGACTTGCAGTAATTGCCCAAGGTAGATGTAGTCTTGTACTACTTCGAGAGTTGTTCCATTGAGAGCAATCGGTCCCGGTGTTACATGTGTATTGAACATGACCTTGGTTTTGTCCAAATTCATCCGGAGACCGATGTGTTTTGAAGAATCAGCTAGGCTTTGCAGCATGTGTTGCAGATCTTTCACGGTTTCAGCCATGATGACGATGTCGTCTGCAAATCTCAAGTGCGAAATGTACTCACCGTTTATGTTTATTCCACGTCCTTTCTAGTCCAGACTCTTAAACATATCCTCCAGTGCAGTTGTGAACAATTTGGGGGAAATTACGTCCCCTTGTCTCACTCCTCGATGCAGGAAGATAGGTTCAGACTGCTGGTTCTGGACTTGGACGGACATTGTTGCGGCGTCATACAGACATTTCAACACTTGAATATATCGCCAATCGACTTGGCACCGTTGCAAAGACTCTAAAACAGACCAGGTTTCGATAGTGTCAAAGGCTTTCTCATAGTCTACAAATGCTAGACACAAAGGCTCATTATACTCTTCTTGCTTCTGTATAATCTGCCGCACTGTGTGAATGTGATCTATGGTGCCGTATCCACTTCGAAAACCAGCCTGTTCAGAGGGTTGGAAATCGACGAGTCTACGCGTGAGATGATTCGTGATAACTCTAGAAAACAACTTATAGATATGGCTTAAGAGAGAGATAGGTCGATAGTTTTTCAGCAGGGTTTTGTCACCCTTTTTGAAGAACAAGACGACCAAACTCGTGCTCCATGCCTTAGGAGTTCTCCCCGAAAAGAGGACGGAATTAAATAAGCGCTGGAGTTGTTTTAGCGCAGGAGTTCCACCTGTTTTTATTAGCTCCGTTGTAATTCCATCCTCCCCGGGGGCTTTTCCATTTTTAAGTTGTTTTAGAGCCAACACGATTTCGTCTAGGCTGACTTCTGGCAGGTCTTCTGTGTAGTGGCGGGTAAGCGTGGCTCTGGGATCTTCGTTATTAGACGTGGGACGGGGCGCTTGCGATGTATATAGGCGACCATAAAAGTCCTGAACTTCTTTCAGAATCTCCGGCTTAGAGACGACGACTTTTCCACTAGTTGTGGTCAGCTTCGTCAGATGGCTACGTCCCAGCTTCTGAACAAAGACTTTGGACCCCCGATTTTTCTCAATAGCTTCCTTGATGGAGCATGTATTGGAGTTTCGGAGGTCACGTCTTACCAGCTTCGATATTCTTTTCTTCAAAGCTCGCTGGTTTGACGGAGTAACTGCGGTATCTTCACGTCGCTTCTTCATTAGCTGCAGAGATTCCTCAGAGAGTTTGGACTTCTTACCGGTGCGTTGCATCTTGCAGATTTTAGTCCCTTCTTCCCGGAGAATACCCACTACTTGGTCGAGGTCTTGGTCAATGTCAACGTCTATTGTGGTTTCCAGGGCAGCGAATCGGTTCTCCAGTTTTAGCTGGAACGTTTCAGACCCAGCAGGGGTTTGAAGCATATTGGGCCGGAGCGTAGACTTTATCAAACGGTCCCGTTCAAGCTTGTAATCAATACCTAGAGTGCCTCGGACGAGTCGGTGATCGCTTCCGGTGTTGAACCTATTGATCACGGAGACATCTCTAAATATGCGCTTCTTGTCCGTCATAATAAAGTCTATCTCATTTTTTGTCATAGTATCGGGGCTTCGCCAGGTCCACTTTCGGTGGGTCTGTTTCTTAAAGAAGGAATTCATCAAGAACAACCCCTCTTTTTCCAGAAAGTTGACAAGCATTTGCCCCCTATGATTTCTGCTTCCAAATCTTATGCTAATATATAAATGCTTCCAAAGTTTATTTTATATAAGCTATATTTAATACTGTATGTAGTATATTAAACTAGCTTGCCCCGGCTTCGTCTGGCTATTTTTTTCAACCATTGAGTGCTCATTTGTCTTTAAAGAAGTTTAATTAATAATTTTCTTTATAATATTATATGTAAATATCACATTTTAATGAGAACAGTCATTCTAAAATAAAAGTATCTTTTTGGCTTTATTCGCGAATTTATTGTTTTTGGTTCCTGACGTTTTAAATGCCTTACAACCATCGTGGTCACAGGAGAGACATAAGGTTGTAGACGTCTCAAAAGTCATTATATAGTTTATAGTTGTTACCCGCAAAATTATAGTGATTTTCAAAAATATAAAAATAGCATCATGTTACACAACTTTTTTTTGTCTATAAAGGTAGCAATAGTGTTGTTTAATATTTTATCTTTAAATAATAGCAATCTAAATTAATATTTTAATTCAGCATCCATGGTCACGGGAGAGAAAAAAAAAAGTAAAGCTGTAAAGCATTCGAAACGTCGGGAAACAAAAATCCAAATAAATCCGCGACAAAATCCGAAAAGATAGTTTTATTTAAAATGTCAAATATTCGCGTAAATCTAAGAAAGTATTTCTTTTAAATTATGTATAAAACAATAATATTGATTAGATAAATAATTAATATTTTTAATTTTTAATATTCTTTATGGTTATACATAATATAATAATAGCAACACTAAATAATATATAAATTAAATTATTCTTAATTAAATTTAAATTTCAATAAAAATTAAGGATAGTTAAGAATTCCTTAAACCAGATATATATATATATATATATATATATATATATATATATATATATATATATGTTTCTCCTATATAAATAAAAATGAATGTTGATAAGCGCATAACTCAAGAATGGCTGGAGCAATTCGGCAATTTTTTTATTTGTATGTTCCTTAAGGTCCACGGAAAGTTTTAATAAAGAGAAAAATATAAAATAAGGTAAAAATATATATAAAACAAAGTCGTGTTAGTTATACCACTTATAACTCAAGAACGGCTGGACCAATTTTGATGATATTTTTTATTTTTGCATTTCTCTTATAGGATAATAAGTATTAAAACATCAGACAAATTAACGAAAAAAAAATTATATTTATATGGCTTACGCTGGCTAATAACTATTTATATCTATATAAAACGTACCTAGCGCTAGGATTTATAATAAAATAATATTCTTTTTAATAAAAATTTTATGAAATTAATATTTTGATGTTTTTCATACGAAATATTATTTTTGATCTTGATTCCCCTTTGCTCTTGGGAGCTGAAACGATTGATGTAGGTATGATGTTCAAGACGAATATCGTTACGACTCCACCTACATTCATATTAAAAATACTTCAACATATTTATAAAATTCTTGTATCAAATATAGAATTTCTTTTTAACTGGCGCTGATTTTACAAATAAAAACGATTCAGAATATCGAGTAAACAAAAGGTGTGCACGATTACACACATTATGATCACTCTCCATTCGAGTATCGATAAAATATAAAGGAAGCTAATTGCCAATAAAATCCACCACTAGGGGTGAAATTCATGTTTATATTGTATACTGTTTAATATAATATGTTTAGTTAAATTTATATTGGACCACCGTTGAGTAATACTCTATTCATTAAAAAAGTAATGAAAATCGATTTATATTAGCCATGACATCGAGTAACATACTCACAAAAAACATACAGACGAATTGAGTATCTCTTCTTTTTATCTGAATTTGAAGTCACTGCATCTCTTTTATAAAAAACCGTACAACCTATTATTAATTACTAGCATTGCCCGCGGCTCCGCTCGCGTCCATATGACCAAAAACCAAATTCTTAGGTTTTATATATTAGTATACTATTACATAGTTTTGTATTTTTTCTTAAAAAATGAGATTTTAATATAGAAAAAGAAAAAATATAGAAAAAGTATCCTATATGTTGACCCGGACAACCAGCTATCACCATACCAAATTTCATTAAATCTGTCCAGTGATTTTCTCGTGATGCGGTAACAGACAGACAGAAAGACAGACAAACATTCTAAAAACTATAGATTCGGCCTCTGTATCGATAATAATGTCTATTTCAATTAGATTTTCCAAAAAATATTTGATGTACAGATTCGGCTTGGTTACAATTTTATTAAATGTATAGATTATTATTAACCATTGTCTTTGGGTTTTTTAATATTTTGAAATATATACGTTTAGTGAAAAATGTATTTAAGTATAAAAAGTTATTTTAAAGCATACGGTTCTGCCCTACATTTTTTAAATAAAATCACAATCTCTTATTTTTTATTTCTGTATGTGCAAGGACTTACTTAAGAAAAGGCATTGTTCGATGAGATTTCTCTTTAGAATTGTACCTACAGGGAAAATACGCAGGCGTTAAAGGTCACAATCTTAAGGAAATTCATAAGAACATTTTTATGAAAGTATAGTTACTTCTATATTTTCTGACTTTAAAATGCAAAAATAATTAAAACTTATTTTAAATAGAATTATTTCTCTGTTTTTTCGCTGATTTGTTTTGATAATAATTGGTTGTCGACGTTTGGAATGCTTTACAACAATCATGATCGCGGGAGACACTATGAAGTCTCATAAGTTATTTTTGAACTATTATATTGAGTCATGTTTATTAATTACATTACAAAGATATTATGAACAGGTGAAAATTAAAAAGCATTACATGGTGATTATAATTTGTAAAAATAGAATATCAAAATTAAATACTCGTATACTTTTATATATAAAATATAAGTAATAATAGTTTTTGAAACAAAAATAAAATAAGTGAAAGCTTGCAATTGTAAAAGCACGATAAAATGTACAGAAAAACTGGCAATTCACAAACCCAACAATTCTTGAATTTACAAAGCGTGTAACAGATATTCCAATAGTTGATGGTGAAAATTTTTATTCGACCAATATATACCGATAGCTCGTTTCGTTCAGCATGAACAGCGGAAAACATGAAAAATCTAAAAACAACCAATTTTTTACGGCAACTGATCTAAATTAGATACTTCCGTTTCGTCTTTCATTCAAATCTAAATTCCAGTAAAAGTAGTCGCGTTATTTGTGATTTCAGTATTCTATATTCATATTCTCTTAAGTTTAATGGAAAACTGGGACTGGATCGATACACTAGCTTTTGCCCAAGGCTCCCGTCCAGTTGTTTATGTAATTGTAATTAGTTGATTGCTCGACTCCTAAGTATCGTAGCGTGATATAAGATAATCTGTTAAAACAAATACGCAATAAAATGCCAAAAGAATTTGGTGTGTTTAAAGAAACATAAAAAGTCATTAGATATTGAATTTCTGAGAAGTAGACGGAACAACAACAGTATATATATTTATATTTATATATTTATCTATGCTTGCATTTTATGCCACCCAAATAATATTAACATTCGCCCCATGTACGAATCTTAGTCAAGGCCTTTTAAGTAAATGAAAACAATGCACAATGCACATGTTATGTCTTTCATAAGGGTTTCGACTATGACTGATATGATGATATTGGTCATATCATTGTGACAGGAAACTTTTTAGTCTATAGGCGAAGAAACGTGGACGCTCTATTCATTTTAGTCTAATGTAAATCAAATAGTGTATAGATAAATGAACGATAATCCGCGGTCAGAAAATATTTTTATAGCGATTTTTCTATTAATTATGCATTAGTTAATTAACAATTTTTCCTACTTGAACACAAACATTGCAAGTGCGATAATTGTTAAATAACAAATCTGAGACTTTTTTCGTCTCAGAAGAGATTCCCGTTGGAAAAATTTGGAAAAAGTTATTTTTCACATTGTTAACAACAATTTCAAAAAAAATATGTTTTATTTAAATTTTCATTGTTTATAATAAACAATTTTATAAACAATTAAATTTTTCCTGATTTTTTTTCTTTTTTAACTTTTTTAACAACTATGTATTTATTATTCTTTTTTAACAACTATGTATTATTTTTTGAAAAAAAAATTATATTTTTCATCTAATTTTAAAACGTAAGTAAATTAAATTTTTTAAAACTAAGTAAATTGTTCAGAAAAAAAAATACTTTTCCGACGGGAATCTATTCTAAAGCCTTTCAAGAATAGCTCCAAGAAAGGAAAAAAATCGAATTTATAGTTTAAGAATTATCACACTTCCAATGTTCATGTTCAAGCAGAAAATAATTATTAATTAGATATTAATTGAAGAATTGTGATAAAAAAGTTTTTCCGGCGGATTATTGTTCATTCATCTATCCAGTAAACTCTTAATTTTTTTATTTCTTAAATTTTTTTTTTTTAGGAAATTTCCACCTCTTTATGAATCTTTTTTTAGATTTTAAAAATCAGAAATTAATTTTTGAGATATTTGCAAAAAATAAAAGCCCCTTATTATTTTTAGTCAATTGTTTATAACTTTTACAATTTTTGCAAGCAGAACTTGATTTTTTTCAAAAATCATCTACATGCCATTCCGAATCGAATGAGATCTCGTTCATATTTTTCCGAGACTGTTGAAAAAAGTTGACTTAAAAGGCACTTGTTGACTAGATTAGTTTTTCTGTTGTAATATAAAAGAACAAACAAACAAATAAACTTTTAGATTTATAATATTAATAGACATTAAGTATCGGTAAGATTAGTACGTACTTAACAATAAAAATGCTTTTGTATGGCTTTAACTAAACGATATATAGGTTAAACATAAACTATACGAGATTTTGCATATAGTGAAGTGGTAGATGTAAGGGGAATAAATCGTAAAGCCTGCCAAAGGATCGTATAGACTACGAGTTACGAGTAACTGGGTCACTCTGACTTTGGCTTCTTTATGCTCACAAATAAGCCTTATTAGTCTCATAAATCCTGTTAGGTGACACGTTTCCGTCTCTACTCGTTTTGAGTGTAGAGTTAATAACCGTAGGACAAATTGAAAAGGCTGTATATTTTTGTTTTTGAAATTAACACGTATAACTATTGATAGATATATAAATCATTAGCTATCAATTTATTTTAATATTTATCGTTTTTGGTAGAAACTCGTATAATATACATATGGTTTTTACACAAGCGTTCCGCATTTAATTCCTTTCAGCCCTTATTACAGCCCGGATCAAAAATTCTATACTATCACAACAGAACATTTCTTTTCTGAGGAATAATTTCAGTTTAGCATTTCACTTTTAAAGTTATCTGACTGTCAGTCAAACTTTTGAAATAATGATGGGTCGTTCCGGACATTAGTGAATACAAGCAGTGAGAAAGATATATCGATTAAAATGTGAAGTGCTTAATATTATAACCAATAATCAGATAATAAATGTCAATAAGACAATAATTTAATTTTATTTAGATATATAATAAATTGGCGTAGTTATCTTTCTCTATACTAATATTATAAAGAGGTAAATTTTGTGAGTTTGTGACGTTGTAGGGGGTAATCTCTGGATCTATTGAATCGATTTAGATGAAATTTGGTAAGAAGATAGTAGTAGAAGAGACCCTAAGAATTACATAGGATACTTTTTATCCCGGAAATCATCTCTTAAGGGGGTGAAAATTGAGATGAAAGTTTGTATTGGTAATCAACATGTGATATAAGAATAACTTTTGAGAAGGCTTAAACTATGTAGAGCTTACAGTAGAAATATCACAACTCAAGGATGGAGTGCCGCAGGGTGCATATTCTTACAGGAAATTTAAGTTTTTATCTGGAGAATATAAAAGAATCGCTTATCTATGCATATGTATATTAAAGAATAGTAAGTCTCAAATTTTATATAGACGTAGATGTGTTATGCAATAAATATTTAGGTAGCTATTTTCATGCATAGGTCTTGTATTATATTACATAGTATGTAGTCTCTTGAAAATATGCAACAAAAACGATTAGCAACAAATCGAATCACTTGGTAATGACACAATTTTTCGGGTCATATCGTAGGAATGGTACTCTGTGCTGGCATATAGCTTCTAAATATTCATGGCGCCAGCTGGCATGGCAAATATTTAGACGTCGACCCCAGAACGAGTACTTCGCTCAGTTACTATCTATTTTTATTAATTTTTCTATTTGGTTTATCGTATCAAATAAAATGTGCACTTAATTAAATTAGACACGTCTTTTAACTTTGAATCTGCTGTGGTTTGATATTGATTTCAAAAGGGTTTGTACTAATTATTATTAAAATTTGTTGCAGTTTGTATGAATTTTAGCATAAAAATTAAATATAATTTTAAGGCTTGGATGTCCAAGTTTGTGCATATAAAACAATACAATAAAATAATGAATTAAAAAAGTTGAAGGAAAGTGTTTATAATATATTTAATTCCGACTGCTACATGAATATAAATGACATCGAATATTTTATTGTATTGTTATCGTGACGTAATGCGTAGGATAATTGAGTAAAGCCCGTGCATAAATAAATGGCTATTATATCTGTGAATTATCGACTTTTAAAACTTCTTTAATATACCGATTTTCGAAAAGAAGAGATTAAGATTTTGTAACTGGATTTTTAAGCCCTACTAATATGGTTTTTGATTTTAAAAACTTCATATATTTGGAAAGTAAATATAGATGATATTATTCAACAATAAAATCAACAATTAAAATAAATGTTATTCTGAATATTCAACTATTCTACTGAAATTGAATTAGAAAATGAAATTATTGGATCGTATTTGATAAAATTAGCATCATTTTATTGCCCGTGGCTCCGCCCGCGTTCAGATGACCAAAAACCAAATTCTTAGGTTTTACATATTAGTATACTCTTACTTTGCAGTTTTTGTATTTTTTCTCAGAAATGGGACATTTTTCCGCGGTAAAAAGTATCCTATATGTTGACCCGGATAACCAGCTATCACCATACCAAATTTCATCAAAATCCCTCCTCTAGTATTTCCGTGATGCGGTAACAGACAGACAGGCAGAGAGACAGACAAAAATTCTAAAAACTATAGATTCGGTCTCTGTATCGATAATAATATTTATTTCAATAAGATTTTCCAAAATATATTTAATGTACAGATTCGTTTTAGTTACAATTTTATTATATGTATAGATAATGTATTTTGTGAATGCAATTTCAAATATTAGATTTCAATAAGTATCCATGAATAATAAATGACATGGATTCTTCTACGAAAATACCTCTCCGTTTTTGAATCTATCTCGCACAGAAACTATAAGCATAGATTTCTTCAAGACTCTTTGGATGATTTCGAGCTCTCTTATGAGTTGTCGTTGCTGTCCACATTTTAGTTTTTATGTTGTCTCTGGTATAAACAATTCTTGAAGACTTCTTTGTTCTGACGATACGATCATTGGGAAACAAAAGAAATTGCAGATTTCGAACGCTGCCTAGGAAACTTAGACTAATCGATTGACATCGTTCTCAAAGTTGGACCTGCTTCGATGGACAGTCTATCTCAGGTATACGTACTCATTCATACCCTCACAATAGAAACCACTTTATGGTCGACATTATTTAGATATGGACTTTTGAGAGAATCGTTTTTAGACCAACTTGTTCGGAGGATTAGTTATCTTAGACAAATTGAAGATGAATAATATATTCCCCATATGTATTGATGTTCGCTCCAATTGAGGATCTTAAAGATAAAGCAGTGGTGAACAGCATCGAGGAAATATTTGCAAACTTCTCACAGCAATTGAATAGGCCTTTGTCCTGAATCATAACAAATCGATCAGTATGATTTGTGGTCTGTTTTTACCAAGTTGGCATATTAATATTTTCATTGGGTTTTGATATAACCTACCGCAGCATGTACCTTTTTGGGAACCGAAAGTTTTAGAGTTTGAGTTAGTTCACGTTGACCCTCGAAAGCACACATCTCAATATTATTTGGGAAACTCTATGTCCAATAGAGAACTTCTTTTGGGCATCCTAATTAACGTTCTTAATAGAATAATTGACTACGCTTTCTGTGGGTTATGGCTTTATACTCACAGATTATAGTCCCGAGTCCAATAGTATGTATCATAATAGGTTTTGATTACTCTTTTAAGATATTCCCAAAAGTAGCCTAGAGGTAAGAAGTCCATTACATTAAAAAAGCATGTAAAAGCAGTCGTTTAAAAGATCTTTCATTGGTCGTATCGGATTTCTGTCAACCTAAAGGGGTGTAGAAAAAATGTACTTATACAAAACGCACGTGCAAGCACATATGTACATTAGTATTTCCCAAGCATATTATCAGTAGTCCCAATAGGTCGTGACCTAAATTCGGTCTAAAAAACTTATCTATTAAAAAATTGTATCGTCATCATAATTAGAAGATATGTAGTATTTTAGAGACTTTGGTATAGTATCTTAATATAAGATAATCTATCTAATTTACCAAGGTTCTCAAGAAATCTTTCGCATTTATTAATTTCAGAGGTTGGCTCATGACAGCTTAATTACCTCTTATAAGCGTCTTTTGTTGTAGAGTCCCTACTGTGGAATTTTGCGATATTAACTTTGGGTAGACATATTCGTCTATATTATA
Organism: Brenthis daphne; assembly: GCA_947093115.1. Classification (NCBI taxonomy): domain Eukaryota; kingdom Metazoa; phylum Arthropoda; class Insecta; order Lepidoptera; family Nymphalidae; genus Brenthis; species Brenthis daphne. The sequence goes on along the minus strand of OX352475.1, from coordinate 11,064,911 downwards.
CTGTCATATTATACATATAAAATGATTAAGTGTATGGTTATCTATTCTATTAAACGGATATCTTATCATACGTACAAAATTATTCTCTCTTGGGAGACCACTTACAGAAATTGGATTATTGGAAATAATAAATTAGTATATTACTTAAAAATATTTCTAAATATCGATGTAGGTGGCTTCTATTGTCATTTTTAATAAATATTTTAAAAATAATAAATATTAATAGAAAATATATTTGTGCTAAGTATTTACAAAAAAAATACATTAAAATATCATAAAATAGTACAGTTTGCGTTATAATCACTCCAAGTATTCTTAAATACTCCTCGAAACGACTCGAATTTGTTATTTCGACTATACGACTTAGTCTAGGAATAAGGTACTAAGATCACTCCTTAAATATATAACCACAAGTTATATTAAACTTAATTGGATTAGGTTTTATATATACTTACTTGTAATCAAATGCAACATTAGATTATGAAGTTAATTTGCTTAAATAATATTAATAGTACCTGGGCTACCGAGCTTTGCTCGGAGTTTTTGGCCAGAAGTACAATTTTTTTAAACTAAAAACTTGAATAAATATTAAAAAAAAAACAAAAGTAAAAACTTTGTATACGACTGAGATTCGAACCTGGACATCTGTGATTGTTGATCTTGCATCTAGGCCGCTTGACCACGATGCTTATGCCCGAGTGTGTACTTTTCCGACCATATTTTGCGTGGAATAATGCAAAAGAAAACTGCATGAAAACTCGAAAACACGCGTTTTCTCAGACATACTAAATCTCATGAAAATCGTTGGAGCCGTTTCCGAGATTCAGATTATAGACCTTACTTGCATAGTAAATAAATCATTTATTTGAATGAAAAGTATAATAAGCAAAAATTTACAATACATGAAGTGCATAAATTGCATGCAAAACAAAATGAGCTTCCGTATAAGATGAATGCTCTAATACTGCGCAATAAATATTTGTTGTGCTCGCTGCGAATATTCTATATTGAGCCAGCCTTACGCAAGACAACTTAAAATTTCTTTTTAAACTTACGATTGCTTCTATATTTTAAGTGGTAGTACGATATTTTAATATAAATAATATACATTTTATTATTTTCATTATTATTATAAAGGCTGTCTTACATCATCATATCTAAGTAAGAGCTATATTCTCCTTAAATTTATGAGGAAATATATATTAGTATTTCAAAGAGCTATTATTACAATTGATAAAATGTATACCATCCAAGGTGCCAAATTTCACAATGATCGGTGGAAGTATCGGGGTGCTGAAATACGTTAAATAAGCAGCGAGACAATATCACGATTTCATTTATAATACAACTGGTAATACCGCAAAAAAGATTAATTTAAAGAAATAAATTTAAAACTAAATCAAAACTTTCAACAGCAACCTTTAAAAGCTCATATTATAAAAACGTCACCTATAATTTTTCAGACAATATCAATAAGCGAATAACTCTATGTTTCAAGTAAATTACGCTTATAAACATAAAATCACATATTAATATGAAAAACAGTTTTTTCTACGACTGCATTTAGGATTTAAATACGAGTACATGGATGTCCGATTGAAATATTAGAAGACCAATGGTTACGAAAGTTAATTTTCTGATAAATCTTTCCGCTATATATTACAAGAATTTAAAACCTCAAGAGATTTCCAGCCAATAACTGGAAAAAGATAAGCCACAAAAATAAAATCGGATATCATATTTCACGATACGAAACAATAAAATTGAAACCCTTAAAAATATGCGCGAAATCGAGTGACCCAGATGCAAGGGGTTGGCGGTGCGCCAAAATGTGTTATCAACTGTGAAGAGAAATAATAGAGTTTCCAATTTTTTTAATTATCTTGACTTTGACGTTGGGAACTGCAGTGCATTCATTATAACGATACATCCTTGACACGTTTACATAACCTGCCCGAACTTGATCGCATTACAGGCTTGAAAAGCTTAATCAATAGATAGACCTTAAAATTGCAAGGCGGCCGTCGTGGTATCGTGTAACATGCGACTGAGTGGTAATATTATCTAGTACGCATTAGGTCGTGGGTTAGATTCAGGCACGTTTTTTAAGTACGCTTGCAATCGGATTACTAATATAAATATGTAAGGTGATATTTGTGTTTATGTATGTACATATGTTAGTTTTCTCCTTAATGCTGAATCTACAGAACTGATTTGAATGAAATTTAGTATACAGGGAGTATATATACTTAAGGACAAAAAGGGTGGTCAATGAAGATTGAAGGAAAAATGAAATAGCCGTTTATAACATAACCTGTAGGATAGATTTATCAGAGATGAGATATTTTCCTGCAGTAAAAAGTATTCTATATGTTGACCCGGATAACCAGCTATCATCATACCCATCAAAATCTGTCCAGTGGTTTTCTCGTGATGCGTTTAAAAATATAGATTCGGCCTCTATTTCAATTATAATAAAATTGAACATAACATTATGTTCACCTTTCGCAATACAAAAGTTTGATCTTGAAAGTTTCTTTTAGCTTAAGACTTTATCATATAAATCATCCACTAACACATTTGTATCATGTTCCTTTTATTGTGTGCATAACTTACACAAGGCGTTTGACTCGTCGCGTTTTGTTTTCTTTATACTTTGAATTTGTCATGTTCATGCATGTGTATATCCTAACCATACACAAAGTACAAACATTGCGGCGAAATGGTAATCTTTTAAGAGAATATACAAATGGATTCTGACTAACTGAATATAAATCGTGCATCTCTCTGTTTTAGACTAACATTTTACTTGAGGTTTTATTTTATATACCAACATGGAAAGCGCCTTGCCCCTTTAAAGATCAATACTTCGTTTTTGATTTAATTTTTAATACTAGTATTGCCTGCGGCTCCGCCCGCGTTCAGATGACCAAAACCAAATTCTTAGGTTTTACATATTAGTATACTCTTACATTGTAGTTCTTGTATATTTTCTCAGAAATGAGATATTCCCGCGGTTAAAAGTATCTTATATGTTGACCCCGATAACCAGCTATTACCATACCAAATTTCATCAAAATCCCTCCAGTGGTTTTTCTGTGATGCGGTAACAGACAGACAGACAGACAGAGAGACAAAAATTCTAAAAAGTATAGATTCGCCCTCTGTATCAATAATAATGTTTATTTCAACAAGATTTTCCAAAAAATATTTAATGTACAGATTCGGCTTAGTTACAATTTTATTATATGTATAGAAGATGTCTATTCACAATTTGTAAATAATTTTATTTAATATTAAATATTTGGAAGTATGTACAAATAAAATATTACAATTAAACTGCAATTATGATAGGATATTTATACATTCGACAAGAAAAATGCTGTGGAAATAACAGAAAACGTCCTTTAATTGTCTATAACGCAAAAGGCATCCTTGCCTATATTGGAGCCTTACTAAACCTTAAATCTAAAGTTCCAATAAACAGACAAAAGTACTCATTCTCTATCATAGGTGAATAAGTACGCAATATTTTATATATATTTAACGCTAAAATATTAGCAGTAAGCCATTGGCGTATTTGTTATAACGTATTCTTTACTTTATCAAACATTGGTGGATAGAGGTGTCATCGGCAAAGACCACGATATAACCTAAATCTTCACATAAAAATTCAAATCTCACTAGTACTGCAACAATAAGAATGGTACCAAAATCCTTGTTTATTTATTATAAAGTAGATCTAATAGAATAGTTCCAAATTCCGCGTTTAAATAAGAAACAATAACATCAAAAGCAGCGCGGTACATGTACGAGTATGCACGAAGGAATGAGTTTTTTAGCAAACATAGGTATGTGATTTGTAATGTGTATATGAATATAGAATAAATTTATAAACCTTTTCAACGTAAGCGAGAGGTCATATTTTGAAGCTGCCATAACTAGAATTTAAAATAAAGACCATTTTAAGTATGCATATAATTTACCATGAGCTTAGAATTTTTTTTTTATATCTGCAAGCAGTGTCAAATGCCACTTCGTCAAGACAGTGGTTTCTTTGTAAGTGCTTGTTCGAGAAACTCATTCATAGCGATACTATAATGCAAAATGTTTTACAATTCTCAGTTTCGCTGTTAAATATGCATATCATATTTTATAACAAAATATAGATGTCAAATAACCGCTTTTTATTTATATCATATGCTAATTTTTTCAATCTAAATTTTAAACTTTGTTTGAAAAAAACTTTGTTTTTTCTGAGTGTGCATAAGAAATTTTTATATAGGTATTATTAGCAGAACCCGCGGCTACGCCCGCGTTCAATCTACAAAAATAACTTTTTATCTTTATGTTATACAGCGATTCACCATCGCTTCGTATGGTTCATCGCTATCTATGTATTTATGTAATATTGTTCATACAAAAATACTAAAATCGCGATTTGAAAATGGGGGGTGGGGGTAGGAGAGTGAAAAATATTTTACTACCTATTCTCATACATACCAAATGTACAAAAAAATGATTAAAATCGGTCGAGCCGTTTTAGAGGAGTGCGACCACAAACACCGTGACACGAGATATTTATTAGATTTAGCAGTCATTTGAGAACCTATCTTTACTTTCATATTAGAGTCTGTATAAGTATCTGAATAAAAAGTATTAACTTATATTTACAATATACATTTTTTAACTTACTTTACTCTCTCTCTCTCTCTCTCTTCTCTCTCTCTCTCTATATATATATATATATATATATATATATATATATATATATATAAAACAAAGTCGTGTTAGTTACATCATTTATAACTCAAGAACGGCTGGACCAATTTTTATGATATTTAATTTTTTCTCCTAGTCCGGTATAGGATAATAAATATTAAAACATCAGAAAAAATAACGAAAAACAATTAAAATTTATATGGCTAACGCTGGGTAATAACTATTTATATATATTTAAAACGTACCTAGCGACGAACCCGAGCGAAGCGAGGGTGAGACGTTAGTAATATAATAGTATTTATACAATTTATACGAAGAGCGTAGCTGAGTCGATAGAATTTTCTTTGTGATCTAATTTGTGGAGGCGGGTATTAGATTTGTAGACGATCTCTTTAACAATTTAACGTTTTATTCAAGAAATTGAGATAAGTTTTCCACGTTTTTTTTTATCGTAACTTAATATAGGTACGTTAACATTTACGCTTATTGCAGGCAATATGTCATCCGTTATTGAGGAAATATTGAATTACTAGCCAGACCAAAAACCAAATTCTTAGGTTTTACATATCAGTATACTCTTACATTGCAGTTTTTGTATTTATTCTCACAAAAGAGACATTTTCCGCAGTAAAAAGTATCCTATATGTTGACCCGGTTATTATCATACCAAATTTCATCAAAATTCCTCCAGTAGTTTTTCCGTGATGCGGTAACAGACAGACAGACAGACAGACAGACAAAAATTCTAAAAACTATAGATTCGGCCTCTGTATCGATAATAATGTCTATTTCAATAAGACTTTCCAAAAAATATGTAATGTACAGATTTGGCTTAGTAACAATTTTATTATATGTATAGATTAATCATAAGTATTTAATTAACAAAATTATATCCAAACTGAATTTAAAAATACTTTAGACTATGGCACTCGTAAATGGTACGTAAATATGTGAGAAATGATATTTATTGAAATAAAAGAGATATAAATATAATCAAAGATAGAGTAAGATAAGATTAGATCATTAGACTTACCTAATGGCTGATGACAATACGAATCAACATTGCTCTTTTATGATTTAATTTTAATGTTTATAATATTGAATATATACTACAGGTATATTAAGAAATAGACTTTTACTGTTATTGTTAACTTTCTAGACTTTAATAATAGCAATTTACTCGCCTTTAAATTAATTGATTGAGGTAAGAGGATATATGAATTCTAAAATAGGCTTTGTCTAATACTGCTTCATGTTATAATCTGATTCCACTTATCAGAACGCGTCAATACGTCATGATTGCTTCAACTGCGGCATATTGCAGGCGCTTATTGATTTTTACTATCTAAACCTTGATACGATCATTATGAAAATGCGTCTGTGTATTGAAAGAGACCTAATGAAAGAAAGGTATCATGTCTTATGTACAATATAAAATGTGAAATAGGAAAAGCCGTTTTTTGCAGTATTTTAGAGAAATCATAGTATGTCATGTGTGTAAGTGGTATTGCCTTCTATGCTGAAGGTCGCGGATTTGAGTCTCGTTATTAGAATAATACCTCTTGTACTGTACACTTCAATATAAATCGTGGTTGACTTTTCCCGCACCTATAATAATAATAATTATGTCTTAATCTCGTATAACCGTTTAGTATTTGATAAATCACAAATGATTTAGTAGGCAATATAAGTCCACAATCGCAGTGAAACTATAAATGTATACACTTTATAATTTCTTACTTTATTTTATTGCTTTGGGGGAAAATCTTCTAATTAAGATCTGCAGAAAGGAGTTTACTCCCGTGAATCTTCCAGGACACCGGCTAAAATAGCACAAGCTCACAACCTTACCTTATAGGATCACTTCATTGTCCATCTGTCTGTCTGTTTATCAAGAGACTTTTTCTTAGAAACACGTGTGGTATAAGTATAAGTATGGTAAGGTATCAAGTTGAAATTAATGTCAATTAGTTAGATCTGCAATTTCATACAGCTTAAAATTAAACTTATAAGTCAACGCAATCAAAAGATATATAAGGTAATTTCCGTTGACTTATGAAAGACAAGAAGCAATGTCTTATATCATAAGCAAAGGGAAATCCGCAAACCGTAAATTTGTAGATACGTCACAACAAAATATACTTTTGCGATTATAAACTTACTAGCGACTCACCCTCGCTGAACGTTCGTTCGATCGTCCGGTTCGTCCCTAGCTTGCTTCCTAATACAAACTTTCATCTCCATTTTCGCCTCCTTTAGGGGATGATTTCCAGGATAAAAAGTATCCTATGTCCTTCCTATGGTCTCCAACTATTTTCTTACCAAATTTCATCTTAATCGGTTTAGTAGATCCACATTTTACCCCTACAACGTCACAAACTCACAATACACAAACTTTACCTCTTTATAACATTTGTATAGATTTTAATGTTTTATTCTACGGCACCCTCGGTTTTTGAGTCAGACTCGAACTTGTCCGATTTTGTGTCGATAATAGACTATTATATATTAATCCCTGTAAACTTCTGTAATATTTTGTTAGAATTTGGGGCGGAATGGATTCATGTCTGACAAGTAGTCATTAACAAATGTTAGGCTTCTTACTGTGGTTTCACAGGCGTGTTTCTAAAGCAAAGTTTGGAGCAGTAGTTTTCAAGATTGCCTTCATCAAACAAACTTAGAAAGCAGTTTTACGACTACAGTAATAATTAAGCCCTTTATTCCAAACAAATGCCTTGACAGAGTATTTTTTTATTTACAATAGGATGTTTCGCAGTTCGGTGTGCCTCTTGGCATAGGCCTCCTCTAACATCTTACATTGAGTTCGGTCACGCCGCACCTTCCTCGAATGGGGTCCAGTTAGTTTTATGTCATCTTTCCATCTGGTTTATTGGCGTCCTCGTTTGCGTTTTCCGTCCTTGGGGTAGCAATCAGAAAAAATTTTGTTCCACTTTTCCTGAGTATCTTGAGTTTTACTATTATTGAGCGCTAAATATCTTAATGTATCTATCATAATAATCTTTTATATTTTTTTCCTATTTGTATCATTCATACATACATATATCTTAGTATATATAATTCTTATGTACGTGTGTTTGTCACCTTACTCCTCCTAAAGGGCTAGACCGATTTGGATGAAATTTTGTGTGTATATTTCAATGGGCTCCTGGATGGGTTGAAAACGAAATTGGACCCGGTAGGTGGTGCTGCTGTTAGTGTGTAATATAGTTTGTCTTTTTAATATTTTGAACGCGGGCGAAACCTCGGGTACTGCTAATCTATAAATATAATAAAATTGTAACTAAGCCGAATCTGCACATTAAATATTTTTGGGAAAATCTTATTGAAATAAACATTATTATCGATACAGAGGCCGAATCTATAGTATTTAGAATTTGTGTCTGTCTGTTACCGCATCACAGAAAAACCACTGGAGGGATTTTGATGAAATTTGGTATAGTGATAGCTGGTTATCCGGGTCAACATATAGGATACTTTTTACCCTGGGAAAATATCACATTTCTGAGAAAAAATATAAATACTGCAATGAAAGGAGTATACTAATATGTAAAACCTAAGAATTTGGTTTTTGGTCATCTGAATTCGGGCGGAGTCGCGAGCAATGCTAGTTTACTATAAAAATATTTGCTATTCTAATTTCCACAAATGTCACATGTCATTGCCAACATTAAATTGAAATGTTCAGTGCACGTTACAGCGACTGCACACAGTGTATTTCTAATCGCTTGTTAGTATGCTTGTTTTTATTATTTAGAAAATATTTTAAACTAGGCCATATGAAGCTGGTAAAGTTTCAATCTCGATAATATTTACTTTAAAATTATTTAGTTTATGTATTCCAATTTTATTTTAGATCTAGGAAACTTTTTGAAAAGTAAGGAGTAATGAAAACATGTTCCAATTTCTTAGTAATACTCATTTTATAATAATTTATAAAAAGCATATAAACTTATAATATTAATATATAATAATTTATAATATAAATATAAAATATATAATAATAAATTTATAATAACTATATTGTTAATTTATTATGAATCTAGCATAATATTAAATGTATGTATTCAGCCCTTTTTTTTTAATGTCCCACTGCTGGGCACGGGCCTCCCTTCAATACGAGGGGCATCAGGCCATAGTCCACCACGCTGGCCAAGTGCGGGTTGGTGGACTTCACATGTCTTTCGAAGACTTGCTGCGTTCTCTCAAACATGTAGGTTTCCTCACGATATTTTCCTTCACCGTAAGACAAGTGGTAATCATGTTAGAAATGATTCGCACATGTAAATATCAGAGGTGCGAGACCCGGGATTTGAACCCACTTCACTCGGTTTCCCAAGCGAGCGCGTTACCACTAGGCTACCACTGCCTTTTTTAATATTAAATACTAGTGACATACCTTCGCTTCGCTCGGGTGCATTCGTAAGTCTAAAAAGGTACTTGTTTAACGCTCATTCTGTTAGTGGAAATCTTATTAAAAACCTTGGAATCTTTATCAAAAAGGTTGGCTTAGAAGAAGTAAACGGAGAGATAGACAGGTACAACTATTTAATATAAGGACTTTACGGATCTTCCAAAATTAACTTTTACTCTGTAACCGGGTTTTCAATAGTTTTATCATTAAGCCTTATAAATGACTAGCATTGCCCACGGCTTCGCCCGCGTTCAGATGACCAAAAACCAAATTCTTAGCTTTTACAGATCAGTATACTCTTACATTGCAGTTTTCGCATTTTTTCTCAGAAATGAGACATTTCCCCGCGGTAAAAAGTATCCTATATGTGAACCCGAATAACCAGCTATCAAATAGCAAATTTCATCAAAATCCCTCCAGTGGTTTTTCTGTGATGCGGTAACAGACAGAGAGACATACAGACAGGTAGACAAAAATTCTCAAAACTATAGATTCGACCTCTGTATCAATAATAATGTTTATTTCAATAAGATTTTCCAAAAAATATCTAATGTACGGATTCGGCTTAGCTACAATTTTATTATATGTATAGATGAAACCCAATTACATAATAAGTGTTCATTAGCACTTTGCTATACATATACTTCGTCAATTTAGCTAGAAGGTAGGTACTATATTATATAGTAGGTAATTGCGAATAGGTACATTCAGACAATACAATTGCTTCTTCCTGTTCTCAGGATATAATAATAGGACCTTCATGCATACTTTGAATTGAATTGAATTTGTTATACTAAGCCGTTTTATCTAGATGTATAGACAAAGGTATGTTATTCATAATTGAAATTATCTTTTTTTCTAAGTGGAAATATAACTACATATCTGCCTTATAATTGTATTTTAAATACATTTTATAGCTACTTGTTGTTAAATATACGAACGTTATAATCTATAGTTAAGTAAGAATCTATAGTTTTTACAATTTTTGTCTGTCTGTCTGTCTGTCTGTCTGTTTGTCTGCATGTCTATCTGTATGTCTGTCTGTCTGTCTGTCTGTTACCACATCACAGAAAAACCACTAGAGGGATTTTGATGAAATTTAGTATGATGAGCTGGTTATCCGGATCAACATATGGGATACCTTTTACCGCGGGAAAATATCTCATTTATGAGAAAAAAAATACAAAAACTGCCTTGTAAGAGTATACTAATATTTAAAACCTAAGAATTTGGTTTTTGGTTATCTGAACGCGGGCGGAGCCGCGGGCAATGCTGGTTTACTATACATACCTAATCAAATATTTTCGAAGTCGGTGTGCTTTACCTTATATGGCTGGTTTATTTTTCCCTTTTTAGTGTAGATATAGTAGTAGCAAAGTAAAAAGAAAGTATTTTAATAAAATATTCGCTTAAACCGCTTGAGTTACTTTGATGCCAATTTTTATACGAAGACTTACAATTTTTTTTTACTTTTTAGTGCTTATTTTGAAGTCGGTTTTTATTTTTTTGTTAAAAAGTTTTTATTTAATAAATAATCAAAATATAGTTATCAATTAAAACATCCTTTATTACTTTCGATAAAATTTATATAATTAAATAACGTGGAAATGCTGAAATATATTTTATTATTTGTACCAAAGAACAACACCTAATACAATATTTCAGTTGACCATTCTTCTTTTCTTAGTCATTGGACATGTCACTAAATTACTACTTACACTAAGGCGTTGATGAATCAGTCAGGATAAGTAGTTTTACATACTTGTGACCATCAAGGTAACGCATGAAATAAAATACCAAGAATTTAACCACACATGAAAACGAAAATATAAAAAAAATACATTTTTTTTTATATGTTGGACATAAACGCACAGCACCATCTAGTTCCATGGTAAGCTACGAGGCTTGTGTTATGGATACCAGATAGTTGATACACTACATATACATAACTTTAAATACATACGTACATATTATAAATATAAACACCCATGACTGGAGTACAAATATTCGTGTTCATCACACAAATGAATGCACCCAGCGGGACTCGAACCCGCGAGCGCTGGCACAGCAAGTAGGGTCACTACAAACTGAGCCAAACGTGTCGTCAATTGGTAAAATTGGTATGTAAGTATTGTATAAAATTACGTGAAATGTCAACCTTTCCCTGAAGACGACGCGAAATGCTTCACTTCACTTATATTAACATAAATTACATTTAGTTACAGGTAATTTGAAAATACGCAATAATCGCTTACATTTTAGCAAGCTTCAAAAGATAACCAGTTTTGATTTACCTACGAGTACGTCGTATCTACGCAAACGTAAATAAAGCGTATAATATATATATATATATATATATATATATGCATGAAGGCTTTAATCATGCCCCAATATTCTTTGTTTGCGATGTGATATATTTTAACTCCCGATGCAAAAAGATGGGTGTTATAAGTTTGACGTCGATGTCTGTCTGTGTGTGTGTGTGTCTGTCTGTGGCATCGTAGCTCTCAAACGGATGGACCGATTTTGATGCGGTTTTTTCATTTGAAAGCCAGTTTATTGCGGTGGTTCTTAGCTATGTTTGGTTAATATCGGCCCAGCAGTGTTAGAGTATCAGCTCTTTACCGAAGTGATGTAAGGCATTTTGACGTATGATTACTCGATTAAGTGCTTCACGCGTGCCAGTGTAATCGTTAAATGACAAATAATTTACGTAGGGGTTTTTTTTTAATTTATAATTAACACTTAACACAATATTAATTTATTAAAAAGTCAATTTTATTAAAGCGTGAAAACTAGCATAATTATGTGATGACTATCCTGTCATGTGACTTGTATGGCCATAGGGAGCACGATGAGCGACGTTTCGAGTATACGCAGAGGCCTGTGTTCGTAGTGAGGTACTCGTGTAGGTATCTTAGTTACCTTAGAAAAAAAATCAACTATAATTAGTTTTATTAAAAAGATTATTTAAAATTTAGGATAATAATTTTATTATATTTCTAGACGATGAATTTTATTGTATTTCTAAACGATAAATGAAATGAATGACGATGTCCCTATAATGCATACCAAACTATTAATTTCAACTCAGTATCATGTGTGTATTTCTAAACCTCGTTACAGTGTGCCGAGTCATTGGTTCGCAGTTAAGTTCCCCTAAGTTCCGCTGGCCGGCAGCCAACCGGTTGACATGTCTAACTAGAACTAGTTCACTCTTGATTTTAGGAATTCTAAATAGGCTATTGAATATATTATATCGATCGCTTCACCTAACAAAGTATGTAGTTAAATTTTATAAATAACAAACTTATTGTTAACTAGCGATTCACTATCGCTTCGCTCGGGTTCGTCCCTAGGTTGATTTTCCATATATATTTTTATCCCAATATTCACCTCCTTAAGGGATGATTTCCGGGATAAAAAGTATCTTATGTCCTTCGCAGGGTCTCAAACTATCTTCTTACCAAATTTCATCTAAATTGGTTCATTAGATCAAAAGATTACCCCCTAAAACCTCACAAACTCACAAGCTTTTCCTCTTTATAATATTACTCGTAGTATAGATATAGGATTTAGTGCGGTTAAATCTCTCATTTTAATTGGAAAATCCATAATTTAGTTCAAACGCAAATCGCTGGTCTATAATAAATATTCTATATTCTACACTTACAATAACAATTTTTATCTATTGAAAACGTACCTAGAGATGCACCTACAATTGCAAGTTGAACCTAAAGTCTTAAAATAAACTGTGTATAAATAATTATTCTGTTAAGCATCATCTAATCAAGCAAGAAATTTTGGTATGTCAATACATATTGTAATTCATCATTTCACATGACGAGTCATTTATTCCATTATATATTAAATTATACTAAAAGTTAGTCTAGTCCGCATTCGGCAAGCAAGAAGCTCGGGCGCGCTCACATCATATCATATCATTTTAATCATTTTAATATATCAGTTTATTACTAATAAATCAACCATTTAATACATTCTCAGTAGACTCTATCAATTTACATCTATCAATAACCCCCACAGTCAGTGTGTACATACTGGGGGCTATGATGACTAAGGTGAAAAATAACGCAAAAAAAAATACAGTCGAATTGAGAACCTCCTCCTTTTTGAAGTCCGTTGAAAAAGTAAACAAAAAGTGGACTATGTCATGCAGAGTAGTCTTTAAAAATAACAGGTTCACAGAAGCCAGCGTAATCTTTTAATTAAAGAACCGAAGAGTGCTAATAATACGGCTGGTTGGATTCTTAGCGGATTTAAACGTGTTTCAAGGTGAATAGGTTTAAGCGTTTAAGGAATTTGCTTTTTAAAATGTGGCAATGGAATAATTTACGGATTATTAACACCTGACGCAAAAACGACGGGGTTTTATAAGTTTGACGTGTCGGTGGCATCGTAACTCCCGAACGGATGAACTGATTTTGATTTAGTTTGTTTTTTGTTTGAAAGGCGAATTAGTCGGGAGTGTTCTTAGCTATATTTGATTAAAATCAGTCCAAGTAGGTCGGTTTTTTTTTAATTTTTAATTTATCCTGTGGCAATTTTAAAGTCATCAGACCATCTAGCTAGGTCTGCCTATGTTTCTTTTCGCCTCATGGCATTCATTTAAACCGCTTGTTATATATTAATTAATTTTATATGGCTTCACGTTTTCTAGTTCAATTTAAATATCAAATCGGTAATAAATCAGTATAATAAACTTAGTGGGCAGCGCTAGAAATATTATTCTGCATCATGTTATAAAGTTATTTAGGCTACATTCTACAACACGACATCGCTCTTCCAATGCACTAAGGAATTTAGCTTAAACCGTTTTCAATTTAAAATAATATATAAAGGAATAAAAAAACTGCAGTTGTAAATATTATCTATGAAACGTTGTTAGTGATGTTCCTATTTGCATAGTTTTTATAGATTTTTATAATTATATTCTGATGTAATATGCGTTTATAAAAATTGTCAAATTTTTTAATTTAATTTTTTAAATTAATTGAAGTTTTACTTTATGTATAAATAATGTATATACATAATTAAAACATGCTTAAAAAATATTGGCGCCAATACGCCAATATTTTTTATTCTACGTACTGCGAAAATTTGTTCGTGTTTAATAGTAATAAACGAGTCCTCAAGTTTTCTAACCTACTTTTTGTTGATACCAATCGAGATAAGTTTGTGCCTGTGATACAAATACAGAAATGGACATCTCGTATTAGTTGACTTGTATATCAGTTTGTTTGTATTTTTACTGGCACTTCACTTTTTCACTTCACTAGTTTGGTAGCAGTGCAAAAAGTGGCACATTGTCTTAATCAGACTAGGATAAACATTTATAATGCGTTTCGTGTAACAGTCGATGTAAATAAACAGATAAACTGTTCTAATCGATTCTGTAACGTTCAGGGTTCTTTCTTTGCAATAGGATTGTAGAATCAGCTGTTTTTATAATAATAAAAAATAAAATATTTGATTTTAGAATAATTTGATTCTAAAGTATCTATCTACTTAAAATTGCAAAATACAGCAAAAAAGGTGGTAATGGCCCGTGTCCAAAAAAAAAGACCTGACCAGAAAGCTTTTCACCTTCCGTAATCCGAGAGGTATTTGTCACCGAGATATAATTTAATCTAAAGCATTGATTGAAGGTATTTGCGGAAAGACTGGATGGGCCCACCATGGGGAGGTTTATCAAGTTACATGTACAAAATGTGACTGGATCAATCTCCCTGTGGTAGCTATTTATTGATTTATTTCTTTTGTTTGTATTTTGTTTTACTAACATAGTTCTTAAGTAATTATATTGTACTAACCAACTATGAGCCTATGTTGCTTGATATTAAAAGATTTTTTTAAATTTTATTTATTTATTGAAAAAACAGAATAGTTAACGTTTATAATGCTTTATGGCATTTATTGCTCACCAGAAAACGAGTTGCAGTCGTAAATCATGAGATCAACGATGCGATTTCTGTGTTGTCTTTTCAGATAACTACAACACATTAAGGACGCTTCTTTCGAACAACAATAATTTTCGGGCTTTGATCTTAACATATGTTACTTAAAACTTAACATACACAACTTAAAAATCTATACATATAATAAAATTGTAACTAAGCCGAATCTGTACATTAAATATTTTTTGGAAAATCTTATTGAAATGAACATTATTATCGATACAGAGGCCGAATCTACAGTTTTAAGAATTTTTGTCTGTCTTGCTGTCTGTCTGTCTGTTACCGCATCACAGAAAAACCACTGGAGGGATTTTAATGAAATTTGGTATGGTGATAGCTGGTTATCCGGGTCAACATATAGGATTTTTTACCGCGGGAAAATATCTCATTTCTGAGACAAAATACAAAAACTGCATTGTAAGAGTATACTTATATGTAAAACCTAAGAATTTGGTTTTTGGTCATCTGAACGCAGGCGGAGCCGCGGGCAATGCTAGTAAGTAATAAAAGTTAAACGATTGCTTATTTATTTTCTAGAAACGATAACAATTCTAAGAACAATAAAATAATTTTTTTATGTGTTAATCAATTTATATTCGTTCACTTGATTGATATTGTTTGATACTAATGTTTTTATTATGGTATACCTACATAATACTACCCGGTCTTATTTTGCTTAGGTATAAGTGATTAAAACTTGTGAGTAAAAGATGTCGTACCGCTAGACAATACATTAATGATAGACACCAATAAAATAAAAGTTTAAATAATACTTTCTTAGATTATGCGAATATTTGATATTTTAAATAAAACTATCTTTTCGGATTATTTGATTTTGTTTATTGATTGCCTGTGGGTAGGCACTGTCTGTAACAAGTATATAACGCCTTTGAGACATCTAAAACTTTAGTCTCTCCCGTGATCATAATTGCTGTAAAGCATTCAAAACGTTGGGAACCAAAAATCAAAATAAATAATCGAAATAATCCGAAAAGATAGTTTTATTTAGAATTAAAATTTATATTATATGAACATGATTATTAATTATTTCTCAGATCTGTTGGTTTCAAAGCTTTTGAATAGGGGCAATTGAAATCATCTGGTTTAAGCTTGGGTATATTCAGTGTTCTATTCAGCATATGTACGTACTTACATCTTCTTTTCTTTAGGAATTGTTATCCTAGGACTACATATATTATGTGTATTATGTATTAACAAACTAATATTTTTTCTGACATAGTTATCTTAGTATATTCTATCAATTTCGGCAAACAATATATTGATGTCGATGAGAATATATATAAAAATGTTGCATTATTATAATCCTAAGAACATAATTAATATAATAAGAACACACGCAAAAGAAGAACACAGAATTTTCGTAGAACTTCCTTTTCCTGTCTCAGATATTATGCAACTTTTTGGAAAAAAACATCTAATAATATATGATACAAAATTACTTATAATATTACTAAACAATAAAGACGGGTGTGTTTGTAACAAGTGATATTTGACTCGCACATCGATAGTAAAACCTGTTTGAAATTAAAATTATTTAAAAAAAAATATTTGGAGATGTGACTTCCCTGCGATTATATCGTAAGTTATGTGGTTGGTATATTTTATAGGATCTATCAAATATTAACTAGGTATAGGTAAAACAACAAAGTAAAGTTAATTTAAATGCAGTTTAACTTATTTAATAGTTCCGTGACCCAATATAAATCTAGGTCATTTATCGATGAAAATGAATTCGAATTTGCACTGCGACACTATAGTAAACACAATGACGACGAATGTTTAGTGCTCATTAACTTTATTATATATTATTGATATATAATTGATATTAATTTGTAAAAGTAAATAATACTGATTTTTAAAATTTAAATAATTCTGGGTAACATTGAACCGCTTAAGAGACACTTTACTATGGTTTGACAATAATAATTTGTACAGAATGACAATACTGTGATTGTGATTTAAGTGATCTTTTGACGTCTGTAATTGGCAGTTACATTGAAAAATATATAAATTACGAGAATGTGTGAGATCTGAGATATAGAGGTGTGGTCCAAAGTTATTTAACTTACCAAAGTTAAATTGACTTTGGGGAACATTCGATCATCATTTTTTTCGCACTTTAAATCTCTGTACTTTTCTTGAACTATTTGACATTAAAGGTAACTTTGAAACATATGTACCAACAACCACACAAAGCTGCAAGGCGGCAAAAAAACAACTGTTTCATTTGACAAATTAAATTGTCCGTCTGTCAATTTTATTTTCGGTTCACCATCGCTTCGCCCGGGTTCGTTCCTAGCTTGCTTCCCAGAGCAAACTTTCCTCTCCATTTTTACCCCAACTAAAACTATCTTCTTACCAAATTTCATCGAAATCGGTTTAGTAGATCCAGAGATTACCCCTTACAACGTCACAAACTCACAATTCACAAATTTTACCTGTTTATAATATTAGTATAGACTAATATTATTATAGGATACATGCATTTACTACTTTATTGTCCGACGATTTTATTTTATCCTTTAACGGAAACCAACAAGTACAATATTACATAAATAATAAATTAGACGACACATAAGCCAACCAAGTTTCCACTTATAACTAATACAAATAAGAAGCAGAAGACAAAAGCAGAAATACAATGAACAACTAAAACAAAAAAATAATAATTAAACACTGAATTACAAAATAAAAAAAAACACAGAATAAAATAAATTATAAATTGTTTTTAAAAAAAATGCATTCGTCTAGAGTTTGTTCTAAAGTTACAACAATATAAATAAAATTACATTAAACTAGCGCCGCCCGCGTTCAGATGACATAAAACCAAATTCTTAGGTTTTACATATTATTACACTCTTACATTACAATTTTTGTATTTTTTCTCAGAAATAAGATATTTTCCCGCGTTAAAAAGTATCGTACATGTTGACCCGGATAACCAGCTACCACCATACCAAATTTCATCAAAATCCCTCTAGTGGTTTTTCCGTGATGCGGTAACAGACAGACAAAAATTGTAAGATATATAGATTCGGCCTCTGTATCGATAATAATGTCTATTTCAATAAGATTTTCCAAAAAATATTTAATGTACGGATTCGGCATAGGTACAATTTTATTATATGTAATACATATTATAGATAATGCCGACTGAATACTCGTACATAGGTATAACCTCTTCGTTTTTGGACGTTGCGTGAAAAGCTATATAACTTTTTAAACGTCTGTTTATTTAAACTAGCTAAGTAAACAAAATAGGAAGTTTAAAATAGGTTCGTTTACACATTTAAAGCTTAAACTATTATATAAAATTACTTTTTCAATGTAATTTCTTATATTCCCCATTTTCCGTTCATATTGTAATAACGCATTACACGCGTTACGTTAAAATAGTATAGAGATTTTATTAAGCCAATAATTGACCATTTTGTACTTGACATTGGGATTTTTTTTTCTCATTTAACATGAAGGCCTTCAATAAATGGAATATTGTATGTATGTATGTAATATGTATGGTTAACATTTAACACGTGTCATTGATCATTAAACTGCACTTTAATAATAAATATAAATAAATATTAAATAATAAATAAACTAAATATAGATTACTAATTAATATTTTTAAAATTGTAATAATTATAATAATAATAGTAAAAATTTAACAAATAATTTTCCATATTCAATTATAAAACTAATTAAAATTATAAAAATGTTTAAAGTTAAAAAAATATTGTAAGGTAATTGTTGCAATTTTCATTTTGTTAATTGTGGGTAGGCTGTCTGTAACAACTATACCTTTGAGGCATCTAACACCTCAGTCTCTCCCGTGACCATGAATGCTGTAAAGCATTCGAAACGTCGGGAACCAAAAATCCAAATAAATCCGCGAAACAATCCGAAAAGATAGTTTTATTTAAAATAAATGCGTTATTAGTTATGATAAATTAATAAAATATGAATGTTTCAATCGTATCGTTGATAAAATGAGCTTGTATAAACCGGCTTTTCATCTTGATTATTACCTACACCTGCCAAGAGTCATGTAATTAATCAATTATTTCGCTTCATTACCCAACTGATTCGTCTCATGCTAAAAAATTTTTGTTCATTTCGGTATTAATAAGTAAAATACGGTTTGACCTTTTTAAATTGTAAATCTTCACAGGGCGTCAGTGAAGCGAGCTTTTTTATAACTGGGGCCTCTGTAAATCCTTTTATTTTTTGTATACAAGGTGTAATTTGCCACTTTTGTTATGAAATTTTAATATCATGGTGCTTACTTCCTGTACACTAATATACTTTAGTATTCATTAAAATATATATTTTATAATTTTTATATTTAATAATGAGTTCAATTATAATTATTGAAATTATGTTTTGCAAATAGTTTGTTTGGCAGTTTGTTGTTATTTAAAAGTATTGGTGATAATATGACAAGGAATTATTGAAGAATTAATATGAAGTCATCTTCAGTATATCAATAGCTTTGTTAATTTTTTTTGCACATGATCATTATTTTTAACCTTGGAATTGTTATGGTAGGACGATCTACAAGTAATAAATAATAATTTGATAGTGGCGCTTATAGTATTAAGCTTTCAACGGATTTTAAATATTTTTTCCATTTATTATTTCTTTTGCAAATAAAGTAAATTTTAAAGAAATGCGGCCGGTATAACCACGTGCACTTAAACTCTTAGCTTAATATAAAATCTTATGAAAAACAATACATCTATTAAAAAGTAATATATTTTCATTAAGTAGGACATTACATTTAATAATATATTTATTTATTTATTACTGGCGACTTACCCTTCCTAAGTGCGTTTTAACGGTTAGTATAGAATATAAATATAAATAAATAGGTATAAAAAAATACATAGATTTTTTTATTGTTTATAATTTTTTTTAAATTAAATAAACAATGAAAATTTAAATAAAAAGAATCTTTTTTAAATTGTTGATAATAAAATGAAAAATAACATTTTTTTATTTTTTCAACGTTAATCGATTCTGACGCCTTTTGACGAAGAATATTTCCAAAAAAGGAAAAAATCTCAAATTTATAGTTTAACAATTATCACACTTTTTTTTTAACGTTGGGAAATGCATTTACGCACGACGTGTGGGACTCACCGGCGTAATACAGCCAGTACTACCCACTAAAACCCAACAACACCTTCCCCCGTCTTAATGGGGCGTCGCAGGATCGCTTACGCATTCAACTACGACGCCCCGACGGCAGGTCTGCCGACGCAGACCACCACAACCATGGGGTTGCTCCACAGTCCACTCTGCTATCAGAGAAGTACCAGGAGCAACCTGCATGGTACACCGCCCCCCAAAGAGGGCCACCTCCCACCGCCCACCGAAGTGGGCAACCTCCCTGTGCGTTTCTTAGCTTCGCGCCCGGTTGAAGTGCCGGGCACTACTGAGCCCCCCCACCACGACAAGGTGAACGCACGTTGGGGGGGAATAATTATCACACTTGCAATGTTCATGTTCAAGCAGAAAAAAAATATTAATTAATTATTGCATAACTAATTGAAAACTGGCGATAAAAAATGTTTATATATTTAAATTATTGTTCATTTATCTATCCAGTAAGCCCCTGACTTTTCATTTCTTAAATTTTATATTTAATATGTTAAAATATTTTTTATTGATAAAGTGTACGAAGTAGGTGTGGCTTGCGCAAACCAGAGAATCCATTTTAGGCCGTATTTTCATACCTTTAGGAAAATTATAAATATTGATCCTACAGTTCCGGAAGCCAAACTTTTTTTTAGGATTTTTTTTTTAATCTTTTTTTAGATTTGAAAAACCTCAATAAATTTTTGAGATATTTGCAAAAAAAAATTACACCACCTTTTTAATTTTTAGTTAATTGCTTATAACTTTTGCAAATTTTGCAAGAACTGAACTAGATTTTTTTTTCAAAAATCATCTACATGCCTTTCCGAATCGAATGATATCTCATTCAATTTTTTTCCGAGACTACTGAACAAAAGTTGACCAAAAAGGCACTCGTTGACTAGACTAGAAGACCAATAATTACTGATGAATAATCTTCTTTAAATGTTGATAATTTAAGCATGATTTTTACAGTCCAATAGGCTATATAGATTCTATTTAAAAAATATAATCATGACGACATAATCGAAAATAAATCCAGTTGTTTTACAGGGGCAGTGTCGGTCGAGTAATAAAAGCCCTGGGCAACAAGCGAACGGTTTCAGAAAAAATTAGTTTACTGAATGTTCCTTTAAAAGAAAATTGTTTTTACTCGCACGTATAAATACTTTAGTAAAAATATATAATTCTTTATGATTGAATGTTATGTCTTTTGTTTTAAAAGCTTTCTTTTAATTTAAGTTAGAATTTCTCGCTGCAATGAAGCTCTTGAATTGGAAATCGTCTTTATGTCGTTCAACTGTCTTCTAAGTAACCTCATTACTTTCCTCTGAATAATATCGTCATAAAACCACAATTAAATTTTTGAATACATTACCCATAGTAAAACCAGAGTCGAGATCGCCTAAGGTTATTAGAACATCAAACTGTGGTATGAATAATTTATACTTGTTCTAAAGCTGCTACAATTATTCTTTTCTTTGAAGTCTTTGTAACGTTTCATGTTTATAACTATCTTTTCAGAAGCACTGTTCAATTTTAATAAAACTTTGCGTCAGTGGTTCACATTACAGGCTAAGTTATAGATTTAAAGTGGAGGCGTTTAACGGGAATATTGCATAGGTTTTTTTGTTTTTTTTTTTATATTCAAATATATTTTTCACAGTTTTGAATCATGCGTAAACAACGAAGGACAATATGTTAATATTGTCACGAATATTTGTAATGTCACATATAATTTCACCTCGTTACCGAATACCGTGACAAGTATCTTATATCTTTAAACGAGCAATTCTTGTATGTATATATATATATATATATATATATATATATATATATATATATATATATATATATCGGAAACGGCTCCGACGATTTTCATGAAATTTAGTACCCAGGGGGTTTTGACTTTCGGGGGCGCTAAATCAATCTAGATTAGTTTTATGTCTGGGAAAATGCGTATTTTCCCGTTTTCGTGCGGTTTTGTTTCGCATTATTCCACGCAAAATATGGTCGCTAATTCGCACGCTTGGGCGTAAGCATCGTGGTTAAGCGGCCAAGGTGCAAGATCAACAATCACAGGTGTCCAGGTTCGAATCTCGGTCGCATACAAAGTTTCACTTTTGTTTTATTTTTAACATTTATTCAAGTTTTTAATTTAAAAAAAAAAGAAAATTGTACTTTAGGCCAAAAACTCCGAGCGTAGCTCGGTCACCCAGGTACGTAAAATAATAAAAGCATTATGGAAGTAGCATGAAAATTGCAGGCTATAATCTCTTTATGACTGAGATACGCCGCCATATCTCAGATTAATAATCATTATGTGAGACATACGAATTTGAGCCATCCTATACAAATGTTTACTTAGCTAATACCTGTCTAGTTAAACTCCGCTGAGTCAACATTAGCGACGGAAGAGCGGTCTGACCTACTTAGAAATTCCTTTCTGCCGCTGGTGGCTATAACATTTTCTGTAAACGCTAACCGTAACCGCGTTTACTCTTTGATTAGATGCGAAATTTTCACAAACTTTGTTTAAAAAAAAAATTATAATAAAAGATATAATAAGTGAAATTATTAATAATATTAATATGATTACACAAATAACTACTCATACAATTTGTTTGCTTATTTTAAATAAAACTATCTTGTCGGATTATTTCGCGGATTTATTTTAATTTTACTATACCTTTACCTTCCAGACATCTAACACCTCAGTCTCTCCCGTGACATGATTGCTCTAAAGCATTCGAAACGTCGGGAACCAAAAATCAAAAATAAATCCGCGAAATAATCCGAAAAGATAGTTTTATTTAAAATGTCAAATATTCGCGTAAATCTAAGAAAGTATTATAGTTTTGCTTATTATTTAGAAAAATACACGAATACCTAAATATGATATTTATAACATGACAATATGTAGATACTAGAAATAGATATATGTACGTACTTATGCGTACTTATTCCCAGTAGAAATATAGGTACATATCTAAGCCTCCATCCACCTGCTCGTGACGTGGCTCATGTAAGTAATTAAAAGCAAACATCATTAAAGAAATTTTAATATTTATTCAGCTCTACTAACACGAAAACTTTATAAAATAGTCATAATCGCTGTCAGATAAATCTACGTTAGTTTATTATATCAAGGAGAATCGAAAATCCTTTGCTTGCTGTATATGTTAGCTAGCGCTGCTCGGCGTGCTCGAACTGCCTCGGTGGTGTAGTGGCTAGCATGTACGGCTGCACACTCGGAGGTCCTGGGTTCGAGTCCCGGGTCGGGCCAAGTTTAGTTATTGAGTCTTTCTGTATAGTAAGTCTCAGTAACAGCCCGGAGTTGGGAAGTTGGGGGTGTTTCACTCCCGTGCCTCGGAGAGAACGTAAAACCGTCGGTCCTGCGCCAACACTCTCTCCGGTCGTGTCGAGCAGTCGTCCCGCCGGAGTATGAGAGTGACAGGAATAGAGAGTGTACTTGTGTCTGCGCGTACACTAGTGCACTATAAATATCTCCTGCGCAGTTGGCTAGTCTCAATGAGATTGGCCGCTGTGGCCAGAATCGGCTAGGAGAACATCATAATCATTAGCTAGCGCTATAGTATAAAAAAAGATTTCTAATTATAACTACATCATTTCATCATTTTTTGTGAGGCAAACAGTGAATGTTCAGTTTTCCGCCAAAATTCTATTCATCTTTGTGTTTGTTATTTTGATTAGTTTAGAACAAGCTGGACCAACTTGGCCCAGTGTAGAGCCAGCATTATGAAATGTAGTTAACACGTCACAGCGTGGACATTTTAATGCGCAAGCTTAACAGATAGCTTTGCTGTCCTCTGTTCAGAAACATAGGTCGTGACTGTGAAGTTTATGTACTATTCGATATTTATGCACCCTCTGTAAATTCTCGTAAGCCTCTTAAACTTTACCCACTTTTTCTTTATTTCTGAATTGTATAAAATAAATTGTAAAAGTTTCTTTACGATTGGATTTTGTTACTTAAGACAAATTTTATGTACACAGAAATAGATTGAATGTACGCAATTAGAATTTTTAATGTATCATTTAATATCTACGAATAAAATACCTACCTTTTGTCTAAATAAACTATTTTTATAAATAACAATTAATGTACTCAAACTAAGATTCAAAAGTAAACAACATTATAATCTATACATGTAATAAAATTGTAACTAAGTCGAATCTGTACATTAAAATTTTTATTTTTTTTGGAAAATCTTATTGAAATAGTCATTATTATCGATACAGAGGCCGAATCTATAGTCTTTAGAACTTTTGTCTCTCTGTCTGTCTGTTACCGCATCACGGAAAAGCCACTGGAGGGATTTAATGAAATTTGGTGTGATGATAGCTGGTTATCCGGATCAACATATAGGATACTTTCTATTGCGGGAAAATATCTAATTTCTGAGAAATGTATACTAAACGTTAAAACGTTGTAATAAAAATAACAATGCATAAGAAATAGGAACTTATTTCACAGAAACTGAAACAAATTGATCGCAAAGGAAGCAGGCGGAAATTCGTATTCGAACTAAACTTAAAATCGCTGTTTGAATATCTTGAAAATAGGTTTAATGCGTACTTAATCCAATGCAGGAAGCAAACTGGCAAGTTAAGATAAGAAATACAAAGTTTTCAAAGACTTCTTTTTTCAAAAACTATAACTATACGAACGATTCACGCTTGCTCCACCCGGGTTCGGACACCCCGACACCGCGGCACCGCGATACGCCGACCCTCCGACTCGCCGGCCCTCTGAGCGGTGGCCATCCGAGCGCGGCGGCTCTCCTAGCAGCGGCTCTCCGAGCAGTGGTAAACCAAGCGGCGGGCCTCCGAGAGGCGGTCCTCCGACCCGCCGGCCCTCCAACTCTCCGGCCCTATAATAATGTGATGTGTCATATACATTGATATTTATGACATCAATATTTTTTTATTTTTCTATACGTCATGACTTATCCTACCTCAATACGACTATGATGCAATTAAGCACGGTTACAAAAGCCAATTTATAATTAAAATCAGTCAAGTGTGTAGCATTCGCGGTTTTTGTTGCAATTGAAATGAGAATTGTTTGAAACAATATTCAATTAAGGTGAAAAAATACATTTAAAATCTGTTAAAACTTTTAAGCTTCGTCGAACTTCCGAATTACAACACTAATTTAGTTTTACATATTTTTTTCGCTTGTATAGATAATATAGGCCCTTATCATTGAGATAAAAATATGTACAATTTACTAAGGCAAAAATTATTTAGTTTGGATGTTGGGAGTGATTTAAATAACTGATACGAGTCTGATTTTTATTATTAACTAGAGGCTCACCCTCGCTTCGCTTGGGTTCGTCCCTAGCTTGCTTTACAAAACAATCTTTCATCCCCATTTTCACCCACTTAAGGGATAATTTCCGGGATAAAAAGTATCCTATGTTCTTCCCCGGGTCTTAGACTATCTTCTTACCAAATTTCATCTAAATCGGTTCAGTAGGTCCAGAGATTGCCCCCCTACAACGTCACAAACTCACAAACTTTGCCTCTTTATAATAATTCGTCCCTAGTGGAAAACAAAAACAAAACTATCCCACGGGAACCGTACATTTTTTCGAGATAAAAAGTAACCTATATGCTATTTTAGACTATGATCTATCTCTCTGGCAAAATTAATCCAGATCCGTTCAGCCTTTCTGGCGTGATTGAGTAACAAACATCCACCCAAACTTTGCATTTATAATATTTATGGGATAGGTAATACATTACCAGTGAGTGCTTAGGCTATTTTTATTATGATTGGATCAGTAGTTTTCGTGATAAGGGTGAAGAGGTTCACCCAAACTTACAAACTTTTCTTTTTTATAAATTATAATAACTATAGATTTACGTATGTATAGCAAAGCAAATTTGGTTTCCGTTTTCCAAAGCACACTGCTTCGAACATGGTGAAAATTGGTAGAGAGAGTGGAAATCAATCTGTTTCTTTATCTTACCAGAGGATACAAACATTTACACATAATACTTTCTTAGATTTATGCGAATATTTGACATTTTAAATAAATCCCATCAAAAACATTCTGTAAAAAAATTGCAAGTCTCGCAACGTATTTCTCCTACCGCAAAAAGCTATGAGATGTAATGTAAAACCAAGTCGGTTAATTTATTCATTACCTATCTATGGAAGCATCCATCCGACAACTTTGTCATAAATCGTTACCGAATTAGTTAAGTTACAACATTTTATAGTGACCGTATTAATATTAGATATATTTATTTCTTTAATTAATAGAATGACTTGGCCATCGCACGGAAACATAATCACATAAGAGTCTACTACTTTAAATAGTCCTAATTAAACATATCATGACCAAGGTGGACCGACGACTCGGTTAATGTCGCTGGAGCCCACTGGATGCGGATGGCACAAGACTGGTTGTCGTGGATCTTTTTGGGGGAGGCCTATGTCCAGCTGTGGACATGTTTGGGCTGAGATGAACTGAACATAGCACTAGCGGGTCAAATTTATGCATACACTAACATAAATAATGCACTCAGAACGCTAATTTTAGGTAAATTTTGTTATTTGTAGATTCTATTATCATGTGCGATGGCCAAGTCATTCTATTAATTAAAGAAATAAATATATCTAATATTAATACGGTCACTATAAAATGTAACTTAACTAATTCGGTAACGATTTATGACAAAGTTGTCGGATAGATGCTTCCATAGATAGGTAATGAATAAATTAACCGACTTGGTTTTACATTACATCTCATAGCTTTTTGCGGTAGAAGAAATACGTTGCGAGACTTGCAATTTTTTTACAGAATGTTTTTGATGGGATCTCATTTCTTTTTGTAAATATTTCTTCTTTTTCTCTTTTCTTGTACTATTTCTTGTGTGTCAGCTAAGGACTTTTTAAAAGCCCACTCCTGGTCTCTGTGGGCTTTTTTCAGAGGCTTTGATATAGGTAACAAATTTTGACAAGTCTGGATGATAAAAAATCTAAGTCTATTGTATTGGGAAATTACGGACTCCTGGACTTTAATACTACTATCTTATGCATTAAGTATAAATATGTATAGTTAATTTAACGAATATTTTAATTTCATTGTTGACCCTAAATACCTACCCCGATACTGATATTCGACTTACATAAGTTTAATAAGACGTGTAGATTTATGTGTCTATCTGCAGCATCGTAGTTAAATCCCGAAAGTTGTATTCCATTCCATTTTAAAAGTAATTTTCGAAGAGATTGATATTTCATGACCTCTATATTCCATGTTCGAATAGGTGGGTACAATTACGAGCAATGAGATGTTGACAAGGTTTTCTAATTCATATCAACATCATACTTTGTAAAAGAAAATGTACGAGCTTTGTTTCAAAATTAAGTAATCGTCAAGTTGTTTCTTAATTAGGTATATATTTTAATCAATTCATTATAAATAACAGTAATCGAATATTAGTAGGTATAAACTATACACGCTTCACATTACATTTACGAGTATGTACCCATTTGTATATGCATAAAAATGTATACAGCTACTAGAAAAGCTTAAAATATTATTTTCGCATTTTAAAAATACTTTTCTAATAGATATAATTGCAAATATAAACATTAATAAATAGACCAATCGAAATTAGGTTAGTAATTACGAGGGAACATAGGATCGGACGTACAAGCATACATACATACCTACAGGTAAAACACAAACCTAACCTCCTTTTATAGTGCAACTATTGTATAATTAATTTACCATTAATTATAAATTTTATTAGAATATATGAATGAGGTGAAAAAAATAAAAGTAAGATATCGGGAAATGAAAAAATTATATTTAATTTAAATAATGGAAGGAAAAAATAGTGTAAATTTAATTAAAATATTTTATGATTTTTAAACGAAATTTATATTTGACATAACGGCATAAATTAAGGCAAGCTATGATGAAGTTTATTTATGTCAAAATATTTATATTATGTGCTATTTTATTGTGACCTATTATTTTAAAAAAATACCTAAACCTTCTAGCGTTCCTTGACGTCGTTAAAGTGGAGGAATTGACTAACAAATTAAATACTTAGTGATGAAAAACGGAACTCTGAGAAAGATATATTTTAAGTTGGATATTTAAGTTAATAAAATAATATATGAGTTATTCCTGCGTTTTTTTTTAACATGACTAAACTAAATATTGATAAATACATATTGTATGTATTATCAAGTAGAAGTCGAACTAACGCTCCGAGGGCTCTGTACTACCACAACAATGTTTATTATGGACATCAATTATGTAATATAATTTTACGTAATAATCTACAAGGAGATATTTAAAATTTTTTTTAGCGTAGGAATAATAATTCGTTTTGACTGAACCCCTGAGTAATGCATCCTAATCTTGAATTACATTTCCTCATATAAGTTTTTTATGCAATAAACCTAATATATAGGTATACAAAAGATAGACCACGTATACATATTACATACATAGTGCTAAATGGCTAAATTTAATCTTAGATAATTTATTTAATAGTTATATTTATCCTATACAAAAAAATCTCCATGACAACTGAGAGCACGACACACAACTAAGAGCGGCTCTCGCTACGGTTTTGTCCCGAAGTGATAAGACACACAGCGATTGTCGTTACGAAAACACCCGAATCTTCGATTACTCATAATATGTATGTTTAATATTTGAGATCTTATAGCAACTGAGAGCGGCTCTCGCTACGGTATTGCCCCGAGATGATAAGGCACAGAGCGATTCTCACTACGGAAACACCCGAGTCTTCGATTACTCCTATATTTTTATTATATTTGAGATCTTGTAGCAACTGAGAGCAGCTCACGCTACGGTCTTGCCCCGAGGTGATAAGACACAGAGCGACTCTCGCTACGGAAATACACGAGTGTTCGATTACTTGTATATTTTTTTTATATTTAAGATCATATATACATATAAGTTTTAATTTATATATTAAATATATTATTTCTTAAAACTATTTACAATATTGATAATTACATTTTAGTCGTCGCTAACACTTACAGTATATCCACTGTTTACCCAGCTATACATTTGGGTAGTTTAAGTGACGAAAAATGATATGTTTGAACTGCAAAAATAACTTTGTAATCCCATATATCGCATATCTATTTGTATAGGAATACAAAGTTACTTATGCAGTTTGTATATCTCGAAAACAGGATTGAAATTGCATGATGTTTGAGTTTTTCCTTGCGTTATAGGCTAAACACTAATTGTGTTCAAAATTTGAAGCTCCTATGTCTGTTAGAAGTACCTTAGAATTTTGATCATCGGTGAGTGAGTGAATGAGTGTGTGAGTGACGATATTAACGAATTTTGATCTGCAACAGTTCTTAAACTACAGGTTCAAATTGAATGTAATTTGGAAATATGCCTAGTTTTATTATGTTCTTTTAGTCACTGAAAATTCAGGCTTCTAGCTTTATCCATAACGAAGTTATGGGGGGGTGGAAAATGCTCTGAATCGCTTCGAGAAAAGGATGGTACTGTCGTGCCCTTTTTTGCTCGACTTGGCGGGGGCACTCCGTGCCCCCCGAACTATCTTTTCGGATTTTGTCGCGGATTTATTTGCATTTTTGTTTCCCGACGTTTCGAATGCTTTACAGCATCCATGGTCACGGGAGAGACTGAGGTGTTACATGTCTTGAGGGTATAGTTGTTACAGACAGCCTACCCACAATTAACAAAATGAAAATTGCACCAATTACATTACAATATTTTTTAACTTTAAACATTTTTATAATTTTAATTATAATTTACACATTTTAATACATTTAATTTAACATTTACACATTTTAACTTAAGTTGCCTATAAAATATTTTTAAATAAGAAATTATGTCTTGTTGTATTCATAATTTCGAACAGATGTTTATTCCTATACAGCGAAGCAAAAGATTTAAAAATGTGTATATATTTCGAAAATAGTAACGGCAATGAAGAATGTCACTAGTCCTGTTAAATGACCTGAAACTTTATGACCATGTAGCCTAAATATTGAGAAATACACCTGTTTTTGTTTCATTTAAATCAAGCAAGCAGTGTTGAAGTTACGACTTAGTTTTTAGAATTTTTGTCTGTCTGTCTGTCTGTTATCGCATCACAGAAAAACCACTTGAGGGATTTTGATGAAATTTAGTGGTAATAACTAGTTATCCGGCTCAACATATAGGATACTTTTTATCACGGGAAAATATCTCATTTCTGAGAAAAAATACAAAAACTGCAATGTAAGAGTATACTAATATGTAAAACCTAAGAATTTGGCTTTTGGTCATCTGAACACGGGCGGAGCCGCGGGCAATGCTAGTATTAGATATAAATAAATAAATATTTTGTTGGGACATTAGTTTCCTCAACATCATTAGTTTCATGGTAAGCTACGAAGCTTTTGTTATGGATACTAGTTGTGTTAGGATGCACGCGACTACACCTATTAAATATTATTAAGCTAAGATGAAAAAGCTTTCATATTAATTTGCTCTTTAATATGATCGTGGATTTTATGTATTTTATTTATTATTTTTTAGTTTATGGATTCGATATTTTTATCAATTTTCGACGCAAACTTCATACCCACAGGTCGGGAGCAGAGCACGCACTGACCGACCGTTGTAAAATGATGTCACAATGACTCCGATTTATCGCATGTCTGCCTAAACAATTAAATATCTCGGAAACTGTAAGACGTATCAAAAAAATATTTTACGGCATTTTTTCATTTTTAATAGAGTGTATTGTAAGATAAAAACCAAATGTTGGTGATATTTTCACAGAAACCTTATACTTTTAGAGTTTAGAAGTTTATATCTATATTTTTAAAAGCTTCTACTGTAACATTGTTTCTCCAAACAGTCTCTATAGCTACTAAAACTCACGTAACTTAATCTTTCGTCGTGCGAGGGCGAGGTGTTTCGGTGTCGCCTTGAATCGATATCGAATGTCCGACAAACTGTATCCTAAGCTGGTTAAACTAAAGGTATGTGAAGTCTTATATAAGTGCTTAAATTAAATAAAGTTTTATTAAGATCGAAACTCAGTTTATCTGTATATATAATAAAATAGTAACTTAGCGAAATCGATGTGCGCGTTCCATTTAAAAAGTACTCAAGCGATTTTAACTTTTGTGTAATGATAACTTATTATTTGGGTCAACATTTAGGATAAGTTTTACCCAAAAAAATCTTTCATTCTCAAGGGAATACACAATAAATGGTTCAATCGACTCGTTCTTAGAACATGTCTAACGCCTGGCTAAACCTTAAGAGATACATCAAAACAATGTGTTAGAATTGTACGTCTGAAGAAGGCCTACAGAAAAATCTGCAATAGCATAAGTCTATCTCCTGAGGTACATAACTATAGGCCATAACTATTCATATCTACATATTTAAAACGTAGGTAAGGCACAAGTATTATAATAATAATATAGAAACTAATTATTATTAAACTTAATAACTTTAACATTTTCTTGGCACTGAAAATATTTGCTTAATATCTGTGGGATTTATCTGAAATAGGTGTTTTATTTGATTCTTTTTTGTTTCTTGGTTCGGTTATTTCTATATACATGCAAAGGTGGACTTATCTTTAGAAAATTTATAGAATTTAATGACGTAAGTGTACTATTTAGCTAAATTGTATATGTATAAATCTATACGAACATACAAAATCTTCAAAAATTAATATAATAGACATACATGACTTAAAAGTTTTTAATTTTGTATATAAAAAATAGGAAAAACTTTGGCGTTCAAATTATTTTTTAAACATATTTCAGCGTTATTTATGAATTAATATGATTGAACAGCAGATAGGATAACTTCATAATATCACAGTTACGTCGTTGTCTCGAGATAGAATCAATAACCGGCCGGGCCGTTCTTAGTCGGGCAGGTTTTAGAGGGCTATTTCAAGCTGTGAATGGGTATGGCAGAAGTTTTAGACATGCTTACGTTACCTATGTATGTCAAAATGTAGATCAAGTATCTTGGTTCCGTTTAAAGTAATGAAATAATAATTTTATTAGGCACTCTCAATAATAAAAAATATCAATGATTTTTATGCTTGATTATTATGAAAATCTATTATTAAGAACTATTAGTTTCTCAAGAAATGTCACTAAATCTCTGGGTCTTATATTATGTTTTACCTGCGGCTCCGCTTATGTAGTTTATTTATGTATAATTTTTCAATAGATAAAATACTAAAAGAATATTTGTAATTGGATCATATCGTATTTCGGAGAGTTCATACAAACAGAAAAACAAACTCTTTAGCTTTATATAGCAACATATTCTCCAGATTTATATTTTATGGTTATAGTCGCTGGTTTTATTTTTGACGCTACTGATAAAAATTATTAAAATATCTATTACACTGCTGTTTTAAGAACTTAAGGACGGTTGGATTTTTTGGTTGAAAAAACTTCTTAATAGAAATTATTGTATGAGTAATTATACATAGATTTGAAATTTAAAAGTTTATAAATAAAGAAACTAATTTCGTTTTTTAATGTCAAAATAAAATACAAATAAGTATACGTGAGCACATTTTGAAAAATGGCGGACCTGAAACGAGTTTGTATCGTATTAAAAAAAGTTGTGATATTTTATGGGTTCACCACCTTAAAAGTTAGAAACGTAAGTGGAGCCAATAAAACTATCGGATTTAACACCCCTAAATCCATTTCGTAAAATTTTTGTTACTACAGAATTCAATTTGGGTTTCGTGTAATAGATATCTAAAGCAATTTAACGAAGCACTTTTTTGGATACTGTTTTAATTTTCAGATTTAAACTATAAAACTTGTAAAATTACTGTAGCTATAATATAGTTTACTTTTTTTCGACAAAAATTTACAGACCTTATAACGTGTATTGTATTGTAAATAAATTGGGTATTTTATGGTGTTAGGTATTAATAATATAGATCGCTTTGGAATTTTCATTTTTTAATAAAAGGGTTTTTTGACTTTTTTCTTTGTTCGTAGTATATATGTATGTATATCTTTGACCTCTATCTATCGATTTTCAAGTAAATATCTACAATGCTCATCTTAGCGCGCACTGCTTGCAAATATATTCCTATGTGTAGATCAAGTAATATTTTATTTAGCTTAAGTTTATTCGTTGGTTTTTATAGTCTCTAGAATTTGAAAATAGCTAGTATAAAATAAAAATCATCAAAGCCAAAAAGAGCATAGATATATCTTTTTTTTAATTTCCTGCTTGTAATTTATTGCGTTCCTTTATCATATTACTATCTATTGTATTAATACCTTTTTTTGCAGATTAGGTTTGGGTAAAAGCCAATCTTCTACTAATAATATTCCCTCCACGACCGCGGACACGCCGGCGTTACAGTTAACAATAGATTTCTTACAAATTTAATTAATTTCTTACAAATTTACCTGGAAGTGATTAGGTAATATGTCAAATAAGTTCATCCCATTATTAATCTTACTAACATATATAAATGTGAAACTTTAGATGTTTCGATTTTTGAATATTTGTTACTTGATCGCGCTAGAACAGCTGAACAGATCTGGATGAAATTTGGCACAAATATAGATTATCATTTGAAATAGCACATAGACTACTTTTTATCCCGGAAAAAGCACGGTACCCGTGGGATAGATTTGTTTTGTTTTTCTAGAGGCGAACCCGAGCGAAGCGACGGTGATTTTAATATACATAAAATAAGAGAGATAGAGAACTTACGACCCTTACAGACTACCATTGCCACTGCCACTGCGCCAACATCTGGAATTGAAAACATCGGCATACAGAATATTCCGTAAGCCTTCTTTGTGATTGTAAATATGTATTGTCATACGAAAAGTATATGAGACTAAGTACGAACACAATCGAGCAAGATGATTACTCAGAAAGTGTGTTTAAGATAACTTGTTTATTTGTATAAAAACAAGGAACAAACAATATGAACTATAACTATGCGATGTAATCAATTCTCTGAGATTACTTCAAGACTAATGAAATAGTGTAAACGTTATTAACTGAAGGCTTTATGTTTTGTAGAAGGATTAATTTTAATCTATATAAATAAAAATGATTTTCTTATCGTTCCTCTGCACTTTCTCTTTCCGTCCCGCTATTTAACACTATTTCCCACATGCATGGGGTGACTGGAAGAGATCTCTTATAGAGATAAGTCCACCTTTGTCCACGTCATTTTCTATGTATTTTTCTTATTACTTGTTTAGTGCAATAAAGAATATTATATTGAATGTTGGTAAGCGCATAACTCAAGAACGGCTGGACCAATTCGGCATTTTTTTGTATGTTCCTTAAGGTCCACGGAAGGTTTTAATAAAGAGAAAAAATGAAAAATAAACGAAAAAAATTAAAATTTATATGGCTAATGCTGGCTACTGACTATTTATATCTATTGAAAACGTACCTAGCGACGAACCCGAGCGAAGCGGGGGTGAGCCGCTAGTCTTATATAAGAGGGTACTAGGTATTTAATAGATATATATTTTTTATGGTACTTAGTGATGAACGAGCAGACAGCCCACCTGATGGAAAGCGGTACCTGACGCCCATATAAATTCATAGAATTGTTGAATTTGTGTCTATTATTGCCTTAAGAAAAATGATAAATAATAAACTATATTACATAAAAATAAACAAAAAAACAAAGGACACGAGGCCATTATCGATCTCGGCGTCATGAATTAGAATAACGAAATAAAATATAATGGCTGTCCGTCTTTGCTAAAGAAATTCTAATAGAAAAGTAATCGTGAAATCAATTATTACACTCTTCATAAATGTGCAAGTTTCATAAAATGTTCTAATATAAGATCACGTACATATTATCATAGCTGGAAATTATTTTAAAATATGTATAACGCTAAATCTAGGTATTAAACGTACAAAGAAGCAGTTAGACACGATATACTGCAGGAACATGCTAGGATGAAAATTATATTCTAAATTAGACTGTCTTAATACTTTCTTAGATTTACGCGAATGTTTGACATTATTAAATAAAACTATCTTTTCGGATTATTTCGCGGATTTATTTTGATTTTTGGTTCCCGACGTTTCGAATGCTTTACAGCATCCATGGTCACGGGAGAGACTGAGGTGTTACATGTCTTAAAGATATAGTTGTTACAGACAGCCTACCCACAATTAACAAAATGAAAATTGCACCAATTACATTACAATATTTTTAACTTTAAACATTTTTATAATTTTAATTATAATTGAATATGGAAAATTATTTATTTAATTTTTGCTATTATTTTTATAATTATTACAATTTTAAAAATATTAATTAGTAATCTATATTTAGTGTTGCCATTATTATATTTATAACCATAAATAAAAATATAAAAATATAGTATTAATTATTAAAGCCATATAATTGTTCTATGTGTAATTTAAAAAAGTTAAAATTAATTACGGATAATCATTTTAATTTAGTTGCTATTATTTAAAAACAACTTACTAAGCAACACTATTAGCAAAGCTAAAAGCAAGTATAAGTATATATTAATAGTGTTGCTTAGTAAGTTGTTTTTAAATAATAGCAACTAAATTAAAATGATTATGCGTAATTAATTTTAACTTTTTTAAATTACACATAGAACAATTATATGGCTTTAATAATTAATACTATATTTTTATATTTTTATTTATGGTTATAAATATAATAATGGCAACACTAAATATAGATTACTAATTAATATTTTTAAAATTGTAATAATTATAAAAATAATAGCAAAAATTAAATAAATAATTTTCCATATTCAATTATAATTAAAATTATAAAAATGTTTAAAGTTAAAAATATTGTAATGTAATTGGTGCAATTTTCATTTTGTTAATTGTGGGTAGGCTGTCTGTAACAACTATATCTTTAAGACATGTAACACCTCAGTCTCTCCCGTGACCATGGATGCTGTAAAGCATTCGAAACGTCGGAAACCAAAAATCAAAATAAATCCGCGAAATAATCCGAAAAGATAGTTTTATTTAATAATGTTAGACTGTCTTTTCAGCTGTCGACTTTGCTTTTCCGGTGCTTATGTAAGACCAAAAACTAAGATTCACGTAAAATTTCTTTCTGATATCTTTGCGCGCAAGTCATGGTTTTTTCGTTTTTCCTTATCTCTTAAACTATATAACCAAAATGGGGATAATGTAGTTATCTGGTAGTGAAAAAATATTACAAGCAGTTCAGTACTTTTCGAGTTTTTTGTCTAACAGACTAGTCTAACAAATGTCTCCTCTTTAAAATATTGGTTTTAAATAGATATAAATAGTTATTAGCCATATTATTTTTTTGGTTAACAGCCGTTTTAAATAGATAGATATAAATAGTTATCAGCCAGCGTCAGCCATATAATTTTTTTTTTCGTAAATTTTTCTGATGTTTTCATACTTATTAATTATTATCCTATTTTGGACTAAGAGAAATCCAAAAAATCAAATATCATAAAAATTGGTTCAGCCGTTCTTGAATTATTAATGGTGTAACTAACACGACTTTGTTTTAAATATATATATATATATATATATATATATATATATATATATATATATAACCTTATTTTATATTTTTTCTCTTTATTAAAACTTTCCGTGTACCTTAATTCGTTAAGAATAACATATACGTACAAAAAAAATTACCTGAATTTGTCGAGCCATTCTCGAGTTTTGCGCTTAGCAACATTCATTTTTATTTATATACGAGTAAAAGAAGATGTAGTGATTTGTACGATTTGGATTACAATTGTAGGTGAAATTTTTATATGTACATTTTATATAAAGACTAAAAGTTTTAATGCCAGATATGTTTTACAATCCTTACTTTTTTATTAATATTATAAATACACAAATATTTTTGTTGGTTTTCCTTATTGCACACAGTCGGGTCGACACGAATTTTTGCACAGTTTATGGATGATACCTAGAGTGGTGGAAGTTACTTTTAGCTCAGTATATCTAATAGTCGGTGAGATATTAGTTTATGAGAGAAACTTACTCAAGCTCACTTTAGTAATTAATAAGTGGTAACCAAAATAGCTTTTAATTTTTTCCCCACCAAGCAGCAGTTAAAAAAAGAAAAAATTCCAACACCTGTGCAGTAATATCGTGTGGAGTGCTCTTAATGGTATATTACGCTCTCGAAATATGTAACTATGAAACTTCATCAGCAGAAAATGTTGACATATATTTTAAAATAAAAACTTCTTGTATTCAGAAATGAAAGTTTTAAGTGTTTATTTTTTAAAAAGGAACTTACGAGTATGTCGTTCTCTATATCTATGAAAAATATTATGCGTGACAAATCAAATTACACAGTAATCACTATCGTATTTATATATTACTAGCAGAACCCGCGGCTTCACTCGCACTAAAACTACAAAAGAAACTCAAAAAAGGTAGGTTTCATACCAACTTTCATCCGCTATTTTACTCCCTTATGGGATGAATTTTGAAAAATTCTAAAACACGTATTTAATTAATATTAAATAGTGAAGAGTATTAGTACCAAGTTTCAAGTAATTCTGATCATAAATAATGTTTTGGATTGTATTATAACGTGTTTTTCCGTGGGAAAGAGATAATCTCCCGCGGTAAAAAGCCTATGTCACTTACAAGCCCACCAACTATCTCCACACAAAAACACGCCAATCTGCCAAGCCGTTTCGACGTGAAAGAGAAACAAACAAACAAACACACTTTCACATTTATAATATTAGTATAGATTACTAAGAAGAGTATGATCACGGTTTAATCTTATCTTCAAGCAGATTATATCAGTTGATCGACTATCTCCATCAGTTATGTGCCTTGAATTTTCACTCGATTTGCCTAATGCCCTGCTAATAGGAACCAGGTCGCCCTTATTGTACCGCCTGCCAGTGCATGCATATACATGAATGTATTCACGAGTTGGTTCTCTAATTGGATATACCGATCTATTCAAACTATTTTATGTTAAGAGTAAGATTTCTGTTTAAATTGCTATTTTTTTTTATTTCAAACTGATAATACCAAAAATTATACTATATCAATAATTTACAATTTTGTTAATGTTCTATCCCCTTCTAACAGTTTTATTAATATTTAATCTATACATGTAATAAAATTGTAACTAAGCCGAATTTGCACATTAAATATTTTTTGGAAAATCTTATTGAAATAGGCATTATTATCGATACAGAAGCCGAATCTATAGTTTTTAGAATTTATGTCTGTCTATTTGTCTGTGTGTCTATTACCGCATCACGGAAAAACCACTGGAGGGATTTTGATGAATTTTGGTATGATGATGGCTGGTTATCCGGGTCAACATACAAAATACTTTTTACCGCGGGAAAATATCTCATTTTTGAAAAAAATACAAAAACTGCAACGTAAGAGTATACTTATATTATGTTAAACCTAAGAGTTTGGTTTTTGGTCATTAGAACGCGGGCGGAGCCGCGGGCAATGCCAATATAAAATGTTGACAATTTTTTTTATTCTAATGTACCTATATGCATACCTGTTTCAGAGTTAAAAATAGTATTAATTTTCGAGAACTCATCGTACTGGCAACGTGACGAGGTCGTCGTACTTCCCGCTTGTCAGTAATTTGTCACTCACATCATTGAACGGAGTAATTAAACGATTCAGCTTTTATGGGTCCCACCAATGTTGTGGATATCGTAAAGTTAATTTTTACGACCGATGCGACAAATACTATGTTATATTTTTATACACACTAGCGACTCCCCCTCGCTTTGCTCGGGTTCGTCGGCTCCAAGACATTTTTCTGCGGTAAAAAGTATTCTATATGTTGACCCGGATAACAGCTATCACCATACCAAATTTCATGAAAATCCCTCCAGTGGTTTTTCTGTGATGCGGTAACAGACACACAGACCGACAAAAATTCTAAAAACTATAGATTCGGTTTCTGTATCGATAATAATGCTTATTTCAATAAGATTTTCCAAAAAATATTTAATGTACAGATTCGGCTAAGTTACAATTTTATTATATGTATAGATAACTCTAAAGTCTAAAATATAGAAATGAATTAACAGCAAGCACGTATACAATTTATATTGTCAATAATATTTTTATGGTATTATACAACTTATTGGAAGTTTAAAATTTTTCTCAAGCAATTTAAAGAGAACTTGGTAATCTCGATTCTTGGTGCATGTGTAAGATATTGTGAAAGTTTCCTCGTAAAGTTCTTCACTACGCTTTCTATTCAATTTTCAAATGGACATTAACGTAAAGTGGACGGAAAATGTTATTTATTTGAAAGTAACTATTATATGTATATATTTATTAATAGTTTCTACGCGGAAAAAGGATAAAACACGTAAATAAGAAAAAACCCTTATAGATTTACGCAAATATTTGACATTTTAAATTTATTTTTTCGGATTCAATAAAATCTGAACTATTTTTGTTTATTACTTCTATTTATCATGCTGTTAAGTAGTGTCAATAAACAGACAGCTTAAAGAATAATTGACGCCTCACTGGTTAAAATTGCGTCGGTGTATTCGCTAGAGTGAAAAATATTTTTTTTTATTTTTTGTATTTTTCTTAGAAAATGTAATTTTCTTTTTTATTCTTTTTTTAGATTTGAAAAATCTCAATTAGTTTTTGAGAAATTTGCAAAAAACGAAATCCCCTTTTTTATTTATAGTTAATTGTTTATGAGTTTTGCAATTTTCGCAAGCGGAACTTGATTTTTTTTTTAAATTATATACATGCCGTTCCGAAATGAATAACACTTCGTTCATATTTTCCGAGACTGCTGAAAAAAGTTGGCTTAAAAGGTACTTGTTGTAAGACACAAAGGCACTACTCACTAGATTCTATTTGCTAAATAAAAGTCATAGTATGCTAAATGGTAACTGATTACTATTGACAACTAAAACCTTATATAACATTTTAAATAAAACTATCTTTTCGGATTTTTTCGTTTATTTATTTTGATTTTTGGTTCCCGACGTTTCGAATGCTTTACAGCAATCATGATCACGGGAGTCTCTCCCGCGAAAATATCCGAAAAGATTGGTTTATTTAAAACTAGCGGCTCACCCTCGCTTCGCTCGGGTTCGTCGCTGGGTACGTTTTAAATAGATATAAATAGTTATTAGCCAGCGTTAGCCATATACATTTTAATTTTTTTTGTTAATAATATTGACAAATATTGACATTAATATTTATACTATACTAGCGTCACTCAATTGTTTTGCCTTCCCGGAACCTCTCCACTAACACTTAAACTTTATGGTATGGTATTAAAGTTCAAATTGACTTTTAAGTATTATTACGAATCTTTTGTATGGGAGTATAGAAAAGTGTTGTTTTTAAACTTTTTAGGCATTTTTTTTAAATTTTTCTCTCCGTAAGAACCATCCTCGTACTTCAAGGAATATTCTAAAAAAAGAATTAGCGAAATCGGTTCAGCTGCTCTCGAGATTTGCGCTTAGCAACACATTCGCGATTCATTTTTATATTATTGAGAAGATGTCTTATATTCGCGTCAATCTAAAAAAGTATTATGTAACTTATATCATTTTTGGTCTATATTAATAAATACAAAGGTAGTAAGTAAAAATAATATATTTTTAATAAGGAGAAGAAAAAGTTATTTAAGTTGGTGATGGCTAACAACATTTTTATGTTTAATATATAAGATTCTTTCTCAAATGTAAGTAAATATATTAATCATGAAACAGAGTTCCGTTGACGAAAACATATTGAAACATGAA
Organism: Brenthis daphne; assembly: GCA_947093115.1. Lineage (NCBI taxonomy): Eukaryota > Metazoa > Arthropoda > Insecta > Lepidoptera > Nymphalidae > Brenthis > Brenthis daphne. Next base: position 11,023,795 of record OX352475.1, on the reverse strand, counting down.
AGGGCGACACACTTCATTGGTCACAAAAACTTCTCATCTAATCTAACTTATAATAAAATACTCAAATTAGACATAAAGGAAAATAAGTTCGAAGAACCTACTAAAGGTTGAGGCTTCGATAATTTAAAAAAAATATTACAATATTATAATTTATTGGAAATTACATTTTTTCATTTGTTAATTTCTGAATAAATTATTTTATACCAATAAACATATTTATTTCCAGAGAAATACAATTTTTTAAGTTATCACAAAAAAATACCTAATACAGTTTGTCGTTTGAGGGTCGATTTAAAAGAAAAAAAAAAGATTACATTAAAATAATGCGTATTTTTTTAATTTTTTTCATTCATAAGAACCTTCTCCTGACAATAACATACACACAAAAAAAAATTTGTTAAATCGGTCCAGCCGTTCACGCGTGATGAAGTGACCAAAAGAAATAGGGATTTATATATATATATATATATATATATATATATATAAAAAATAAGGGTCTTTACATTCGATTTACAATATTTTACGAAGGGATGTTTTAGACATATTAATTTTATATAACAAGTAAATATGAGCATCCATCAAGCAACACTGAGAAGTTATGAAAGACAGCAATCCATCATTGGATAACTTGTATGTGGTTTTCTTTCATTTTGTAACTTTTGACAATTTTTTCGTAAGGAAAATTAATATATTTCATAACGAAACCTTAAACTTAACCTTACTTGGACAAATTCATATTTTAGTGATTATATGTAATATGTGTGTATATGGAATATACTTTATTTGAGAAGGACGGGAGTTGTAATTGTGTTTTTTGTACTTCGTTTTACTTAACTGTAGTAAAAAAATAAACAATAAAAACATAACAACAATGAATATATCACTACTAATTATTAATGAATAAAATATCGTCCAAATCTATAATCACCTACTTTTTGTGGGTTTGAAAATAAGAGCCTAAAAAGAATCGACATATATATATATATATATATATATATATATATACGCATATAATATATGAATATATGTTATCCACAATAGAAATAGTAATGTATAACTCTATGGATTCACGATAACGAAGTTACAATTGCTCTCGTTCTTCTCACATACGTGACTCGACGCTATTTTTCTTCATTCTCTATTCGCATTCGAATTTATCTTTTTATGTCTCATCTCTTTTACTCGTATTTTAGCTTAGACCATTATGTGTCCCACCCTTCACTTGTATATGGGTCTCGCACCTCTGATATTTTCACGTGCGAATCATTTCTAACACGATTACCGCTTGCCTTACGGTAAAGGAAAACATCGTGAGGAAACCTGCACGTCTGAGACAACCTAGCAAGTTTTCGAAAGACATGTGAAGTCCGCCAATCCATACTTGGCCAGCGTGGTGGACTATGGCCTGATCCCCCTCGTACTGAAGGGAGGCCCGTGCCCAGCAGAGGGACGTTAAAAAAAAGGGCTGAATATTATAAGCGATATTAAAAATTGTATTTTAAATAAAATAAATAATCAATTAAAGTTGTCTTAGACATATAGTGCATCGTAGCTTTTCCAGCGAAGAACTATTACTCAATGTCGACGTGTTTGGCATACTTGATGTCACTCATATTACCCACGTGCACATCATGTGACGTGTAGAATTGCTTATACACGTGTTAAATTATAAAATGCCGATATTAAGTAATTCTTAATAAAACTTTATTTCTAATTTGATTTAATATAATATTATGATCATACTTTGTTAGATAAATCTAATTGTAAATGAATATATAATGGTAGGGGAGCCCACGAAGCTAAATGGGGATTTACTCGAGCGTCGTAGAGACCTATTGGGATGCAAAGCTTAGATGATAAGAAGAAAAAAATGTTATATGATATATACCTTTACATCGGTGGGGGAAGCGGCTATAGATTTTTAAATATGTAAAAAAAAACTGTTGTATAGACATCCTCGAGCGCGTCAGATATTGATAGCATAAATGCCCTACGTATTTTTAATAATGTACGTATGTTAATCTGATCGTTTGCATGATGCGGGTGGTTGTATTTAAGGGTTGAAAATGAAAAAAAAAAATTTAATCGAGCGCGTCAGATTTTCTAAGGGAGTGTTAAGTGCACCAAAAAAAAGCTCTCATTCACTAATCTGACGATTTCGATGGGACGCAAACTCGCGGCCATTTTCATAATGTGCAAAAAAAATCGCCATTTTGATATACTCAAGCGCGTCAGATTAAGATATATAAGGTTCATCTTTATGTTCTAAACGTACTGTCTCATAATCTGACGATTATCTAGAGGGATTCGCCTGATCTGACAAAAAAAAATTAGAAAAACGGTTCACCTTAAAGGCCATACCTGCAACTTCCCGCTAATTCCATTCCTGTGCGCTTAAAATTGTACTTATGGCATTTTTGAGCTCAAAATATAATTTATGTGATATTTTGAGAAACGAAAAACATAAAAAAAAAACATACAGTCGAATTGAGAACCTCCTCCTTTTTGAAGTCGGTTGATAAACTAATACAACAGGGTGTGCGAATAATTCGAACTTACGAATTATTCGTTCCGAATCGAATATTAATATTCGATTCGAAACTCGAATCGAATAATTCGAAAATTCGAATTATTCGAAAGTTCCCGAATAATTCGAAAAATTTCGAATAATTCGAACATATATTGCAAATTTAAAAAATGAGCAATTGTTTTCTCTGGGTAATTTATTTTTAAAAGAAAAGTATATTATTCGTAAGTAGACTATTTTGACACACGATTTGAAGGAATTTAAATGGATACAATTGAAGATCCAGAGATATTTCATTAATTCGCGAATTATTCGAAAACTTTCGAATTATTCGAAATTTTTACGAATTTCGAATCGAATATTGATATTCGATTCGATTCGAACGATGTTCGCACACCCCTAGACTCTTTATGATCAGCTGTGATGGTGTCATGGCGGCAGAAACCAGAGTGGGGACGGAGTGAGAGAGTAATAGATAGAGAAAGAGTGAGAGAGGAATAGAAACGCGGAGAAGGAAATGTAGGCATCACGCAGCTGCACGCATTTAACTTTATCGACGAATTTTTGTTATTTCGGCTTGCGGAAATCGTCAGATTATATATTTTTCATTATTCTTGCATTATTTCCTTCAAAATAAAAAAAAATTTAGCTACGCTCGAGAATGTCGAGATGACGTTTTTTTTTTACAACTTTGTTGCCCTCCCCTTTTTTTACGTCACTCTCAAATTGTCAGATTAGTGGAATATAGACTTTTTAGGATGTAATTAACTCACCCTACCTTAATCTGACGCGCTCGAGAATTTCTGGTGGTCAATTTTTTTTTACTAATCTGATCCTGTATCCTTCACGGGCGGCCTTATATATGGGCCTCATGTTTTGTGGAGGTACTTAACCGGGTACAAGGTATCCCCCTGTATATTAATCTGCCGCGCTCGAGTAACTACAGAAAATCCCCTCTTGGGCTCCCCTACTATAATAAATTATGCGAATATTTTACATGGTCATGGGAGAGACTGACATGATTGTTGTAAAGCATTCAAAACGCCCGGAAACAAAAATATGAATAAATCTGCGAGAAGATGGTTTTATTTAAAATAATATGATGAATTAAAATATAATTATTTGTTATAGAATATTATAATAAATTGTTTTATTAGGCTGAAGTGAGAGATGATTTATTTTTGAGTATTTACGAATTATTTATGCGTGTTCAGACTCTCCAATCTATCAATGTTATATTATTCACTGGTGGACCTTTAATTTATACTTAAATGTACATGATATAAATTCGTTTACGAATTTTACTTCATAATATTCGCTTTAGTTTTTAATGTACTCCTGACCGATTCCGGCCACGGCGGCCAATCTCTTTGAGACTAGCCAACTGCGCAGGAGATATTATAGAGCACAAGTGTACGCGCAGACACAACGTGCACTCTCTAGTCCTGTCACTCTCATACTCCGGTGGGACTACTGCTCGATACGACCGATGAGAGTTAAGGCGCAGGACCGACGGCTTTACGTGCTCTTCGAGGCACGGGGGTGAAACACCGCCAACTTCCCAACTCCGGGCTGCTACTGAGGCTTACTATACAGAAAGACTCCATAACTAAACTTGGCCCTACCCGGGACTCGAACCCAGGACCTCCGGGTGTGCAGGCGTACATGTTAGCCACTACACCACCGAGGCAGTTAGTAGTACTAGTTGTTAAACTAGAAGGGAGTTTATATTTACTTCTTTCCACCATCCTCTGTATACTCCGCCTCGTGCATTAATATCATTTTTATGAGTTTATAGATTCTTGACGCTTAGCTCCCCCATACATGCTCGTTATGGATCGATTCATCCTAAAGTTTTCCTTAAGCGCCACAATATGAGATTCTTCGGAAGTTGGTTTTACAGATTTCTCTTCAATCGCAATTTCTTATACATATATTGGTCTATGGTAGCCATTTAGGTACTATTATGGCGATAATCTACTCGTTTGGACCAAGAGTCAGGTTCGTGCAGAGATTTTGTGTACCACCATACACTATATTTTATATGTTACCAATAAAATAGGTCCATATATTTTAACCCGACGTTACCATGGCTAGTTCTTATAATTGTTTTTTTTTTAAGATTTTATTTATGATCACTCTGACGTATATACCTATAGTCAATGTTAAGCAATTTAAGTCTAAAATAGAAATAACACGATAAAGTAAAGCATATTCCGTCATGGTATACCATAAAGTTATTAGGATTACTTCTACTTTTAAAATTATGGTTTTTCATTATTGTTTGAAAAAATATTTTTAAAAGAGCAACTCAGTTTCTTGTGGGATCTCCCCAACAAAACCTCCTGTGGAGGTGATGAAGACTCACAATACTGACATTTAATGTACTAAGATGATAACATTGAATAAAAAATACGTATAAAAGTCTATTTGAATAAAGCCTAAAAAATAAATAATACTTCTATTTTACTTTTTGGTTTTATTACCTAATATTAATTTAGAAATTCACTTAAACTTATTCGTGGATATTTAGAAGTTCTACTTAATTAAATTTTAATAATTTCCGGATTGTGAAATGAAAGAAGCAAAGTATTTGGTATAGTACATATATACTCTTATATAGTGTACTCTCATGTTCACAATTTGCGTCCAATATCAAACCAATTTCAATTTATTAACTGTGAACAGACGAAATTACTAATCCGACTGAGGCATTAGTTGTCTTGTTTCTAGTAAAGCTGTCGAACTTTGTTAAAACGTTTAGAGAGGGAACTTATTGTTGTAGGACTGAAAATCTCAAAAAATGTATTAATAGGATATATTAATAATGATTTTTATTTGTCATCCATGATAATGATTATTTTTAACCAACCAACTTCAAAAAAGAGATTGTGTGTCTGTGTGTATATTACGCGACATTTTCATCTATTGTATGTAAGTTGATTTTAATCATTTAACTTCATAAATAATGGTATGTCTAAAGATGGAAGAAGTACTTAATTATTACTTTAAAGGTGTTATAAAAGTTAAATCGATTTCTTTTGTTATCTTGTAATCGATACTTCCATACTTAATAATATTATAAATTTGAAAATGTGTTTGTTTGTTTGTTTGTTTGTTTGTTTGTTTGTTTGTTTGTTTGTTTGTTTGTTTGTTTGTTTGTTTGTTTGTTTGTTTGTTTGTTTGTTTGTTTGTTTGTCCTTCTTTCACGTTGAAACGGAGAGACGAATTGGCGTGATTTTTTGCGTGGAGATAGTTGCAGGGCTGGAGAGTGACATAGGTTATTTTTTACCGCGGGACATTATCTAATGAAAAAAACACATCATAATAAAATCCAAAAAAAATATTTATGATTAGAATTACTTGAAAGGTACATGTGGTAAATACTCTTCAGTAAAATTAAATAAATATGTGTTTGAGTATTTTTCAAAATTCATTCTATAAGGGGGTAAAATAGGGAATCAAAGCTTGTATGAAACTACCTTTATAGATATTTTTTTTAGGTTTAGCGCGAGCGAAGCCGCGGGTTCTGCTCGTATTTTATATTTTAAGATATACTAGCGTAGTATGTAGTGGCATGACAAATATATATTACATCGCACGGATTTTAATCCTCCTATTATTACATAATATGTCATGAGAATTAATCCATAAAAATGCCCTAATAAATTTTATTACAGCTATTATCTGCATCAACGTTTAAAAGTGTAAAATTCAATTAAGCTCCAATTACCGGTTTCTATCTGATGCGTGAACCATAAATTTTGCCAGCTCGTTTTATAAAAATAGTTCAATGATTTCAAAAAGTACGAGTATATTACATTAAATAACAAGGCGCAGTTTCTGGCTTTGTCTATGTATTTAGTGAGTCCCAAACGTATACACACACATACATCAAAATAAATTACTTTATTGTAAAACTTATTGCATTTGCACTAATAAAACGTAAATTATCTAAACCATGTTACCATGTCGTGGTGATAACACGTTTAGATGACCAAAAACCGAATTCTTAAGTTTTACATATTAGTATACTCTTACATTGCAGTTTTTGTTTTTTTTTCTCAGAAATGAGATATTTTCCCGCGGTAAAAAGTATCCTATATGTTGTCCCGGATACCCAGCTAGCACCATACCAAATTTCATCAAAATCCCTCCAGTGGTTTTTCTGTGATGCGGTAATAGACAGACAGAAATTTTAAAAACTATAGATTCGGCCTCTGTATCGATAATAATGTTTATTTTAATAAGATTTTCAAAAAAATATTTAATGTACAGATTCGACTTAGTTACAATTTTATTATATGGATAAGGATGTGCACGAGCAAGAAATAAAAAAAATATACGACGAAATACATTTTTTTAAATTATTTTATTAAAGTCGCAAACCTCCCTTTACCTATAAAAAAAGAAAAAAATAATAACTCGAAAACGATACACTTTTGCATAAGCACATCGTGACGTATTACCAATAACCCTGTATAGATAAAAGATTAAAAGCTATGTCGCGACTCACTGACTTATCAACGGTCAGCCCAAGCCGATGATGATAGACCAGCACCACAAAAAACTCTGTCTGTCTGTCTGTTTGTCTGTCTGTCCGTCACTTCTTCACGCTTAATCCGCTGAGCCGATTTAGATGAAATTTTACCAAATTTTTACCTGGAAATGGATTGAAACCTTGGGAATGACATAGGATTGTTTTTATCCCGGAAAACATATCCTATATATTGGGGTGAAAAGGGGGGTGGAAGATTGAATGGGGAATCAATCATTTCTCAAGTAAGGAATATATATTTTTTATATTTATTTTTTATGTAGTAGTATGTACATATGTTATGGTATATAGATGTGTATAATGTTTTATTATATGTATATACCTATAATATATATTTATTTAAGTATTTATATTTGAGTAACTGCACTATAGCCTGCTTTTTAATACTATCTCTAACTCACTTAGGTTGACTGGAAGAGATCTCTTTTAGAGATAAGTCCACCTTTGCTAACTAATTTTATTGTTTGTTACTCTCTGTATTTTACATATAAGTGCAATAAAGAATAGTATATACTTACCTAATTTTCTATACCATTGTACATATATGTATATTGTACATATCTGTATAGTCTATTCTAAACTTACTGTTAAAACATAAGGACGAACCTAAGCAAGGCGAGGGTGAGTAGCTAGTTAATTTATATATTGGTTTAAAACTTTAAACAATCCATTGATTCTTTGTCTAATATATGTAATTCATGGTCCGGAGAATTGCATATAGTGATTATTATATCAGCTATATTATTTATTGTTTATCCTGCGTCAAGTTATTCTCTAGGGATTTACTTATGATTCATCGGGTGTAATTCAGGTTTGAGCGAGGCCAGAGCGAGTTGCTAGTGATGATGTTCTCCTAGCCGATTCCGGCTACGGCGGCCAATCTCATTGAGACTAGCTAACTGCGCAGGAGATATTATAGTGCACAAGTGTACGCGCAGACACAGGTGCACTCTCTATTCCTATCAGTCTCATACTCTGGTGGGACGACACGGGACACTCGCGGTGAGAGTTAAGGCGCAGGAACGACGGCTTTACGTGCTCTCCGAGGCACGGGGATAAAACACCGCCAACTTCCCAACTCCGGGCTGTTACTGAGACTTACTATACAGAAAGACTCAATAACTAAACTTGGCCCGACCCGGGACTCGAACCCAGGACCTCCGAGTGTGCAGCCGTACATGCTAGCCACTACACCACCGAGGCAGTTGAAATTTGAGTTGCTAGTATATATAAACTTTAATTTTAATATTCACATGCTTAGTCTAAAATATTTTTGTATTCCGTGTAATCGTTCCCTGGTGGAACACCGTATCTAAAAGGTAATTATTTGCATAGCACCGTTCGTGTGAAGCGACAACGATGCCTCGAGCGAACTTCAATTTTTCATACGTGCCTCCCCACTTGTTTAGCCGTTGACTTTTTAACACCGTAATGTTAATTATTTTGCTCATAAATGTACAAATTCGTTAAAGTCGAAAGTTTTATATAATTTAACGAACATTGCGTTTGTTTCATTTTTTACTGCTTTTATAAGCTTTTGCTTAAAGTTTAAATGTTATAATTTGTTTATCGTATTTGTTTATAACTATAAAAGAAATAATAATTATTATTATAGTTGGATGGATAAATAGAGTATAGATTGTAGGATTCACTTAATTTATGTAAAATATATATAAAGTATATTTTGAACATAAATTTATGAAAAGCATATTATAAACTAGCGACTTACAATCGCTTTGCTCGTTTGCGTCCCTACACTACCTTTTAACAAACTGTGTTAGTAACAGTAGCCTATATATTAATTTCATTCAAATCCGCCAAGGAGTTTCAGCGTAAAGAAGTAACAAACAAACATACATACAAACTTTCGTATTTACATAATATAATAGTAATGTGATAATAAAGGAAAAAATAATTTAATATTCAGGGATTCATCTTAGAATATATAAAGAATTGCAGCATCCGCATAAACTTAAGACACTCTATTTAGATGACACAAGAGATTTCGTCAACAGCACTCGCTGTGAGAACCGTTGGATGCCTTTTTGTGATACGCTAAGTGTGTGAATCTTTAGGATTGTTGTAAATAAAGTGCTCATATGCTAGTGTTTTAAACATTTTACATGTATTCTTTTCGATATTCTTGCATTTATTTTATTATTTTAGTCATTTTTTTTTTTTGTATAGAAATAAGCACAATACACAAAATAGTATTGGGAACTGAGATAGTTGAAAAGGTTAAGTTGATGTATACTATAGCTTCATGTTGGTAAATAGTACCCAGAATGCCAACACAGCAGAATAAAATTTTTCTTTATTTGAGTGCTTGTTTACTCATTTATTATGTCAAGAACGTTGTAGAATTTTCAATTAAAATACCACTTACTATTAAATGTATTTTTCACGATTCATCCTCTGTTTTTAGACGTAGACTATTAGATTACTTTAAAAAGAAAACATTTTATTTATTTATTTATTTTACATCCAATTAGAACGGCAGCGCCACTTACACTAACTAGATTATACATTATAAATTATTACAAACATAAAATACAGTAAGCAAAACGTAAATAATACTTGGGTTCTGAGAGTATGCTGAGAATATCGAATAGCCCCGTTTAATAACAGGGTTATTCAATATTCTCAATATAATCAATTAATATAATATAATATCATAACAATTTAAATTTAGATAGTAATTAATTTTTAAACTTTTATTACTTTTTAGCTATTGCTTACAATGAACGCTATGTATACTTGTAATATATATCATATCAGGTACTTAATTTATATTACTAATACGATTATCAGAAATTTTTTGTGTGTATTGTTAGTGTGCTTAATAAATAAAATAAAATAAAAAAAATAAAAAAATGTTCTATTTTAAAGTATGACTTAAGGTTCTAAGGTTTGTTTTTAATTGATTAATAAGGTCAAAAAATTATAGTAATGAAGCATACATGATGATTGAAGCATTAAATGGGTTTTTATATTTAAACATGATAAAAATAACATTACAATGTAAAAAATCTGAGCCCACGCGATTCATAAATGCTACAATTTTCAAACGTATTCTCCTGTGTTGCACTTAGCGTGGATGGCTCTTCATCCAAGCACGTCTCTTTGTTACTTTTTTAAGATTGTCACGTATAGCGGTTGTAAAATCTTTTGTTTAGGTAAAAAAAGAAAAATATCGGTCAAGTGTTACTTGGTACTGACCCTGTATAAACTATAATATATGTTTTTTTATATATGTCAGAGGCATAAGTCCATTTAAATTTAGCAAACAATCCCAAATGATACTTTATACATAAAGTTGAAAGAATTAATTACTTTTTTATATTCAGGATCATCAACATGATATATAGTAAGTTAACAAAAACACCCAACGTTTTACAAAGTAGGTTTCAATCGAAATGGTATTATATTTATAGGTAACCATGAAAAGGTTAGTAATAATATTATATTTTTTACTTTAAAAGGTACACCCTAAGATATGCATTTTTGTCTAGATTTTTTTTAAATCATTAAAATTTGTTTACAATTGCCTAACTCCTCTTTACTTTTAAAGTTTAAAATGAAAAAAAAAAAACAAAAGGAATCTTAAGCTGTCTTCGGAATTATTATATGTGCATGTAATTTATATCTAAAATACACGCAAAGAATAACATTGTAACATGGAAATAATTTCTATTTATTTTTATATATTTAAAGTCCAAATTCAACATCGTTCAAGTTTCAATGCTGATTTACAACGACATTCATTGCAGGTTTCGGTATATTATAAAAAGCTGCTTGTCCCAACTGACTGAATGCTAAGACTAAATCAGTGGGTCTAGAGGACTGAAATATTGACAAATTATTTCTATAATGTCATTGGCACTAAGAAAAAAATAGTAGAATAAGCTACTGCCAGAATTAAATCTATACATATAATAAAATTGTAACTAAGCCGAATCTGTACATTAAATATTTTTTGGAAAATCTTATTGAAATACACATTATTATCGATACAGAGGTCAAATCTATAGTTTTTAGAATTTTTGTCTGTCTGTCTGTCTGTTACCTCTTCACAGAAAAACCACTGGAGGGATTTTGATCAAATTTGATATGGTGATAGCTGGTTATCCGGGTCAACATATAGAACACTTTTTACCGCGGGAAAATATCTCATTTCTGAAAAGAAATACAAAAACTGCAGTGTAAGAGTATACTAATATGTAAAACTAAGAACTTGGTTTTTGGTCATCTGAACGCGGGCGGAGCCGCGAGAAATGCTAGTATATTATATGAGTTTTGGTGCAGTTACCTATAATAAACGTTTTCTTGTTTACAGGTAAGTTAGAATAACTATAGAAAACAACAAGTATGAGATACACACCATGATCGTAAGTATATCTTTTAGTTATCTGCCAAAGTTTATATTGTATAGTCAGAACTTTTGTCTCTGGAGGGTTGACGGTCGACCGAGTATTGGAAGTAGCTGTATATTATTGTCTAAACATCAGAGAAATTGGTAAATCGAACCTTTTATACTAAATACATACTATATACTAAATACATACTAAATATATGCTAAATAAATACACAAAACATAACATTCAACACCAGTTTTATTCGTGCGATTTTTATCGAAAACCTTCCTAATTGTCTAAAATGCGCTTCATTATATGAATGAGTAATACTAAGTAAAGTTATTAGGAAAATACTAATTCTTCACATTAATTTTCCTACTCTAGTCATCCTCTCAGATTTATTCAATCTATTACATTGAACCTTCCCTCAATCGAGGGGGATAAGGCTAGATCATTACGCAAGCCAAATACGGGTTGGCGGACTTCATATTCAAAACGGCTAGGTTCTCTTAGATACGCACGACATTTTCCTTCACCCTATCAGCAAGTGGTAATCATGATGGAAATACTTCTCACATGAAAATAACGATATATTATCACGTAATATAGGTGACAGACCAGAGATTTGAACCCACTTCACTTGGTTTTCCAGGTGAGGGCGTTATGCATACTCGTTTGGCCTGGGGGGTGATGAGTGAGTTAAGTTAGTTTAAATTTGATGAATCAACAAATAACAAGTGTTGTTTCTAGTACGAATTTCATTCATTCCGAGTACTTGAAGTAAAGCTATGTAAATTCCAGACCTAATATATAATTAGGCTTAATTTTATTTACGACAGTGCTAATGCTGAATTATTTTTTATTATCAAGATATCTTTTGTAATATATATATATATATATATATATATATATATATATATATATATATATATATGTATATATATAAGTAGATTGGAATTATACATAAACCTAACATTATTATAACAAACATAAAAAGGCCGATTTGAGAAGTAACTTCAAAACACGGATTTGATGTACCAGTTATAATATAAAGGCTATAAAAGTATGCAAAATATATTAGCATAATATTTTCTTTCTCTCTTTTACTGCGCCTCTGCATGCGTGTATATTTCTATTTGATCCGTGAATACACAATATGATCCCTGCTTATAAAGTAACCCAGAAAGTGGAGTTAAAGCTGGTTTATATTTATGTTAGCATTTTTTTAATCCAATCTGGATTGAAAATGCTAATATTTTCCGTCGTTGTAATAGTTTTGTTTTAAACAACATTTCTATTGAACTCTATCAAACTATGGTGTGGTGCGTTTTTTAAAATATATGTATGTACAATACATTATATACTTAAATAATCAAAAAAGTGCAGATTAGATTTTCAAATAAAGTTGAATATTCCAAGTTCAACTTTTAATATTTTATATTAGAATTTACCCGCAACTTTGCTTTTCTATACATACTTATAATAAAATTGTAACTAAGCCGAATCTACGGATTCGGCTTAGTTATAATTATATATAATTAAATATTTTTTGGAAAATCTTATTGAAATGGACATTATTATCGATACAGACGCCGAATCTATAGTTTTTAGAATTTTTGTCTGTCTGTCTGTTACCGCATCACAGAAAAACCACAGGAGGGATTTTGATGAAAGTTGGTATGGTGATAGCTGATTGTCTGGGTCAACATATAAGATACTTTTTACCGCGGGAATATGTCTCATTTCTGAGAAAAAATACAAAAACTGCAATGTAACCTAAGAATTTGGTTTTTGGTCATCTGAACGCGGGAGGAGCCGCGGGCAATGCTTGTGTAAATATATATTTCGCTCCATAAAATTGTCAATAAGTACATTTACATGGTCCACTTCTTAAGGTCGTTAAAAAATTTTAAATCTAACTGGACTTGTTTCAGGGATTTGCGTGTTGAAGAAAAACGATATCTTCTTCAACCGACTTCCATAAAGGAGGAGGTTCTCAATTTGTCGGAATCTTCTTTTTATGTATGTTCACCGATTACTCGGAGACGCCTGAACCGATTTGGATTTTTTTTGTTTCGAAGGGTATACTTCCCTGGTGGTCCCATTTAAGTTTTATCGAAATCAGTCGAGCGGTTTTAAAAAAATCAACAATTAATGATTGTTAAATAAATGGCTTAATCGAATATGTTATTTAAAAACTTTCTTTGTACAAATTACCTGCTTTAATAAGCAGCGTTTACAACAAAAATGGAAATATAAAAAGTAAAAAAGAAACCGACTTCCATGCACTAAAAAGTAAAAAATAACTAAACGGGGGTTTTCATTTAGAATATATACCTAATCAGATATTTTCGAAGTCGGTGGGCTTTGATTTGTATCGGCTGGCATGGCAATATATGATTAGGTATACATATATCTATACATATAATAAAATTGTACGAGTAACTAAGTCAAATCTGTACATTAAATATTTTTTGGAAAATCTTATTGAAATAGACAATATCGATACAGAGTCCGAATCTATAATAGTTTTTAGAATTTTTGCCTGTCTGTCTGTCTGTTACCGCATTACGAGAAAACCACTGGACAGATTTTGATGAAATTTGGTATGATGATAGCTGGTTATCCGGGTCGACATATAGGATAGTTTTTACCGATGAAAAATATCTCATTTCTGAGAAAAAATACAAAAACTGCAATGTAAGAGTATAGGTACTAATATGTAAAACCTAAATATTTGGTTTTTAGTCACCTGAACGAGGGCGGAGCCGCGGGCAATGCTAGTTCTAAATAAAAACCCTTCGTTTAGTTATTTTTTACTTCTTAATACCTGGAAGTCGGTTATTATTATTTTTTAAAGTTTTTTTTATAATATCTTGTATTAATATTGTAATTTCAGTTAATAAAAAAAAACTCATAAATGTTACGAGGTCGAAAGCCGCCTTAACTCTCACCGGTCGTATCGAGCAGTCGTCCCACCGGAATATGAGAGTGACAGGAATAGAGAGTGCACGTTGTGTCTGCACGTACACTTGTGCACTATAATATCTCCTGCGCAGTTGGCTAATCTCAATGGCCGGAATCTGTCGAGAGGACATTATTATTATACGTATCTACATGAGGTCACTTCTAGTAGTTAGCGTATAGTAACTGAACGTTTTTTCTTCACCGCAAGCTTAACTTGCATTATCACTTCACTTTTTAACTTCTTTCTATTTTTTCACACTTGGCTTCACTTCGAATTTGTAATTTTCAGTCAACACGCTGCCCCCTCCCCCTCCCCCTCCCCATTATAATACCCAAAAAATGGAAAATTCTAGTAATCGCAAAAATATTCTTAAGCAACTTATCAAGAATATAACTATACATGTATAGAAAATCACAATGTCTAATATAGCACATATGTATCAACATTTAGCTGCTACTTGTAGAATATACTAATCATAAATTCTATTACGCTGCTCCACATATGGTAACGTCTAATATCTTTATAAAGTTCCCGCAGAACTCCTTGAGAGGAATGTTTTTTTTTTTGTAATAGCTAGACCAATTTGGCCGACCGCCAATGTAATCGCTTCGATAACTGAATATGCAAGTGGGCATAATCAGAGTTGCCATGTAATGAATTACGCTAAATAATAAATATTGCTATCTGATTTTAGTGTCTGGCCACCATCTATACATATAATAAAATTCTAAGTCAAATCTGTACTTAAATATTTTTTAGAAAATCTTATTGAAATAGATATTATTATCGATACGGAGGCCGAATCTATAGTTTTTAGAATGTTTGTCTGTCTGTCTGTTACCGCATCACAGAAAAACTACTGGACGGATTTTGATGAAATTTGGTATGGTCATAGCTGATTATCCGGGTCAAAATATAGGATACTTTTTACCGCAGAAAAATATCTCATTTCTGAGAAAAAAATACAAAAACAAGTTAGAATAAAAAAACGATGATACTATATAGATTTTAGCAAGTTAACTTACTAAATATGTCAAAAACTATTAAAAATAGCAAATCTTGAAAAAGTATATCAATAGCACTACAATTTTATTCATTAAAAAAATTCTTTTAATGAATATTTATTCTGGTATTATTTAGATATATGTCAATAGGTGTCGCCATGTGTCTTTAAAATACGTAGTTTTAATTCGAAAAAATTGAATGTACAAATTCGACCTTTCTATGATTTTATTAGAATTACTACTAAATAAGCCGCGGCCCCGCCCGTGTTCATATTATCAAAAAACAATCTTTTTGGCTAGATAAATTAGTTACATCTATAGATACATTACAATTTAATGAAGCAGTATCTGTGCTTAAAATATTTTTTGGAAAATTTTATTGAAATACACATTATTATCGCTAATAGAGGCCAAACTTATAGTTTTAAGAATTTTTGTCTGTCTGTCTATGACCGCATCACAGAAAAATCACTGAAGGGATTTTGAAGAAATTTGGTATGGTAATAGCTGATTATCCGGGTCAACTAATATACTAATACGAGTATACTAATATATAAAACCATACTATGTTCCCATGGGATAGCTTTGTTTTTGTTTTTCACGTTTAGTCGCTAGTATTTAATAAAATTACTATAATAATAGAAAGTTGAATTTAATTTATTAGCAATATTATATATATATATATATATATATATATATATATAAATTTATCAAATTCTTTATCAACTTAATTTATCAAAATTATTTATCAAATCTTAATTTATCAAAAATAATGTACTGACCAATAATAATTAATATTGCATCACAAAGGCCTCTAATTTTTGGGGTCTCGACACAATAAGTAAATGACGTGATCGAAAGCATTGATGCTTGCTAAGTTTCATTTTGCTTCTAACGCTGCACGTCGTTAATATACATATTATGTACATAATATATGAAAATATAAAAATAAATGGAAGCAATCACATGAGGAACAGGATTAAATTTCAAGCATTAATTATTATTTATATTATTTATACATTTATATTAGAAATGGAATACTCAGGCTAAATAAAAAACTAGTTCGGCTCAAATAGTAATAAAAAGTGTACAACTTAATCGTTTTACTTACCAAATTTACTCTTTACCATTTTACTAACTTAGATTTCAGTTAGATACAAATATCAATCAAAATCTAATAGAATCAAGACTGTTTATAGAAAGTTAAATAAATAATGACGGATCGTCGCTCGATATATTTAAATGCCCCCAATGTAAATACGTCTTCATTGCGGGTGTTTTGCATTATACCAATTTGAAATAGCTCAACAGTATAATGCCGGATTTCACCAACGTCACCTAAGTTTAAGGGATCCCCTAAGCATGGTTAGGGGGCTGTTAGGGGACAGTTTCTGTTTCACCGACAGATAGGGGTCACCTAAATATTAAAAGGCCTCCTAAATTTAGGTGCTCGAAATATGGGCTTAAAGACGATCGTAAAACGAAATTTTATTTAGTCGCTAGCTTAGGGGTCTTTTAAGCTAGGGATCCCTTACGTAGGTGGTAGCTTATGGGTTGTTGGTGAAATCGGGCATAAGACACTTAACATTAATTTATTTAACTCACAACTCGTAAACATTAAATTACGAGTACATTAAATTTTCAAAAACAAATGTTTTTAGAGTTGATGGGTTTTTGAGCGTACGCCATATCCAAGTTGTGATATATATGTGTCAGACTTCTCAAAACGAGTTTGCTTACAACTCCATTCAGCGCTATCCACTCCAAAAAACAGATAATTTAAATACATTCAAAATCAAACTTTAATCATTTTGATAGGTCAAAATCAAATAACAATTAGTAAATCAACCATATTAAATAAAAGACATGCGTTGTTATCTACATACATATATTTTACTAGCATTGCCCGCGGCTCCGCCCGCGTTCAGATGACCAAAAACCAAATTCTTAGGTTTTACATATTAGTATACTCTTACATTGCAGTTTTTGTATTTTTTCTCAAAAATGAGATATTTTCCTGTGGTAAAAAGTATCATATATGTTGACCCGGATAACTAGCTTTTTCTGTGATGCGGTAACAGACAGACAGACAGACAAAAATTCTAAAAAGTATAGATTCGGCCTCTGTATCGATAATAATGTCTATTTCAATAAGATTTTCCAAAAAATATTTAATGTACAGATTCGGCTTAGTCACAATTTTATTATATATTGTATAGATAACTTATATAGTCTATTACAAAAACAGTTTACTCCATTAGCGGACGATGGATTAAGGATGTTTTGTTACAAATCTCATACAGGATTGTGAGCTCTTACACTTCCTTGCAAAAAGCCCCTTTTGTGTACTGTCGAAGTAGATAACGGGATATAAATTGTTTAACAACCTAAATTCTTGCTAAATTTATAAAAAATGACTCAATAAGTTATGCTTTGGAGATATACTGGTTTACTTTGCGCTAATTTAACTTAAAATTAAATCAAACAAGTGCCAGTCCCACTCGCACACCGAGTTTTCCGTAGTAGAACGACGAACCTACAAATGTACAATTTAAGAGGGAGAACATCTTAATCGATATTAATGGGACTCACACCCCATGGACTGTTTTATTTAATTTGCCATGATTCGAGTACTTTAATCAAAACAATTTCTCTTGGTAATACTATATACACAAAATATAAGCCTCTAATCCGATAATTTGACAGAGCGGTGTACTGGCAAAATAGAGCTAAAATACACGAAGCAAAATTAATTTATAACTTAATATCATTGTTCAGAATAGTACTAAACAGCTGTTAACACCAATTGAACTGAGGACCTGAATAATCACATAATAAATTTTGCTACGATATGCTTATAGAAGGCGACCATCTTATCTGTAATTTATTTATTTTATTTTTGAAAACACACAGTTTTAAAACATTTATAGAAAAAACACAAAAGACAGCACGCACCAATAAGGTTTCACTTTTTGATTGACAACACGTTTGACTCTGTTTGAAGTGACCCTACTTGCTGAACCAGCGGTCGCGGGTTCGAGTCCCGCTGGGGGCATTCATTTGTGTGATGAGCACGAATGTTTGTACTCCAGTCATGGGTGTTTATATTTATAATATGTATATATTTAAAGTATATATATGTGTAGTATATCAACTATTGGTATCCATAACACAAGCCTCGTAGCTTACCAAGGAAATAGATGGTGATGTGTTAATGTCCCAACATATTTAAAAACATATTTATTATTTATTTATTACTAATATATGTACACTAGCATTGCCCGCGGCTCCGCCCGCGTTCTAATGACCAAAAACCAAATTCTTAGGTTTTAGGTACATATTAGTATACTCGTACATTGCAGTTTTGTATTTTTTCTCAGAAATGAGATATTTTCCCACGGTAAAAAATATCCTATGTGTTGACCCGGACAACTAGCTATCAACATACCAAATTTTATGAAAATCCGTCTAATGGTTTTTCTGTGATGCGCGAGCGAAGCCGCGGGTTCTGCTAGTATTACATAATCTCAAAAACTGGTTTGAATGTGTGTGGTGGTCTTAGAAATAGATAATCTTTAAGAAAGTGCAAGAAATATTAATTTATTTTAAATAAAACTATCTTTTTCCCAATGGTGGGAACCAAAAATCTAAATAAATTCGCAAAAAAACCCGAAAAGATATATAAAATGTAAAATATTTGCGTTAATCTAAAGCAGCATTTCAGATTAATATTTTTCATTTGTAAAAGTATGTAGTAATAGTGTTGCTTAGTAATTTGTTTTTCAAATAATAGCAAACTAAATTAAAATTATTATTCTTAATTAATTTTAAGTTTTTTAAATTACACAAAGAGTGTGGCTTAAATAATTAATATTATATTTTATTTTTTCTTTATGGTTATAAATATAATAATGGCAACACTAAATATAGATTAGTAATTATTATTTTTAAAATTGTAATAATTATAATAATAACAGCAAAAACTAAATAAATAATATTCCATATTTAATTATAAAACTAATTAAAATTATAAAAATATTTAAATATAAAAAATATTGTAAGGTACTTTGTTGCAATATTTCAATTTTGAATTCATTTTATTATTTGTGGGTAGCCTACCCACAAATACACCATACCATAATATAGGTGTGTAACAACTATATAACCTTTGAGACATCTAACACCTCAGTCTCTCCCGTGACCATGATTGCTATAAAGCGTTCGAAACGTCGGGAACCAAAAATCCAAATAAATCCGCGAAAAAATCAGAAAAGAAAGTTTTATTTAAAATGTCAAATATTCGCGTAAATCTAAAAAAAGTATTATTAATTTATTTTTGATGCCGACTTGTTGTGTGTGTAAATGTTTTATTTTAATATAAAATATAACCTACTCACCCGTTTGTTTCATTATAAGCTTTGCTTCTGTATAACATCATTTGAATAAACTCATATCAAATTTATAACACCTGCGGTTACGTTCATGTGGTTTTTCCAAGTTATGCATAAGTGAAGTTTCAACTTACATATTTACCCATAATATATTGGTTTTGAGTTTTACTTTGATGAAAGCTAACTCAAAAACCGATTGGACGTGCATACAGATAGTGTATAGTGACTGTAGTGTATATATATATATATATATATATTTGTGTTTTAAGCCAATATATATGTATATACACACTGTATATACACAGGTGTAAAATTGTATTTGTCATACAATATTTATTTATTTAAACGAGTCATCCATGTTAATAAAAACTTTTTCCTGCCTTTAGTCACCACACTTTAGTTCAACAAAAAAGGTGTATAGGGGGGCATCTTGTAGCTATGAACTGTGCCAAAAGAGGACGATGTCGAGTAAAATTTTCTACATACCAGAAAACAAATAACTGTCTTTGAGCTCCATATAATGCTCGTCATCCATTAAACTTACAGCATGAATAAAATTAAACGACAAAAATTTTTAGGAACCTCCCGAAAGTTAAACTCTTTCAGCGGCTTGTGCCAAAATGTCATTTTTCGTCGCTTAGATAAAACGTTAAAAAACACAAATATGTCTCCGCTATTTCATAGACGTAGACTGCTCACAAAGTATTTAATTATTCTATTCACGCTCAATCTTTTTTAGTCTTATTTTTATGCATTTTGGAACATCCATCTTGTAACAACGTGACGAAAATGAGGTAAAAATAAGATGAAGTAAGAACGTGAGACGAAAACAAGATAGACTTATAAAACTTATATATATAGCGAGGTTTTATTTTTAGATTTAGAAATATTAAATATTTCACAATAATGAATAAAACATGTAAATTAAAAGATTTCGATATTCCAGCTTCGAACTCTAGCTATATTATTGTATATTTACCAAAATTGACAGTCAGAAGAGGGTGAAATTCGACTCAACATCAAATTGTCACTCATTTTAATATACAATTACGACCCTTTTTAAATTATTTTATATAAATATTTAAAAAATTGGATGTTAGACTGTCGTAATAAATTATCTTACAATAGCTACATTCGTAAAGCTATATATTTAAATGTGTGATAATGAAGCCAGAAGGTGAACAGTGAAACTCTTCAATAGCTACAAGAAAACTGGTCGAGTATGGAAGCATTACAGTTTTTAATTCATATCTCATACATTATTACATTTTGTAACGAAGCGACAGCAGGAAGTAGAAAGTTGGACTTTGCAATGGATTTATGGATGAAAGAATCGGTGTATTTTGAACTGCAAATATTTATTCTACATATTATAAGACTAAAATTATTGTTATGAGACTATCAATAAGACCTCATACTTTCGATGGCTATAATATTATGGGGTTAATATTAGTAACAAATATAGTAATGGAGAAACATATGAAACGCGGTAAAATTGAGCTGTAACTTTTAATTTTGAATTGAAATATAAAACAAAGTGGAAGTAATAGGTATAGTTAAACAATAGAAATGGCAGTGCTATTATTACACAGTGTGTTATTTATGTATTTCATATACCTAGCTAGTTTTAGTTTATTTTAAAATCTCGCCATATTTTCTTTTTATTTAATGCTTAATATTGATTTGACATACTATCAAATATTGAATTACTTTATAAAGCACCAGCAAAACCCGCGGCTTCGCTCGCGCTAAAACTACAAAAAAAACTCTAAAAAGGTAGGTTTCATACAAACTTTCATCCGCTATTTTACCCCCTTCCCTTATGAGATGAATTTCGAAAAATGCTAAAACACATATTTAATTAATTGTATTGAAGAGTATTAATACCAAGTTTCAAGTAATTCTTTCTGATCATAAATATTTTTTTGGATAGTATTATAACGTGTTTTGCCGTGGGAAAGAGATAATCTCCCGCGGTAAAAAGTAGGCTATATTGTCACTCTCCAGCCCCCCAACTATCTCCACACAAAAAATCACGCCAATCCGTTTCGATGTGAAAAAAAGACAAACAAACAAAAAAAACCCAAACAAACACACTTTCACATTTATAATATTAGTATGGATTTAATTTAATATCAATTATTTTTAATATCTTCTAGCAAAAATGAATCTAGTTTTTAAATTATATCTAATATACTCGTATATACTATTTTTTATTACACCATATATTACACTACACCTAAATTTAAATACAGTAATAGCTAATTACCTGATTTCATATATCATATGAAGCTTTTATTCCAATATTCTTATGAAAAATTTACTACCATTACAACCTGATATACTATATTTATTTTAATGCCTAGTGACTTCAATGCCTCGCTTCACTCGGGTGCGTTCCTAGGTACGTGCACACTGCACATAACTTTGCTACAGTTTAATAGGAAGATCTTTTTAACACCTCCAGGTAAATTTTAAATGCCCGATTTCACCAACAACCCATAAGCTACCACCTACGTATGGGATCCCTAGCTCAAAAGTCCCCTAAACTAGCCCCTAAATTAAATTTCCTTTTACGATTGTCTTTAAGTCCATATTTCGAGCACCTAAATTTAGGGGGCTTTCTAATATTTAGGTGACCCCTAATTGTCGGTGAAACAGAAACTGCCCCTAACAGCCAACTAGCCATGCTTAGGGGATCCCTTAAACTTAGGTGACGTTGGTGAAATCGGGCATAAGACATCTATTGTTAACTGTAACGCCAACGAGTCCGTGGTCGTGGAGGGATTAAGAGAAATAATTCTGCAATACATTGTTTTCATATGAATGAGATGACGACACGTTTGGCTCAGTTTGTAGTGATCCTACTTAGTACTTACTGTGCCAGCGGTCGCGGGTTCGAGTCCCGCTGGGGGCATTCATTTGTGTAATGAGCACGAATGTTTATACTCTAGTCATTGGTATTTATATTTATAATATGTATGAATTTAAAGTTATATATGTGTAGTGTATCAACTATCTGGTATCCATAACACAGGCCTCGTAGCTTACCATGGAACTAGATGGTGCTGTGTGTTAATGTACCAACATATTTATATTTATATACTCTTAACTTTATTAGTTACGCGGCGCACACCAATAATACTCCCAGTCGGCATGATTTTTTTCTACATCTTCAACAATCATCGTCATATTTCAGCCAATTTACACAAAACCTTAATGAGTTATACACCTAAACCTTCCTCATGAATCACACCATCTATTGAGGAAAACCGTATGAAAATCCTTTCAGTAGTTTTTGAGTTTATGGAGTTTAGCAGACAGGACATGGATGTGGCGGGGGACATTATTTTATAATATGTAGTGATATTTCTAACACAAAGTAATCCTCGTGTATGACCGACCTACTTTCAAGTATTCGCTTAAAGTGACAAAGTAAACACGCATAGCGTTTGAACTGTTCAAGTTTCACTTATGCATGGCTTTGTGTTTAAATGAGGATCATATAAGTAAGCCAAGGGACGTAATCAGATTTTATGATGAAAAGAATTCACAAATAATTTTCATTGTTCAAATGTTTATGTATACCAAGAGCAAAATTTACGATTTATCTATATATCAATACGTGAAGCAAAAACTTTGTACACCTTTTTACGAAAATTGCGTGGACGGAGGAGTATGAAATTTCCCACACTTAAAGTTTATATAGAGAAGGAGTGTAGAATGCTATTTTTTTTTAATTATGCATAAAAAATACATTAAATAAAAAAAAAAAACATTATGCACACTACCATGTATTTAGCACACTCACGCATATATACTCTTTTGTTTATTGTTAAAGTCTGTGGTAAATTTGAGAATTATGTAATATGTGAAGTAAAAACTTTAAATAGCTAATATTGTTATATAAAATGCATTAGAAATACATTAAATTAATTAAAGTAAACATTTTGTTTGTGAACCGATCTGTTCCTTTTTGTTTTAGTTTAATAGCCATTAACGAGCTTTACTGTTATAAGCAAAAAAAAATCAATAATAATCATGATCGAAGAACTCTAGTTATTATAATAAAGCTAAATAAATTGTCATTTGTGTTTATTTGGATAAGATAATAAGTAATTGCCAATCATATTCAGAAAAAATCTATCAGAATTTAATACTGACACCTAGCATCACGCTACAACTACGCTAAAAAGAGCGAGACAGTTATACATATATATGTATATAAAAAAGATACATAACTGGAAACTCGTTTAAAAGTTCTAAGAGTAAATATAAGTACACTAGCGGACCCGACAGACGTTGTCCTGTCTACAATGATAACAAAACTTTTTTTTAATTTGATCGCAGCGCTAACTGTCGGGACAGACTAAAATTAAAATTCGAATATTATTTAAAATTTGACACTGCGATGGTAGCGCCGTCTGTCGGATCCAATGTAAAACATTCCAAAATCAATAACTACTAATAAATTAAAAATTAATTAAAAAACATTGTCCAGCGGACAAAATTGTGAATCTAAACCATTCCCAGATCCCCTTGAACACACACAAAAAATTTCATCAAAATCGGTCCAGTCGTTTGAGAGAAGTTCAGTGACATACACACTCACAGAAGAATTATATATATATAAAGATTTAATGGTAAAGAAAACACAAACATGAAAATCAAATTTATTTATCATCATCTCAAAGCAACTTTCTCATATAAATGATTCAATATTCATAATAATATATGTAAAAGGTATGTATTTTATAAAATTTCAATGTAAGTAGTAATTCACGTTATAATTTTCTAATTTCCTTCAAGGTTGTAATTGAATCACTTGGTTTTTATACCATATATATATATTATTTTATAATAAATATTAAATGAGCAATTCTTGTACATTTGTATATGAATTTATTTCATGTATCTCGGAAACGGCTGCAACGATTTGGATCAAGTTTTGTATTTAGATAAAGTCTTGCTTATTAAGTTTATCTATAGGTATGGGTGTATTAACTGAAAAAAAAATACCATTGTTATATAGGTTTCTTCTGAAAAACGCCAAATGAAGCTCTGTCGCCAGGTACTATCTAGTGATCAACAGTCACCTAATGTTAGCAAAATGTTCTATCTAATAAAACTCAAATAACTCCCAGTGGGCCACTTGAAATGGCAATTGTGTTGATTTTACCAGCATTTACAGTCATGGTGAAATGAAACGGGCTAGTAAAAGCGCCAAAACTTCCCATAACAAACATAGAACATAAACATGTTACAGTATCACGCGAGCACACTTCGTGCGGAGCGACACGCCACTATGATTACATTATTCACAGCCAACCACACGATAGTTTCGACGGTTACAAAGTATACTCAGATATTTACAATATTCATAATTTTTAGGGGGTTTTCACGGCCTTTTAATAATTTATATGTTACTAGTATTGCCCGCGGCTCCGCCCGCGTTCAGATGACCAAAAACCAAATTCTTAGGTTTTACAGATTAGTATACTCTGACATTGCAGTTTTTGTAATTTTTCTCAGAAATGAGATATTACCCGGATAACCAGCTATCACCATACCAAATTTCATCAAAATCCCTCCAGTTGTTTTTCTCTGATACGGTAACAGACAAACAGACAGACAAAAATTCTAAAAACTATAGATTCGGCCTCTGTATCGATAATAATGTTTATATAAATAAGATTTTCCAAAAAATATTTAATATACAGATTCGGCTTAGTTACAATTTTACTATATGTATAGATTTCAGAACTCAGAGCTGTACAAATAACATAGCATTTGGTACGATATTTTAATTAAATGTAAAAAATAAAAAAGAACTACCATAAAGATGTGACTATTTGCTTTGAAATCTTAGGATTGATGTGAAAGGGATAGCGCGTTTGTAGAACACTAATAAACTCGAAAAGTCTAAATGTAATTTAAACAAATGGCTTATTCTAAATTGAAGGCTATTATAAAATAATTGTTATTTTTTAATGTACATAAGCGAATTATACCTATTACATAAAAAATTAAAGAGTGCGTGTGTCAATGTATATTTATATATTTATTATTTATATATAGGTATTTATTTTATGAAATTCAATGTATGTTTTTAAACAATTACTAGTAAGTATAGGAGAGATACTAAAAAAATATTTTTTTAGCGATTTAAAAAGAAAAACAATATTTTATAATTGACATAGTAGGTAGGTACAAATACTGTTAAGATCCAATTTATTTTTCAATCAAATTCAATAAACTCCAGTAAATAATAATACAGGAATACAATTTTTTTAGTAAAAAAATTCATAATGAATGAAAAATATTTCAAGTAAATATTTTTTTATAAATATATATATATATATATATATATATATATATATATATCCATTTAATATGATTCCAACGCTCATGTAAAAATAAATGAAAGAAATATTTTTTTTTGAAATATCTATTTTTATTTAATTTTATTCTTTGAAATATTTATATAATAGTTTAAATAATTTTTAATCGACTATTCATGCACTTCTGTAACGTCCAGTGTATCCGTTTCCCTTACAAAAATCGTAATGCCAATAATTTTTTCCATCTCATGACGCGCCTAAAGAAGTTTCACTTCAATATAAGAATCAGGTGAACGTATTTTTTGTTTACAAAATGTGTCTAATCAAAGATATTGAAGTCGGTGCCAACCGATACAAAGCAAATAAATTACATAAATATATATTATGTAAATTATATTTATACTATACATATAATAAAATTGTAACTAAGCCAAATCTGTACATTAAATATTTTTTGGAAAATCTTATTGAAATAAGCATTATTATCGATACAGAGGCCGAACCTAAAGTTTTTAGAATTTTTGTCTGTCTGTCTGTTACTGCATCACAGAAAAAACCACTGGACGGATTTTGATAAAATTTGATAGGGTGTGATAGCTGATTATTTGGGTGAACATATAGGATACTTTTTACCGCGGAAAAATGTCTCATTTCTAAGAAAAAATACAAAAACTGCAATGTAAGAGTATACTAATATGTAAAACCTAAGAATTTGGTTTTTGGTCATCTGAACGCGTGCGGTGCCGCGGGCAATGCTAGTATTTATATAAAATTACATATTTACATAAACAAGTACAAGGCGTTAACTTTAATGTCTTCGGCTGGCACCAACAACAAAATATCTGATTAGATATTCTAATAACTAAAAGAAAATGTATGAAATTCTATTTACGCTACTTAATTTTGTAAATATATCCCGTCCTTATATTAATTTAAAGAAAATTATTTATGTATTACGATGTTAACTTCAATCTTTTCATAGTAATTCTTGTTATAAAATTTATATTTTTACTGAGAAATAAAAAAGGTAAACATAAAGGTGCCTTTTTCTATAATGTCTTAGCCATCAGGCTCTCAGACCCAAGTCAAGTGGAATTGGACTTGTCAAAAGAAATAAGCCTAAATTTGAAAGGCTTACTAGTAGCCATCGTAGAGTCCCTTTATCCACCTTATGACTCTATTTGTAGATCAACTGGATGGTTAAAAAATTATTGTATTTTCATCGGAACTATAAAGTATCATAAAGTATTAAGTTAATAAGCTAATATTGATATTTAAGGATTATAGGCTCAAAATTTGATGTTTTTTGTGTGATTTACTGTAAAAGATTATTCTCTTAACTTAAACTATACAGAATGACTGATAATTTCCTGCGGTAAAAAGTATCCTATATGTTGATCCAGATAACCAGCTATCATCATACCAAATTTCACCAAAATCCCTCTAGTGGTTTTCCCGTGATGCGGTAACAGACAGACAGATAGAAAAACTTCTAAGAACTATAGATTTGGCCTCTGTATCGATAATAATGTCTATTTCAATAAGATTTTCCAAAAAATATTAAATGTACAGATTCGGCTTAGTTACAATTTTATTATATGTATAGATAAACACATTTAAAAAATACATGCATCAAATACAAAATCCCCGCCGTTTTATAAGACTCGTCAATTAACGATTGTTTCGCCAAAATTTGTATACTATGAAAATTTACGAGTAAGTATATGGATAACATCCTAATAACCAATATCATAGCTATTACACTGCCTCGGTGGTGTAGTGGCTAGCATGTACGGCTGCACACTCGAAGGTCCTGGGTTCGAGTCCCGGGTCGGGCTAAGTTTAGTTATTGAGTCTTTCTGTATAGCTCAGTAACACCCCGGAGTTGGGAAGTCGGTGGTGTTTTACCTCCGTGCCTCGGAGAGCACGTAAAGCCGTCGGTCCTGCGCCTTAACACTCACTGGTCGTGTCGAGTGGTCGTCCCACCAAAGTATGAGAGTGACAGGAATAGAGAGTGCACTTGTGTCTGCGCGTACACTTGTGCACTATAATATCTCCTGCGCAGTTGGCTAATCTCAATGAGATTGGTCGCCGTAGCCGGAATCGGCTAGGAGAACTCCCCAACTCCGGGCTGTTATTGAGGCTTAATGTACAGAAAGACTCAATAACTAAACTTGGCCAGACCCGGGAATCGAACCCAGGACTTCCGGGTGTGCAGCCGTACGTGCTAGCCACTACACCACCGAGGCAGTTTTGTAAATATATTCCAATGGTAAGAAGTAGGTTATAGAAATAGGTAGTAATTTCAACATAATGAAGTATCAAAAATGTGTGTGTGTGAAGTGCTAAAAATTATTAATAATTTTAATAACCATACAAGTATGGGTATCGATGGAATAAGTCCAAAGGCCTTAAAATGTATAAAAAATGTCATTGCCACTGACCTTACAAATTGTATCAATAAATGCCTATCAAATGGGACTTTTCCTGACAGCCTAAAAATTGCAAAAGTTAGTCCAATCCATAAGTCGGGACCAAAAACTGATCCTAGCAATTATAGACCCATATCGGTGCTCCCTGTAATTTCTAAAGTGTTTGAAAAAATAATATACAACAGACTTAACGAGTATTTAAACGCTAAAAACTTTCTAATTGAACAGCAATATGGTTTTAGATCTAAATCTAATACATTATCAGCAGCAATTGATGTAGTTACAAAAATAAAGACAAATATTGATCGAAAACATGTCTGTTTAGGAATATTCATAGATTTAAAAAAGGCTTTTGATACTGTAAGCCACTCAAAACTATTACAAAAGCTAAATAATATAGGAATTACAGGCACAGCACTAGATATGTTTGCTTCTTACCTCACTAACCGCCAACAGATTGTACAAATATCTAGATATAAAAGTGACCCTCAACAAATTACATGTGGTATCCCACAAGGCTCAATATTAGGACCTTTGTTATTCCTTATATACATAAACAACATAGTCAATTTAAAACTAACAGGTGATTTATCACTCTATGCAGATGACACTTGTCTTTTTTACTTTGCACATTCAATTCACGAAGTTATATCACAAGCACAAAAGGATTTGGACATATTAAATGAGTGGTTTTCATACAATCTTCTCATAATTAACACGACTAAAACATCTTATATGATTTTCTGTGCAAAAAATAAAAAAATACCTACCTACACACCACTTAAAATTAATAATATTACTATAAATAGATCTAAAAAAGAAAAATACCTAGGCCTATTACTAGATGACAAACTTATATGGAACTCCCACATTGACAAAATAACATCAAAATTTGCATCACTTACGGGAGCATTACGAAAGATATCAAACTGTATTCCATATAAAATCAAACGAACTATTTATAACGCCCTAGCCAAACCACACCTGGACTACCTTATAGAGATATGGGGTTCAGCCGCACAAACGCACATAAACAAGTTACAGCGAGCCCAAAATAAACTAATAAAAACTCTATTCCACTACAATCACCTAACACCAACTATGGAGCTATACAGAAAAACCAAACTCTTTAATATCAAACAATTATATACATACAACACATGCCTTATTATTAAAAAAATTGTAACTAAAAGTATACATTCAACGTTAACATTCACACCAAAATATATTAAACATAACCTTAGAAACAAAAACAAACTTGAATTTTGGCAGCCTCGAACGAAATCCTATGGCAATAAAAATATAATGTGTGAAGGTGTACTTTTATATAATAATCTACCGGATACTTTAAAAAATTGTAATAATATTAAGTCTTTTAAGAATAAGTTAAAATCATATGTTATAGATAAAATTTTATAACTGCATGTCTTCAATTTAAAAAAAAATATGAATATAATATATAATATTAGTATAATATTAATATTTTTTTTAAAAAAGATTATCTTTTTATAATACATATGTACAAAATATAGAAATAATTATACAAAAAAAGTTACATAAGAAAAAGTAACAAAAAATTATATAATGCATGCTACCGTGTAAATACTGTTAATATTATCTTTATATATATTGTACTTAATCTCTGTGTAAGTGAACAGTGTGTTCTTTAGAGAAATAAATGTCTTTAACCATATCAAAAGCTTTAAAACGTATTATATTTAAGACGAAAATTAATTTTAGCATAGCAACTATATCGAGTCGAAATGTAGGACAGGGGTCAGATACCATCAATATGGGCTGGAAAGTCAGATGCTTCAAGGATGGCCTTGTCTGTTAAAACGTTAGAACTGCTGATTTATTTGGAGTTACTTTATTTGTGGAATATTCAAATACACCTAAATTATATAAAGATACTATACCTATCTATATTATACATAATTTAAATATAAACTCATATGTTATAATTTCTAGTACTACTTTTAGATGTTTCATACAACTTATAAATAGTTTTTATACTTTTATATAATAAAAGTTCTATAAAGACATTTCCTCTAAATAGTCAAGTCAAAGTCAAAAATTTTATTGCCCACTTCAAAATTTTTAAAATTTTACTCAAGTACTAAACAGAACATTGAAGCATTTAAGTGCGGAAAAAATAGCTTAATCCTGAAATGAACTGCGAAAAGGTTTTTTGTCACCGTTTTAGCAAAATAGTACCTGGGCTACTGAGCTTTGCTCGGAGTTTTTGGCCAAATAAAACATTTAAAAACAAAAACTAAAAATTATAATATATACAAAAAAAACAAAAGTAAAAACCTAGTATCCGACCGGGATACGAATGTTTTGCGTGGAATAATACGAAACAAAACCGCATGAAAACTCGAAAACACGCGTTTTCCCAGACATAAAACTAATCTAGATCGATTTATCGCCCCCGAAACCCCCTGTATACTAAATTTCACGAAAATCGTTGGAGTCTTTCCGAAATTCAAATATATATATACAAGAATTGCTCCTTTAAATATATTAGATAAAAATCCAAAGTTAATACAAAGATTTTTATATTAATTACTAACGAACATGTAAAAATTCAGAGAGCTAAACCTAAGTATCTAATAAAGATTATCTACTTTAACAACCTTAAAAGATTTCCGGATTATATCGGACCTTCAATCTCCGATTTTAGCCTCTTAGAAAAGTTTTCCAGCTCGTAATGAGTAGGTGTTCTCTTCGTTTCAAGTTTGGAAAAATTATTTTCCCAAGAGAGAATGAAGTGCAATGTTCTGAATGCAAAAATAGTTGTTCAGGGATTAGGGTTGCTGTAATATTTATTATTGTTTATTTTATACCATATTTCAGGTTATAAGATGAAATTTATTATATTTGTATTTGAACTTATCATACATACTGTAAATTTTACAGTACTTTTGTAATACAGAATAAATATTAAAACATAATAAAGATTAATTGATTCAATCACATTATACTGAAGTGTTTTTAATATTATTATTTTTATGGAATTTTTTTTTATAATATTACCTACAAGCAAAATATTCAATATTCATCTATACATATAATAAAATTGTAACTAAGCCAAATTTGTACATTAGATATTTTTTGGAAAATCTTATTGAAATAAATATTATTATCGATACAGAGTCCGAATCTATAGTTTTTAGAATTTTTTTCTATCTGTCTGTCTGTTACCGCATCACGAGAAACTACTAGATAGATTTTGATGAAATTTGGTATGATGATAGCTGGTTATCCGGGTCAATATACTTTTTACCGCGGGAAAATATCTCATTTCTGAGAACAAATACAAAAACTGCATTGTAAGGGTATACTAATATGTAAAACCTAAGAATTTGGTTGTTGGTCATCTGAACGCGGGCGGAGCCGCGGGCAATGCTAGTTCATTATATATTAGCAAGTGACAGCCCTATAGTCGCATAGCGACTCCATTGTGTTGAAAATCGGCCGCTTACGGTTTAAATGTGTGTGGTTGAGGCTGAAGAAACAAGAAATTGCTGTTTTGTTTTGCGATTGTTACTTATAGAAACCTTAGGCGTTATCAACGACTAGACGTTTTGGTATGTGTAAATAAATTATTCTTTATAAATTATATATTTACGTATAAATAAATTATACGTAAATAAATAAAGTATACATATTATACTCTAAATGAAATCATATATAAAACTAGCGGCTCACCCTCGCTTCCCTCGGGTATGCCTCTAGGAAAACATCTAAATCTATCCCACGGAAACCGTACATTTTTCCGGAATAAAAACAGGTTATGTATATTCATTCCAGAATAATCTTTCTATGTGCCAAATTTCATCCAGATTTGTTCAGCTGTTCTGGCGTGATTGAGTTACA
Source organism: Brenthis daphne (assembly GCA_947093115.1). Classification (NCBI taxonomy): domain Eukaryota; kingdom Metazoa; phylum Arthropoda; class Insecta; order Lepidoptera; family Nymphalidae; genus Brenthis; species Brenthis daphne. The sequence continues at coordinate 10,991,337 of OX352475.1, read as the reverse complement.
AACATCCATCCAAACATCTAAACTTTCACATTTATAATATTAGTAACATTTATTTCTTAGCACTCTTATTAAGCAGTAGTGAAGAAACAGCATTTATTCAAAAACCGATTTCGGCAAAGATTTAGGAGATTAACCTTATACATGATTATTTTTATACGTAAAAATATAAATTGAAGAAAATGGGGGCACTGTGTTGCAGGCGCGTTGCCCTAGAGCACTATTGTTACTTTACTGATGAGTAATGCTTATTGTTTTTTAATTAATTTATACTATATGTACAATATTATATGTATAATATTTATTCAGTACTTTTTACCCATATCCCAGGATCATGATTACGCCCCACTGATAAGCATGGGCCTCTCCTTAATGATAGAGGATCGCGGGTGGTCTGGCCATAGTCTACCACGCTGGCCAAGTGCAGGCAACCGGACTTCACCATGTCTTTAAAAAAAATTTTAAGCCCCTCAAATATTAAGGTTTCCTGGAAATGTGTTCTTTTATGTTCTATTCCATTAGCACATGAAAATATCAGAGATGAGGCGAGGCCCGGGATTGTATCGCGATTCACATTTTTTCGGTTTTCAAGCGAGCGTGCTAACACAGAGCTACCACTGCCTTGATATATATGATATTATAATTAACTAGCGACTCACCCTCGCTTCGCTCGGGTTCGTAGAATTCCTATAATTCGTATATATCGTTCCTAGAATTACCTTAAGTTCTCAAACGGCTTATTTTTTTCTGACACCTCCAACAAATTTCGATATATTTTAGCCAATGTATAGAAAAACTTAACAAATTACATATTAAAGCCTTCCTCGAGAACCACTCTATCCATTGGTAAAAACAGCAAAAAAATCGATGTAGTTGTTTTTGAGTTTATCGCGAACAGACAGACAGACAGACGCGGCGGAGGACTTTGTTTTATAATATGTAGTGATTTGAAATCTATACATATAATAAAATTGTAACTAAGCCGAATCTGTACATTAGATATTTTTTGGAAAATCTTATTGAAATGGACATTGTTATCGATACAGAGGCCGAATCTATAGTTTTTAGAATTTTTGTCTTTCTGTCTGTCTGTCTGTCACCGCATCACAGAAAAACCACTAGAGGGATTTTGATGAAATTTAGTATGGTGATAGCTGGTTCTCTGGGTCAACATATAGGATACTTTTTACCGCGGGAAAATATCTCAATTTTCAGAAAAAATACAAAAACTGCAATGTGAGAGTATACTAATATGTAAAACCTAAGAATTTGGTTTTTGGTCATCTGAACGCGGGCGGAGCCGCGGGCAATGCTAGTCACTTATAAAGCCATTAAACTTTTTATCATTATTATTTGAGCAATCATCCAGTTATGATTCACTCAAGCTCAAGTAAGTACTTATAAAATTATAATACACTTATGGGAAATAAAAATTAATGATATAAAGCGCGTCTAAGGACCTTATTAAAGAATATTATTTCTTCTCGTTTCGATAAAGCTTTGAGGGCTTCTTCACTCTCATTAAAAAGCTCCTTGTGTGACGGAATCAAAAGATTTCTTAATTAACGAAGCTTTTTCAGATAACGGTGTCGTTGAAAAGCAATGCGGCAAATTTTATCGTGGCTGCGACAAAATTATTGTTTTAAGACAAAAACACTATTACTGAACAATGTGCTAAAATGCATATTCCATACATACATTCAGTTTCTAACACTAGCTGTGTACTAACCTGTATAAGTTACTATAGTTTTTTAACTATCCCACGAAAACTCTTTAATTTTCCGGGATGAAAAGTATCTAAAATATTGACCGGGAGTATACGGTACCACCATGAAATTTTTTATTTAAATCGGTCCAACAGTTTCGGAGATTAGCCCGTATAAACAGACAAACTGACAGAGAAACAAAAAAATTGAAAAAATCTCGATTTGTTTTATTTCTCTTCTTACATCCCCCTGACAAGGTTTTTATAATTTTTTTCTATGTACCGACATTAGAACTCTACAGTTTTATTATATGTATAGATTTCTCAGGGATGAAATATTTTCCCGCAGTAAAAAGTATCCTATATGTTGACCCGGATGACCAGCTACCATCATACCGAATTTCATCAAAATCCCCACAGTGGTTTTTCCGTGATGCGGTCATAGACAGACAGACAGATAGACAGACAGACAGGCAGAGAAAAATTCTAAAAACTATAGATTCGATCTTTGTATCGATAATAATGTCTATTTCAATAAGATTTTCCAAAAAATATTTAATGTACAGATTCGACTTAGTTACAATTTTATTATATGTATGGATAATATACTTATATTCAAGTTTATATTTACGTCAACTCTCAAGATATTTAAAATATGTATATTTTTAATAGAACCACTGTTTTATTAAGCTTTATGCATTTTGACAAAGACGACATTGAGAGTGACAACTCATTCATTTCTTTGCCTTGCACTAATACTGAGACATTAAAAAAGAAGACGGGAGAATCTCTCACGTAACAATTATTATTGTATAATATTCGAAACGTCGGGAATCAAAAATTAAAATAAAACCACGAAAATACCTAAAAGATAGTTTAATTTAAAACTAGCGACTCACCATCGCTCTGCTCGGGTTCGTGAATAACCAATTGAAACAGTACATGTTAAGTGAAGCTTGCCATAATACATTAGTGAAAACCACACCCGAATCGGTTAAGCCGTTTCTGAGATTAGCGCGCACAAACGCACAGAAAAACAGGCAAAAATTCTAAAAATCAATGTTTTGGGTTCTATTGCATTAATAAATATCCCCGTAATAGTTGTTCTCAAATATCTTCCACAGAGAGCGATTGTTACACTTTTATTAACAAACAAAATGAGCGTATTTATGCTCAAATCTCTAAGGAAGCTTAGTTAACAGAGTACAATGTGGGCATTATTCGACTTCAGTGATGCTTGGTGGGGTGTTAGCTATGAAGGAGTGATTGAGCCATATTTTTGTGAAAAAGGTATCAAAACATCGGCATAAATGTATCAAGATACCATTCTTGAGAAGATAGTCAAGCACCTTAACAACACCATGTTAAATAACCAAGAATTGTCCTTTCAGCAAGACTCGGCGACTCATAAAGCTCGATCCACGCAATCTTGGTTAGAAACCCACGTTCTGGACTTCATCAGAGCTGAAGACTAGCCGTCATCCAGTCCCGATATTAATCCGCTGGATTATGATTTATGGTCAGTTTTAGAGAGTATAGCTTGCTCTAAATACCATGATAATTTGGAGTCCCTATAACAATCCATACGATTGGCAGTGAAGAATTTTCCCATGGAAAGAGTGCATGCTTTTTTGATAACTGGCCCCAACGTTTAATAGATTGTATTGTAGCCAATGGAGACCACTTCGAATAAGCTTTATATATTTTTAATAGTTTTATATTAATGTATTATCCATTTTATATTAACTAACACACTGTAATAGTAATAAATGTTACGTACAATAGAAAAAATGTATTTTTCTTTATAACAATATTTAGGCCAAGACTATGTATACATATTAAAGAATAGCCAAACTAGTTAAGCATAAAGTATTTAGGCCAAACTAGATAGTTCTGGGCTAAACTAGTATATCCTGACATACTTTGGATGAACCGGTTTGGCCTAGGACGAACCAGTTTGGTCTGAAATCTAATTTGGCCAGTAACACATAAGTATATACTACACAATCTATATTGATTACTTATAATAAAATCTAGAAATAATCAATACAGATTATTATAAGTGGCAAATTTTGTAACATCGGGGACATCATTAGTTACCACCACGCATAGGAGGATAAATAAATAAACCAATATATTATCAGGACATTAACACACAACACCATCTAGTTCCATGGTAAGCTACGAGGCTTGTGTTATGGACACCAGATAGTTGATACATTATACATATATAACTTTTTTTTAAATACATACATATGATAAATATAAACATCCATGACTGGAGTACAAACATTCGTGCTCATCACACAAATGAATGCCCCCCAGCGGGACTCGAACCCGCTATCGCTGGCCCAGCAAGTAGGGTCATTACAAACTGAGCCAAACGTGTCGTCAAAACATAGATACGTCAAAGGATAGAACTCAACTCCCGACCCAAGACATATAAGGGTTAGAAAATATACTTTTTAGTATTATTTATTTTATCATGAATACGGCTGTTATAATTAAATGGTACACTTCAAACTAAAAGACTTGCAACACCTTGTCTCTTGTACGTTAGTGCACTAGACATGAAATGAGGTATAATTAAAGCGTCAGCTAAAGTCGTTAGCATCGTCTGTCATTACTTTTTATTTTAAACTACTGTTTTTAGTTTTTTTAATGTTTTGTTAACTATTGAAGCTTTCATTAGTCACTTTCGGTTACTTTATGTTGGTTTATTTTAACACTACGTACGGTAACGACTCTATTAATGTTCGAAAACGGCGTAAATTTTATTATTTTAAGTTTTTATATACTTTAGATACTATATATTATATTTTAATACTATATATGAAAAATATTTCAAACTGGCAAATTGTATAAAACAGGTACTGTAGAAATGCAAAGCCAACTAATATTATAAATGCTAAAGTAAGTCTGTCTGTCTATCTGTTACCATTTCACGCTTAAGCCGCAGTAACAAATTAAATGAAATTTGGTATGGAGATCGTTTGAGACCCTGGGAAGGACAGGATAGTTTTTATCCCGAAAATCATCCCTTAAAGAGGTGAAAAGAAGGGCGTAAGTTTGTATGGAGAATCAATCATTACTCAAGTTAAGAACAAAAAAATTGTATAATTTTGGTAAGAAATAAAGAATAATTCGGCATACATGACCAAACGCGGGCGGAGTCGCGGGCAATGCAGGTTAACATATAAATTTTAAATGAGTATTATGAATAGTTGGCCTCAAATGTTATTGTTCCAACATTTTACGTTTCACTTTGGATGATTTCAGTTTTTATGAGGACTAAATATCATATTTGCTATTGTTGCTGTAATTTATTGCCACTTTAGTGCATTCTATACAGCTAAATATTCTCAGAAGGAAAAGTTTGCATGTTTTGATTAAAAAAAATTTACTGATCTCATCTATAAAATTACTTTAAGAAATTTATTTTTTCTAAATTTTTATTGGTATCAAGCAAATTCAAATTTATTCACATTAAAGTTTTTTTTTCAATATTAATTTAGTTATCAAGGCGTGTAAAAACGCACTTAACAGTAACAGAATTACTCTTAGTAAGAAATACAAAAAATATTTACAACTGTTTTAAACTAATTAAAAATACAGTATTAAAAGTTGACAATATAAGAAGTTTAGTTGAAAAATAAAAATGGCAATGGCAAAAATTAGATAGAAAACGTTTTAAAATGCAACTTTCCTACAAAATTAAACCGCACTATAGGCGCGTTTTCTCTGAATAAGTAATACGATGGCGCCTCGGGCGGTGATTTAAATCATTATTTTGATGGGCCGAATAGCAGGGCCTATTTCCATTAGTGGTTATATTATATTCAATTTGTGAATGCTTGAATCTTGTCCTTTCATTATATTTCGTTACATTACTAGGTAAATATTATTGATAAAATTTTACAATATAGATTGCATGTATTATTTAATTTCAAAATTCCAATCCCACCGTTCTAATATTTTGTTATGCGATATATATGAAAACAGATTAATTTTTCAATATTATTACAAACTAGCATTGCCCGCGGATCCGCTCGCGTTCAGATGACCAAAAACCAAATTCTTAGGTTTTACATATTAGTATACTCTTACATTGCAGTTTTTGTATTTTTTCTCAGAAATGAGACATTTTTCCGCGGTAAAAAGTATCCTATATGTTGACCCGGATAACCAGCTATCACCATACCAAACATCAAAATCGCTCCAGTGGTTTTTCCGTGATGCGGTAACAGACAGACAGACAAAAATTCTAAAAACGATAGATTCGGCCTCTGTATCGATAATAATGTTTCATGAACGAATTATTCGTTCATGTAATGTTTATTTCAATAAGGTTTTCCAAAAAATATTTAATGTACAGATTCGGCTTAGTTACAATTTTATTATATGTATAGATGACGAAAAAATCCAAGACACCATAACAATAGGTACTGCTGAGTACACGTTTTAGTTATTTAAAGGAGCCGGCGCGGCGGGTCCAGATAGATATATTGAAGAAAAATACCAAGCAATGTAGGATATCTATTTTTGTTATGCATTTTTAGAAAAATCCCAAAGAAAATTTTCATAAGAACTTATCTGACCCAGTTCCCCGCTTACTGGCAGTGCCCACGTATTATGTATTATTCGGCATTGAATTATACATTATAATTAGATGTTATTCTAACAAAAGCAATGTAAATACTCGTAAATAAATAAATATATTGGGACATTAACGCACAACACTATCTAGTTCCATGGTGCTTGTGTTATGGATACCAGATAGTTGCTACACTACACATATATAACTTTAAATATATACATATAATAAATATATAATAAATATCAACACCCATGACTAGAGTTACATTAGTGCTCATCACACAAATGAATGCCCCCAGCGTGACTCGAACCCGCGACCACTGGCACAGCAAGTAGGGTCACTACAAACTGAGCCAAATGTATTTACCTACAACAATTAATGATATGATATATAATTAAAATAGTAAGGGCTTCATTAGTAACCGAAAAAATGTGTTGTGTGTGATGCTCTAGTCCCGGGTTTGATTCCGTCGCGAGACGATTTGTTCATAGGTAGGCAGATTCCGTCACCACACACCCCCTTTGTTTTCTCATTTCACTTCATGGGAAAGGTTGTAAAAGTTTTATGTGTAACATAACTTATTTTATGACAAATTTTACATTAGCATACTTATAGCTTTCACAACTTCCGTGGTTAATTAAAGTCATGCGATGCGTGGTCTTAACTGTAATGTAGACAATTAGAATTTTTAAAGAATATTTATAGGAGGATCTCGCTAAGATATATATATGATCTTGTTAAGATAAGATAGAGTTCCAATAACGATTATCAATAATTTTTATAGCTTTTACATTTTTCATACCTTTAAAAAAATCAACGTCCTAAGGTAATTCAATAGAAAAAAAAAGAGATTTGTAATAAATATTACGAAATCGTCGATATATTTTAGTGTCACAATTTTTTTTTGATACAATTTTAGAAATTGTTTAAATATAATCAAAATATAATTAATCGTCCTTCTTTTTACTCAATTAAGTACTTGAGTTCTTATAGAGCGCTGAGTCATCTGCAAAATCTAATTTTAATTTAATATTGAACTTTTACATTGATTTTCCTATAACTCCTTATAAGATATCGATTTAGATGTATTTAGATTTATATATTTTTAGCAAACATGCATTCATTTTTCTTAAAATCTTTTGTGTAAATTTTAAAAATCTTTCAGAAAAGTAAAAGGTGACAACTGAGAGAAGCTTTTGTTCTTCAGTAAAAAATATCATCAATTAGATGATTTAGAACAATGGAGACAAAAGAAATTGCTGACAAATAAAATGATTGATGGTAACGACTAGAATGGCTATCATAATATTAACCCTTCAAGGCTATGCTTAAGGCGTTTTAAAGAGAGTCCTGAACTCTTATTCTTTTTTAGCAGCATTAGGTAATTATTTTTATCTATTATTTATTTTAATTTTGTACATAAGTACTTTTTAACATGCTAATGCTACGACAGCTACAGAAGTTTAAGTAATTAAATAAACTAGAGAAATTAATGTTAATTCTTAGATTTACGCAAATAAATAAAATAAATAAGCTTTTATTTCTTTCAACTAACAAATATGTACTATTTCATTTATTTTCTTTTTTTTTAATATATATATTTATATACGTATTAATATTAATATATAATTTTTATATACGTATTAATGCAGAAAGAAATAAAGCTATTATTGTAGGTATATATATTTCCAAAAGAACATTTATACATTATTTTTAATGTAAAATGTATGTAAAATTATAGCAAAATAATTTTAAGGTAAGACGTCGTGTATGGACGCTTTGCCACTGATATATATATATAATAAAATTGTTTGCATATTTTTTTATTTCTTTTTTTTCCTAAGTTTTTAAGTACGTATAGTTATTTTTTTCTTTTCTTTTATATATATATATATATATATATATATATATTTTGTGTTGGTTTCACTTACGCGAATATTTGATGAAATAAATAAATATTTGAAAATTTAAAATTAAATAAAACTATCTTTCGGATTATTTCGCTCAAAATATTATGCGAATAAAAGAAAAACTATACACGCTACGAGTATTATATGCTAACTAAACATCACATGAATGTAAAATAACAATTATTATACTCACTATAATTTTGTTTTTAAAACTAAACTAATGGCAGTGGTACAATAATTATATACAATATATTTTTGCTGAATTCATAAATACATCCTTGACTATAACAGAAAACCAGTCAAAATATCTGCAAAGAAAATCTCTTTATTTATCTATAGGAGAGTGGTCGTTTTGCGGTTTTCTTATCGTAATTAGATTGTTCCGTTCACATATTCTCACGATAGATGTATGAGATAATAACAAAAGTTAGAATAAAGCCTCTTCATCTCTTAGTGAGCCTAAAATAAAATAAGCCTCATATTATAAATGCATGATTATGTAAGTGATTTGTCTTATTTTTACGCAATGCAACGACTGGGTGTTTTAATCTTGGTAACCTACTTCCATACATACATATATATAAAAACGAGGAGGTTCTCAATTCGTCAGAATCTTTTTTTTTATGTATGTTCACCGATTACTCGAAGACGCCTGAACCGATTTGGATTTTTTTTTGTTTTGTTTGAAAGGGTAGGCTTCCCAGGTGGTCTCCTATAAATTTTAACGAAATCGGTCGAGTTTTATTTCGTTTTAAAAAAAATCAACAGTAAATATTTTTTTAAACAAATTGTTTAATCGAATATGTTATTAAAAACTTTCTTCCTACAAATTACCTGCTTATTACGTCTACACTAAAAATATAAAAATAAAATTTAAAAAAAAGCGACTTCCAGGCACTAGAATGTAAAAAATAACTAAACGGGGGTTTTCATTTAGAATAGACACCTAATCAGATATTTTCGAAGTCAGTGCCAGCCGACAATATTTTAAGATATGAATATCTAATAGGTAAATATGTATTTTACGTATCAAAATATATTAGATTTCCTATGCGTTGTGGTGTGGTTGTTTCGTGTTTGCTTGTTTTTACACGTCTTTCCTATATTGTAAAGTATATATGTAGGTCTATATGTTCTTTTCACTTCACGGAATAGTGTTTTGCATACAGATAGTTTATGGTATAGATATTGCTGTTATGTAAGTAAATTATATATTGAAGCGTCTGAGCGAACAGAGGACGTGCAATTAATATTATGTTTTTGGAAATCTGTAAAAAATATATGCCTTCTATTTGTATAACCTATGTAAATGCTTATAACAAATTAAATTACAACATTTTTTTGATAAATTCTAAATATTATCCCAACATAAAAAATCTCTTAAAAGCGTACAATAAAGCGCAACTTATTATTGTAAAGATTATACGAAGATCTCCAATTAGATTCATATATTTGACAAAAAATATGTCTTCAACACTAGAAAATATAATGTCCATTAATGTAATATTTTCGGAAATTAAGTAACATTTCGACATTTTTACAACGATTGTTACCTAATGAGATATTTTTTTTTATACTTTTAATAATTTAGAATAAAATATGTCAAAAAAAAATTAGTTAATATAGGAATAATAAACACAAAATTAGTCTGTTACCTTATTTGTTGAAGTTGGTGTTAAACGTAGCTAACCAAATATTGTAAAGCACATCATAAGAGAATAAAAATTGTACCAATATTTTACAAAACAGCGCCATCTAGTAGCAAGTAGCGGAGTAGCAAAAAACTTGTAATATCTATTATTGTTATGAAACTAAATGATTAGTTAATTTTAAAATATTATTAAATTTACAATAATAATAATATAAAAAATACGTTAAAACTAATTAATTAAAAGAATTGATATTATACACCTTAGGCAAAAAATAAT